>CM051267.1:37869381-38134381 GCA_027921565.1 Artemia sinica
TAGTTTCCTTTCGTCATGGAAATGAAGTCAATATGTATAGATAACTGATAATAGTTTTAACTAAGACGCTTAAAACTCTAAATTAAGAATGGTATCCGTTATTTAAGTATTTCAATTTCTCTCTATTTATAAGGCCATAGAGAGTGAGAGACTGTGGGGCAATTGAAAGGGACAAGTGGACTTTCGTCCCTTGGCAATATAGTCTTTATCAAAGGAGGTGGTTAAAATCTATCAAGATACATTTTTTTTCAACTAAACTCGCTTTAAACCATGCAAATATTTAAAAATTGTTCCTTCCATAATATATAGTGACAGCTAATCATATTTCCCTTGACCCAAAGCTAACGTCAACTGAACCCTAATAAAGAGAGAAAGAGATTACATTCAACAGAAATTGACCATTTTCCTCATAAAGCATAGGTTTCCATTTTAAAACTAAAAAAATAATCTCCAATCACGTTACCTTGATGTAGAAATATACACCCATTGAGGTCAAACTCAGTGACATGGCAAGACTTGATGTTAGAAGTAAAAGACGCCGGCCTGCTTTGTCAACCAATGTAATCGAGAGAGCTGTGCAAACGACAAGCAGGAAACCAATAATAACTGAGCTTATATTTCTGTCTAAGCTGCTTCCAGTTGATTCGAATATTGTGGCCTGGAAGACAAAACTGAAATTAGCTAATTACTGTTACTATTTGTGAAATCAAATAGATAAGTTAAGTGAAGTTTGTAAAGCCAATGATTTCTGAGACATAATTGGCTAGGCATGAAAAAAAAAACAAAGAAGAAGAGGTATATCACAGTCAGAGACCAAAATTAGAAAATGCTTACAGAAAACAAATTTGCAAGTCTTGGAATTAATTTGTAGTTAACTCTGCAAATTCTGATTATAAAATCAGACTCTTAGTCTTTATATTGTGCGATTTCTCGTGTTTGTGTTTGTAAGAGTATTCCACATGTTCAGTAAATTTTTTGGGGAGATTGGAAATGTTTTAGGATTTTCGAACAAAAAAGTTTTTGACATGCAGTAGAATTTCTGCAAGTTTTTGACTTGCAGTAGAATCAATGACACATTTCTGTGTCATTGATACAAGATGGTTGGGTATAAATATTTCTACTCAGTCAGTCGAAAGAAACTAATTAAGAAAAATGGATTTGATAGAGAAACTAATTTTAAATACCCATTTTCAACAGTAAAATTTTTTTAAGCGAGAAATCCAATTCAGTCCCATTTTTGATCAGAAAAAAGCCATTTCCGGTTTCAATTGTCTCACTGTTGAATTATACAATTCAGTTGTGAGCAGACTCTTGGCTAATATTAACACTCTTGCGTTTTTGACACTACAAAAACACAGAACTAACATTTGCAACAAAAGTTGGAGCCACCCAAAAATCAAGTGAAAATGGCAGGTAAGAATAAAAGATGAGCCACATAGCAGTATACAGGCAAATATATAATAAAGAAAACTGATCTGTTTCTATGAATGCTTTAATTATGCAGGCTTATCTTAGTTTTGCCAAGATTTTTTTTAGAAAATAAGTTTCAGCGGGGGGGGGGGATAAAACTAGGGCTGGGGGCAAACAGGGGTCTAGAGGGTACAGTTGCCCCCCCCCCTGTCCCGTAGCAAATTACTTCCCTGATGTAATGTCCATTAAATTTTTTTGAATAGTATAGGTATTTCAATAGATAAACAGAAGGATTTTATTTATTTAAACAAAACATTTACCAACCTAAGAACAAATTTTCCAAGTCTAATCTGCAATAAATACATACCAACTATTCCTTTAGACGAAGACAATTTTATTGAGTGACATACAATCTGGCTCCGAAACTAAAATTCAACTCATGTCAAAACTTAGATTTAAAGTCAGTTTTTACGTTCTTATATCCGTGTTAACTCTCTACTAATAACGGACTAAAAAATTTTTATTTCTAGAAGTGTTGGCTTGACCTCATCCACCATTCCGGTAGTCCTGTCTCTTGCCTTCGGATAAATTAGTAAAATTTAACTTGATAGCTATTGTCCTATATTGAACGAAAAGATAAATAAACTTGAAGCCTTCAAAATAAAAACCCTCTTCGCCCCCTCTTATATCAGGAAATTGTTATTTTCTAAGACTCTTCTTCTGGTTGTTAAAAACTAGGATATCTAAGGAACAGTACCACATTTTTGTCATCGTTGCCACGTTGTACCATACAAATAAACTAGTATAACCAATTAGTTAAATTTGACAACACTTTTCGTCCGTGAAGACTCAAACATTAATAATCTGCTGATTCCTAAAGACAATCCCGCCTTCTTAAGCTGTTTGGTGCCAAATGTTTTTGGCTGATTTTTTTTGGCTTTATTTTTTTCATTTCAATTTTGGTGCCCACTACCATCAAAAACTGCACATCTGTATATGGAAATTTTTCAAAAATTAAACTCCTAATTTCATTGTTTTTAAAGATAGATATTTGGTTGTGTAGGTTACGCTTGGTTGTGTATAGATTTGTATGTTGTATATGTTTGACCCATGGGAACAATTAGAATTCATTTTCAATGTCCTTGGTACTTTAGATTAAATTACTAAAAACCATCTTACGTTATAATAAATAATCGCACTAAATCCAGAGAGCTGTTGGAGCAACATAATCATAAGAGACAGTGCTGCTGGTTTAAATACAGCCCGTTCAAATAAATCACTGATTGTGATTTTTCCAGCATCCTTGTTCTTAGAAGCACTTTCCAAAATTCTCTGGAATTCCGGTTCTATGTTTGTTTCCCTGAAAAAAATGGAATTGTATATTAAACACAATGTATCAATGATTAAAAAACACTTAAAGACAGAGTCCTCTATTTTTATAATATTACCCGCTAAACTAGGTTTAGAAAAACATTCCAACTTAGACAAATTAATTTAAGAACCTGACAGTCTGTATTTCTTCTTACCTGAAACACGTGCACTAGATGTTGTCAGATTACTGTTTCGTGACAAGGGACAACCTGGAGAAGGTCTTTTTTTTTATCTATCTACCGAAAGAGAATGGTATACTCATAAGAGACGGATCTTCAGCGATTAAGCATGGTAATATACAGCTAAATAATACAAGCGCTGCACACAGTTTAGTGTCTAGTGACTCTATTAGAAAAGAAGAAAGTTCAAAGAAAATTCGATAATTGATATAATTAATCTTCAATTTTGTAGAAGTCGACTCAGAATTTGTTTACAAATGATATTTAATCTATATTTTACTTTACTTAACCTCCCCCACACTTGAAAGTACCATAAAGAACTACAATAGCATAGGGTAGGCTAAAAACAGGAAAAATCGCCAAATTATAGATGGCACTGATAATTTTTCTTGCCAAACCTAGCGCCAGTTTCTACACTCATAAGTTTCTTATACTCTTTGCATCTTGTATCTGGCTATGTAATATGTATGTCTGCAATAAATCAGCCGTCTGCGTAATAACAGCAAGAAGCAGAAAATCCTAAAGGCAAGCGTATTCACCGGGTTTCTTGTACAATTTACACAGTCAGCTGATTTATGGGGTGTGCGGGCAACTGAATTTTCCTGTAACGGCACCCCATGTTACTGAAACCAAGTAATTGAACCATTGTGCAACTGAATTTTTGTACAACTGAACCCCCGTGAAACTGAACCATTGTTTAACTCTGCAGCTCGAACCCCCTGCAACTCAACCTCTGTACAACTTAGCCACATTCAACTGAACCCTAGTTCAACTGATCCCCGATGCAGCTCAACCCCATTTAATTGATCTCTCGTTGAACTGAACCCCCGTGCAACTTAATTTCACTTAACAGAACCCTCGTTCAACTGAATCCTCATGCAACTCAACCCCATATAACTGACCCCTTGCTCAGAGAAAGAAAAAGAAGACGCATCCGCGTATTCGGCACTTTTTATGAATTCCCAAGAACTTGTTTCATAATTAATATTAGTGGTGAAATAAAATTAAACATTATCTGTCATTAGCGAATTAGCTTTGTCTTTGAATTAAGAAAAACAAGGTTTTTCAACGGAAAGTAAGGAGAAGCATTAAAACTTTAAAACTAACAGATATTATTACATATATGAGGGGGTTGCCCCTCCTCAATAGCTCACTCTTTACGCGAAAGTTTGACCTTTTTCCAATTATTTGAGAATGAATCCTGAAACATAGGGGATATTTAATTAGAATAATAAGCTTTAATAAGAGTTCTATAAAAACTTTAGCGTAAAGCGCAGGTATTCAGGAGGGGAAAACCCCCTTATATACTAAATAATTTCCGTTTGTTTTAAGTTTTAATGTTGCTCCTAACTTCCAATTAAAAAGATTGTTTGTTTTTATATTTAATTTCTGATCGTTTATTAAATAATGCCGAAAGATCCAGCTCCCCCTCCATGAAAAATTGCCTTCCCCCGCAAAAAATTCCTCCATGGAAAGATCCTTCCACTTAACCCCCTCCCCCTTCCAAAAAATATTTTTTACTTCCCAATAGATAACACTATATGTAAACAATGGGCAAAGTTCATAGTTTGCAGCCCTTCACCCGAGGGCCGTGGAGGATCAAGTCATCCTCAAAGACATAGATATTAAACCTTTCAACTATGTTGAACAAAATGAAAACCTCAGAATTTTTGATGGAACGACCTCTGGAAGAAAAAGGGTGGGGGTGGGAGGGGGCTAGCTGCCCTCCAATTTTTTTGGTCGCTTAAAAGGCACTATAACTTTTAATTTATGATCTGGTGAGCTGTCTCCCGATCTTCTAAGATAACTGATTCAATACAATCATCCCTTGTGATACAGTTCGATACAATCATCCGTGATCTTGCGTCGGGCAAAATAAAAAAGTAAGGAAAAATTCTACATTTTTGTATGTAGGACCCTCTACAGTAGGGTTCTCTGACATGCTGAATTTGATAGGTATTATTTTCATAAGGACCACTCTATGTCTTTGATGCGTTTCCCTCCTTTTTTAAAAATTTGTCAAATTTTCTCAAGGTTGTAACTTTTGTTAAGTCACTTAACCTAAACATTGTGTTTATAATTTTTTAGACTTCTGAGATAATTGCCAAAACCGTTTGCTCCGATAATTTCAGTGCGAGTATCAGAACGGCAAAGCATGTTCAATCATACGTTGATCCTCCTGACTTACATTGCCTGTTGATCCTCTCTTTTAGAACAGCTTAGCAAATTCTTATTGGCAATTACCTCTGAAGCCTGAAAGTTTCAGTGTAAAACCGTCGAAATAACACAAAGGGTGTTTGGGTATTCAGAGAAGGTTTACTCAAATTGAAATATTGAAATGCAATCTCCCAGCAGTCTCCTTTTCAGCAGCCAAGAGTACTAACAGCGTATTGGTACCTACGTTAGGCATGAATTGGCTAATATTGGCTCAAAGAGGATTAAAAAGGGATATTTAGCTACAAAACGTTGCTGACGCAGTGTACAAAAAATGCCCTCCAGTCTACCCTGAAATCCTTGAAGAAGGATTTAACTCTAAACGTTGAATAGATGGCGTCGTAAAAAGCAATGATTATCGAATTCAAAAGGCTGAATTATTGTTTTGATTCTAGGTTGATTTTGGTCAATAACAGTGCCTCTGCAATAATGTAGACGTCAAGAACACGATTCAATTTGTTCCAAGAAAACACTAACAGTCAGTTTCTCGTTGTTTTAGCATCCTCATCGTCATTTGATGTTGCGTTTATTATGTAACAGAAAAAAAGGCAAACTCTGCTTTTGGAAGGCCCTCTAGTAAAGGGCGTATGGGTTTTCACTAATATCGGGTGCGTTAGTGGCCGGGCCAGTTCTCTTTGGGATCTAACACTCTTTGGTATCTCTCCCTCTTTGGGAACCCGAAGTATCTAAAGCTGGGATAGAAATTTGCTAATACCGGTACCCCAAGAAATCCAATAAATTGGATGTTAGTTTAAAAATTTGTTTTATTGGTTCCGAGGAGTGATGGGAAATATTTTTCTTAAGTTTTATTATGTATATAACGCCTCTTATGATCAGTCTGAAACTCGAAGCAAGAAAAAATACTTTATCCAAGGGGTTTCGGCCAGGGGTACTTCGCATTGATCTAAAGATGAGGAGGTATTCCCCAGGATGAGGAAGCACAACCTCTGTGTCCTGGCATACCATTATTGGTATAGTCGTGTAATCAAGGATATTTTGCGTAATCCAACAATCCAACAGTTCGTCGTAACGAGCTAAGTAGGGAGAGACTCGGCCCAATAGCAGCCGAAACTCTAAAATATGGAATTAAAGAATTGGCTTTTTATGAACATATATACAAAATTAATTGAGTTTAATGTCACCCATCAAAAGCTACGGTCCACAGAAAATTTGCCTGCTTTTTGAAAGGGTGGGGGGGGGACAACCCAAAAAGTCAAGGAATCTTAGTAAAAATCACGCAATCAGCGTATCAGAGAACCCTAACATAAAAGTTTCAAGCCCTTATCTGTAAAAACGTTAAATTTTGTTTTTTCTTCGCCAGAAGAAAGATCAAGTTGCGTGTTCATTTTTTCCCTTATTGGTGATCATATTGAACCAATGGTCCTATAAAATCGGGAGAGGATCATTCAAACGAAAATCGAAATTTCTAATGCCCTTTTTAAGTGACAAAAAAGATTAGACGACAACCAAGCCACCGTCCCACGCCCCTTTTTTCAGCCAAGTCATCCAATCAAGATTTTGAGAAAGCTATTTTATTCAACATAGTTGAAAGGTCCAGTAACTATGCCTCTAAGGATGACACGACCTCGCAGCCCCTGCGGAAATGCTGCAAGTTATGAAATTGGCCCATTGATTACATATAGTATTTGTTATTGAGAAGTATCAAACCCTTTTTTTTTGGGGGGGGGGGATTTCTGCGGAAGGGAGATGTTCCACGGGGAGAATTTGCATGGGGAGGGAAGTTTCCAGGGGTGAATTTTGCAGGGGAAATTTTTCAAGAAGGGAATTTGCCAGTTTTCTAAACGAAGTTCTTTTTATGGAGAAATTGTACGAAAGTAATTGTGCGGGGGAATTTCCTTCGGGGCTGGAATCGTCTGGGGTATTTTTTGTGAGAGGGGGGTTCTTCCACGGGATACATTCATCATGAGTGAATTTTCTGCGGGAGGAACTTTCCATTGGGGGTGGGGATTTCCGGTACGATTTGAAAAATGATCAGAAATTAAATGAAAAAACAATCTTTTTTCTAATAAAAGTAAGGAAAATTTTCCAGGCAGAACCGTCCATGGGAAATTTTCCGAGGGAGTTTTCAGCGAGGATGATATTTTGAGCGAGGATGGAATTTTCTGGGAAGGGGTAAGCGCTTTGTACGGGAGGACTTTAGGTAATTTTTCATGGAGTAATTTTTCGAGAGGTGGGGGAATTCTCCATGGAGAGGGTAGGTGAATTTACCGGGAGTTTTGAAAAATGATCAAAAATAAAATAAAAAAGGTTTTTTCAACTGATAGTAATTAGCAACATTAAAATTTAAATGAACAGAAATTATTCCGTGTATGAGGATGGCTGCCCCCTTCTCAATGCCTCATTCTTTACGCTAAAGTTAGAATAAGCTTGGTTGTTCTTTTTAGAGAATTATTATTTTACGCTGATATTTTTAGATGTAACAGCCGTTGAAAGACTATTTACGAATTAGTCTTCTATTTTTTTTTGTAACCTACTTTTGGAGTTTTCTTTTCCTAAGAACATCTTGTTGTTTCGGTAGTATTTTAAGTTAAACACTAGCTTCAATAATCTATAGATATTGGGAATAATCATGAACCAGTTTCTTTAAAAACCCATTTGTAATGAAATTTTGCTTATACCGAGATTTAGCCACTGCTAATTTGACCAAATCAGAATTTCTTATAGAATCTTCAGCCAATCAGAAAAATATATAAAAAAAAGATGGCTCAGCCTTAACTAAATCTCAGTATTTGTGAAACCTCGGTGTGAATGGGTCTTGAAGTAGATGTATTTTCAGTAATCTGTAAAGCAATAACTTTTTTTTCAACTTCGCTCTTTACTTTTGTCAGAGAAACTGTTTAAAAAAGAACAAAAAATTAAATCAACCTGCGAGTTATGAATATCGTATTAATTGAAAGACAATGCCGCTAAAAGAAAGAAAATCCGCTAACCTTACCCTCCTCGGAACCTTTGCAGCGCCTCCTTGGCTTCTTCTGGTCTGTTTTTAGTCAAAAGCCACACAGGTGAGCTCGGTGCAAAATACATACAAAAGCCTTGGAATATGGGGAAAAAGGCTATGAATATTGCCTCGTCATTCCAAGACAAGAAACATCCGAAAAGATATCCAAGCAGAATGCCGACTCCAAGAAGGACTGCTGTGAAACTTCCTAACGCTCCTCGAACTCTTGGGGATACACACTCAGCAATCTAAGGATAAACAAAATTAAAAACTTTGGATTCTATTTGACGGGGATGGGGCTAAGTTAGACTTAATAACTCCCAAATCTGGGCCGAAAAGCACATTGAACTCTTAAATAATGAATAAAAATAGGATCTCTTCTGTAGTCCTGTGTTTCGTAAGAAAATTTGGCTTGGGCTACGCATGGTACAAATACACCGCAAAGGCCCTTGACCATGTTAATATTATACTGGTGAAATTTAGAGCGTTGCTTGTCCTGGAGTAATCTGAACTGGGAAGTGCTTACCTCATTTCCCCGAGAAAAAGTAAAATAGCTTACCTGAGACCGAACCTGATCATCACGTTCGTTAGTACAAAACACGGTCTGGTGTCATTGAGGAGTAAACCACCGGATTTTCAAACATGCCTCTTTTCATATTTTTGGATTATGTAAAAATACAAGATTCTTATAAGCAAGATGTATTCAGGTTATTCATGAATAGGTAATTAATCGCATAAAATTTACTTTCAAAATTAAAAATGTGGAAAAATCTATGCGCTATTTTTCAGAAGCTTTCGGGAATGTGTTTAAGATACATTTTAAGAGTGTAATGAGTTGACTTCATTAAATCCTATTCTCTTTTTTTGTTTGTCTTTTTTGTCAATCATGGTCCTAGAATGGTGACTGAGGCCCTGGTGGTGAAATAGGTCTTATGTGTACTTGCCTGTTCATGATATTTCTCAGATACTTTATGTAGTCATAAATTTAATGTCCTTCTAACTGGACAAATACTTCAGCAGAACAAATTCCTTGCTGCAAGGTATTTCTTTCCGATGGGAGTAGTGAACCACTCTTGGATTATGCCAAGGACAATGGGGAATAACCGGTTTCACATCATAAAGTGGTTCTGTGAACTTCCAGTGCAAAGACTAAGAAATTTTGTATGAATGACCTTGAGCTATCTCCCTGAATAGCAATGATCTGAAGCAAATATGGGCCCGGACCACCTCCGCCTATACATTAATGAATGATCCAGCCAAAGAAACGAACTTTTGCATGAATGACCTTGAGCTAGCACTCCAATGTATTTCAAAATATATTTCAAAGTATGATTTTCGGAATGGAAATCTTCTTACTTTTAAATGGAACTATAGATTTTATAAAGTTTTTAGGTTCAAGACTCCAATTAAAAAAAAAAAAAAAAAAATCTTGTAAAAAAGAATGTCTTTGCATGTCACTGATCTACGTTTTTATTGCCTGGTTAGAAGTAATTATAGTCAAAATTTTTTACGAAGTACTATACACAGTTCTTTTTATTTATCTTACTTTCCCTTTGGGGACTCAATTTTGCATCTGGAGATGTTCTGGGAAAATTGTCTGGGGGAAATTTTAATTGGGGTTGGAATTGTCTGGGGAATTTTTCCGTGGATGGGGGATATTTTGTGGTAGAAAATCTTCATGAGTGAATTTTCTGCGGGAGAAACTTCCCATTGGGGGGGGGGATTTCTGGCATGACTTGAAAAACAATCAGAAATTAAATAAATAAAAGCAATTTCAAATAAAAGAAGGCTAATTAGAATTTTCCTGGCGGAATTGTCCACAGAAAATTTTCCGAGGGAAATTTTCAGCGATGATAGAATTGTTGGGGAGGGGGGAGGGAATTTTACACCGGATGAATTTTCAACGGATGAATTTTTAGGGGTGGGGGGATTCCTCGTGGAGGAGGGAGGCATATTTACCAGCATTTAAAAAAAACAATCAAAAATTTAACTAAAAAATAAGTTTTTTCGACTGAAAGTAAGGAGCAACATTAAAAATTATAACGAACAAAAATTATTTCGTCTATGAGGGGGCTGCCCTCTCAATACCTTACTCTTTGCACTAAAATATAACCTTTTTTTCCCATTCTTTAAGCACGACTCCTGAAGCACAGGGGTATTTTAACTGGAATAAGAAGCTTTTGTTAAAGTGCTAAGAAACTTTAGCGTCCATGTTCAGGGGAGAGGAAATCAAAAAGGGGAAGGGGAGGGGACTGGTTGCCCTCCGACCACTATTCAAAATCACCTCAGAATACCCTGAAAGCTTCGACTTAATACCCTAAGCCACTCCTTAAATATTGCTGATAATTAATTTTGACTACCAGCAAAAACAGAGAGTGTTTTGCTTCAGCACTTGCTGAAAGTTTTACCTTACTACTCAAAGTCTTTTTTGAGACTTAGGATCAAACATACCCCCCTTCCAAACAAAACGTCCTTATATGTTAGCAAATGACAACTTGTATAACTTACATCTCTTAACCCAGGGGCTGAGGGAGATTATGTTAACCCTGGAGGCATAGTTATTTGACCTTTGACCTATTTCAACCAAAATTGCTATTTCAAAATTTTGATCGGATGTATTCACGGAAAAAGGGCGTGAAAGGAGGATTGGTTGCCTTTCGATGACCTTGACTCTTAAAAAACGCACTAGAACTTTCAATTTCCAATAGAATAGCCCCTCTGACCTTAATACGACTACCCCTCACCTATGAGGTTGCTCTGGGAAAAAATTATAACAATAAAAAAATGGGAGAAATTCAAGCCTTGTAGCCCTTTACTATAGGCAACTCTAAAGCGCTGCCTAATTTCTTCTTAAAAAAGAATGTCATTTCAATTGCATGTTCCTGGCCTACATTTCTTATTACATGGTAGTAACCGGTTTCCATATTCTTTGAGTTATGTACTAAGTAAAATCGAACACTATAACTGAGCCAGTTTTCAAATCATACTAGAATCAATTAGGTACAACCATAAGACACATTCTGTTCTCTTATACAATTTACAACATTCATTTGACATGATTGACAATTTTTTAGCTTATACATCGTTGTTTGAGATTTCCTATAACCAAAATTTGCAAGACAGAGTTACAATAAAACCATTAAAATTATTCGTAGATATATTCTGCTTTCATACATAATTTATTTTATATCCTAAGAAAATTACACCTTAATCCTGAGTAACAAGATAGCTGCATATAGCAATAACCATTCTTTAGTTACATTTCCATACTTGAGGATATTGTTTGTCATTATTTTAGTAAATCAGGGTTGTCAATGACAATTTTTGTATCTGAGGTGACATATGTGTCACATTAGAGTGATTAAATACGTACAATCATTACACATATTCTGCTATTCTATGCAATTGACTATATTTACTAGAGATGATTGACCTTCTCGAGCTTACACATTATTGTTGGAGAAGAGCTCCCATAGCTAGAAGCTTGCAAGACGGAACAATAATAAAACCACTAACTATAATCATAATATGTATTCTGATCTAATATGTATTTATTACTTGCTTTAAGAAAATTAAACCTCAATCTTAAGAGTTAGGGTAACTCCATATCGTAATACAAATTCTCTAGTTGACTTTCAATGCTTAGAATATTCAGGTTCATCATTATATCCAATGAGAGTTGTCAGTGAAAGTTTTTAGTTGATTATGGGTTGTCTCAAACATTGATGCTTAAGCTAAAGTGTCAATTAAGAGAGTTAAATAAAGAACACTGCATATAGGAGCAAAAGTGAGATGTCCCAGTCACTGGGACATCTCAGTGAGATGTCGCTTGGATGGAAAATGTAAACAAAAATCATAAAAATGTCACTGACAACTATGACCTGCTAAAATTGTGACTGTGAATATACCCAAACAAGGAGATGCAACCAAAAAAGTATTTCAAGTTAAATGTATTAGTAGAATATAACTATAATCTATAATCAAACTATAATCATAATATGTATTCTGATCTAATATGTATTTATTACTTGCTTTAAGAAAATTAAACCTCAATCTTAAGAGTTAGGGTAACTCCATATCGTAATACAAATTCTCTAGTTGACTTTCAATGCTTAGAATATTCAGGTTCATCATTATATCCAATGAGAGTTGTCAGTGAAAGTTTTTAGTTGATGATGGATAGTCTCAAACATTGATGCTTAAGCTAAAGTATCAATTAAGAGAGTTAAATAAAGAACACTGCTTATAGGAGCAAAATATTTATTATAAATACACCTAAATCCCTTATGTCAAACAAATTAACATTATCAATTGGTCTATAGTAGCTGTGATTTACTAAAATATTCTAGTGAGATGTCTCATGGATGGAAAATGTAAACAAAAATCATAAAAATGTCACTGACAACTATGACCTGCTAAAATTGTGACTGTGAATATACCCAAACAAGGAGATGCAACCGAAAAAGTATTTCAAATTAAATGTATTAGTAGAATATATCTCATGAATGTAATAAATGATTTATTGTAGCTCTGACTTGCTGAATTAGATTATGGGCTGTCTAAAACCTGGATGGGGAGCTAACAAGTGTCAAGTCAATTAAATGTAGTAAACTGCAAATAAGATCAGAATATCTCTTAGGATTGTATCTAAATACCTCTATTGCAATAAACACGCCATCTCAATTATCTAAAAATTGTCACTGACAACTCTGGTTTGCTAAAATGATTGCTGTGAATATGCTCAAGGGTGAAAATGTAACTAAAGAATGTGCATTGTGATATAGAGTTACTTTGATCCTCAGGATTAATACCTAAGATTCTAAAAACGATCTAAGAAACAACCTACGAGAATAGGATATGTATTATGGATATAGTTAGTTGGTATTTTAATGCTCTTCTTTGCTGAATTCGATTGAAGGTAGGTTCAAATAATGATGTGTAAGCTAAAAAGCATAGAGTCAGACGAATGAACTAAATTCCATAGATCAGCAAAAAACGTCTTAAGATTGTACCTAACTCAATCTAACGTGAGAGATATGTCATTTCAATTTTCTAAAAAATTCTCATCGAAAACTCTGATTTACTGCAAAGATTGCTATGCATTTTCTCAAAAATGGAAATGTAACTAAAGAATGTGTATTATGATTTGCAGTTACTCTATTTTTCAGGATTGAAATCTAATTTTTCCAAACAATTTAATAATTCACCTATGACAGCAGAATATATATATTTCAAATGCAGTTAACGGTTTTATTATAGCTCTACCTAGCTTATTTTGATTATGGGTCGTCTCAAACAATGATGTGTAAGATAAAACAATGTCGGTTAAGTTAATTACCTGAAGTAATTTGCATATTTTAGCAGAATAAGTCTTACGAATGTACCCAAATCATTCTAATATGACAGATATGACGTCTCAGATATCTAAAAACTGGCATAAACGCTTTGATTTGCTAAAATGATTGCTATAAATATGCTCAAGCATGAAAATGTAGCTAAAGAATGTGTATTGTGATATGGAGTTACCCTCTTCCTCATGATTGAGATCCAAGTTTATTCAGCAAATCAATAGATTATCTATGAGAGAAGAATATATCATATGAATAATTTTAATAGTTTTATTATTGCTCCAGAACAAAATTTGCACTCTACTGAAAAAAAATATAAATGTTTTTACTTTTATAAGTTTAATAAATCAAATAATATTAACATTTTGATTACTAAATATCATTATATGTATATTAAACTGACAATGCCCATTCATTTGTAATTTTTTCAGTAAAGTGCAAGTTTTGGTCTGGCCTTGGGAAGGCATAGGGGTTTTGAGCCCAACTTATGTTAATTTCTGCTCGATGTGAGTTTGACTCGGTTATTTATTGTAATTTCTGTTCGTTTGGGTTTCGTTTATTTATCAATGCTGATTTGTGTTAGTTTCACGCCTTGTAGATTATTTGATTTTCTTTATGCTCATTTTTTGTTTAATGGAGTTCTTTACTTTTCTTTGAAAAACTTTTTTTGTGGAAAAAGTTTTTTTTAATTAATTTCTGTTCGTTTTGTATTGACATATTCTTTTCAGGGAAAAAGAAAATAATACTTTAAATCTTTTCATTTTTTTAAGACTTTATATTTTGGCCTGCTATTTGTATGCTGGAGACAAATTTAACAACATACACCCTTTTAAAAATCTGGACACAAATAGTAGTGTTTAATTTAGATTCATACCTCCTCTAGTTGACCTGAAATGGAAAACTTGATACCATTCGCAAAAAAATCTGTTTACTTTCTTTGATAGCTTGGACACACTTACGCCATATTGATTTGGTTAAATTTTAAGAGCAGAAGTAGCCCCGAAAGTTTGAACATAATACCCTCAGTCGTTCTTGCGATACTGCTGAGATGCCTTATTGGGAATTAGCATTAACACAGTGCATTTTGATTTAATCTTAAGGCAACATTTAGTTTTTAAACATAATGGGCAAATGGGAGGGTGGGCGTGGGAGGGGGATTAGTTGCCCTCCATTCACTTTCGACTATTAAAAAGGGCATCAGCCCTTTCTATTTTCAATCGAATGACCCCTTTTCGAAGTTCCCACGACAACTCCTTCGATACGAAGTGCCCTGGTCTAAACAACAACAACAACAACAAAAATAATACAATATACCCACATCGATCTTTACTATAAAAATGCCAAGCTTTCCAATCACTTTCGACTATTAAAAATGGCACTAGCCCTTTCAATTTCCAATCAAATGAGCCCTTTTGAAGTTTCTACGACAAGACTTTCAATAAAAACCTTATACGCCCCCAGGGCATAACTTACAACCCTTGCTCTGAGGGCTGGGGAGGGTGGTGTCACTCAAAGACCTAATTTCCAGAACTTTCTACTTCGTTGAAAAAAATGGCTATCTGAAAATTTTGATTGGATGTGTTTGGAGGAATGGTGGGCGTGAGAGGGGGTTAGTTACCCTCCAATCACTTTTGACTATTAAAAAGGGCACTAGCCCTCTCAATTTCCGATTGAATGAGCCCCTTTAGAAGTTTTACGACAACTCCATCTATAAAAACCTTATGTTCCTCCAGGGTATAACTTAAAACCTTTGCCCAGGGGCTCTGGGGGGTTTCTTATCCTTTAATACATAATTTTCAGAACTTCCAACTACGTTGAACAAAATGGCTATCTCTAAAATTTGATTAAATTATTTTGGGGAAATGGTGGGCGTGAGAGGGGGGTTAATTACTTATTATTTGTTTAGAAGAAAATTTGCAGACAAATTTCCTATAAGGCTAATTTCGATATCAGTTAAGAAAAAAAAATCAGTTATTTTAAAAGCAATTAAAGAATCCGACTGATTATAATATTAAAAAATTTGACATTTTCTAAAATAAATTAACCGCACTGATACGATTGCCGAAACATAGGTATTATAGAGTCTTTCGAAGAAGCTCAAAATTCTCCTCGCAAAACGTGGTCTTTAATTAATTCTATTATAAAAAAAAACAAAGGAATTCTAGGTTTCCTGAAGTTATTAGTTTAGATGATGGATCAACTACTAACAAATTGGAGAAAGTGGCTGATATTTTGAATACTTATTTCACTAGTATAGGAGAGAAAATTGCTTCATCAGTAATGAACCAGTTTGATTGGTGTAGTAACAAACATTTTTCTTCATACCTCTCATCTCCTCAAAGTAGTTCAATTTTTCTTGGCCTATTTCTTAGTCTGAAATACCAAAAATAGTGTGTGATCCAAGTCCAGGTAATTCAGCGGGAATTGACGGGTCTAGTTCTATAATTGTCAAAGAAATATTGTCTGCAGTAATTTTAACATTACAGCATATAATTAATCTTTCATTTAAAATTGGAGTTTTCCCGTCTGCTTTTAAAAGAGCGAGGATAATTTCACTTCACAAAGGTGACTCTCCTGAAAACCCATGAAATTAGCGTCCTATTTCTATTTTGTCAGCATTTTCTAAAATATTCGAGTGGGCAATTTATAAGAGGTTCTATGACTTGCTTAAATCGTCTAATTTTTTCACAAATTCCCAGTTTTGTTTTAGGTCTGGACACAATACTGAACATGCTATCATTGCCCTCATCCAATATATTCATGAATGCTTAGATAGAGGTGAAATTCCAGGAACAATATATTTAGATTTTAAAAAAGCATTCGATACAATATCCCATTGTATTCTTTTTCGTAAATTAGATAATTGTGGTGTGCGCGGACCGGCGTTGGATCTAGTTAAATCTTATCTTGACAAGAGGAAGCAACGAATAGACGGAGGTAATTTCCTCTCGTCGCCTGTCCCTCAGTCTCTGTCCTAAGTCCTCTGCTTTTTCTATTTTATATAAATGATCTTCACCGCGAGTAGAATGCATCTATTGAATTCTATGGGACGTATAGGAAAACATTTCTACGGGACCTATACACCTTTTCAAAGAGAGTGATTACTCTCCTCAAATGGTCTTATACTTCTACGGGACGTATACGAATTACCATGCTATTTGCTTGAAGCTATGGGAAAACATTTCTATGGAACCTCTACACCTTTTCAAAGAGAGTGAGTATCCCCATGCATATAGGTAATACTTCTACGGGACGTATACACCTGTTCAAAGAGAGTGAGTATCCCCATGCATATAGGTAATACTTCTACGGGACGTATACACCTTTTCAAAGAGAAAAGCTGGCACGGTTTTTGTTATTGATAAGAATTGTTTGACGTGCAAATTGCCAAAAAAATTAAGTTTTGAGGAGATTACGTTCCTTGGCACCTTTTCATGTTTTCAATCAGATGGGTTTTGAAAGCACAGTGTGTACATGTGTGTAGGCTTTGTTATTTAAAAAATTGGACGCTACAATCAGAATTCTTTGATTGACATTTGCAAAAAAGGGTTTAGCATTTGCAAATTTGATCCTATTAAGGTGAAAAAAAAGAGTTTAACATTTGCGAATACTTCAGAGCCAACTTGCTAGCGAAAAACCCGTGTGATTGACTTGAAATAAAAATTTTTAACAAGAAATGGCTGAAAAGTGTTTTGGGGGAGATGGGATGATTGTGTACTGTATAATACACAAGTGATGTATGGACAGTGTTGTCAATTTAAAATAGTTTAACGTTATACTATACAAAGAAGTAAAACGATTTTTTTTTGTTAAATAAGTAGTTCTTGTATCTTTTAAAAGAGCTTTACGGACTTTGAGAGACTCGGTTGCCTGATTCCGTGTGGTTTTTCTTTACTTGGTGCCCATTAAAAACGAAATTTTTGTGTTAAATAAGTAGTTCATGTATCTTTTAAAAGAGCTTTACGGGGTTTGAGAGACTCGGTTGCCTGATTCCGTGTGGTTTTTCTTTACTTGGTGCCCATTAAAAACGAAATTTTTGTGTTAAATAAGTAGTTCTTGTTTCTTTTAAAAGCTCATTAGTTTATAAAACGGATCGTGAAAATCCCAAGGTTTTGTGTACCAAGAATGGACCGGAAACAACTTCAACCGTGCCCAGCCCCCCGCGATCAGAAATTAAATTATAAAAATGACTTAGTTGAAAATAAAATTTTAACAAGAAATGTCTGAAAAGTATTTTTTGGGGGATGGGGTGATGACAGAGTGGATGTCTTAGACTAGTTATGGTGCTGTACTCTGGCATGAATTGCTTTCGAAAACCCGGATGAATTAGTTGAAAATAAAGTTTTAACAAGAAATGTCTGAAAAGTATTTTTTTGAGGGGTGGGGGTGATGACAGAGTGGATGTCTTAGACTAGTTATAGTGCTGTACTCTGGCATGAATTGCTTTCGAAAACCCGGATGAATTAGTTGAAAATAAAGTTTTAACAAGAAATGTCTGAAAAGTATTTTTTGGGGGGATGGGGGCAATGACAGGGTGGGTGTCTTAGACTAGTTACAGTGCTGTACTCTGGCATGAATTGCTTTCGAAAACCCGGATGAATTAGTTGAAAATAAAGTTTTAACAAGAAATGTCTCAAAAGTATTTTTTTGGGGGGATGGAGCGATGACAGATTGGATGTCTCAGACTAGTGATAGTGCTGTACTGTGGTACGAATTGCTTGTGAAAAACCCAAATGAATGACTTGAAATAAAATTTTTAACAAGAAATGTCTGAAAAGTATTTTTTGGGGGATGGGGCGATGACAGAGTGGATGTCTTAGACTAGTTATAGTGCTGTACTCTGGCATGAATTGCTTTCGAAAACCCGGATGAATTAGTTGAAAATAAAGTTTTAACAAGAAATGTCTGAAAAGTATTTTTTGGGGGATGGGGCGATGACAGAGTGGATGTCTTAGACTAGTTATAGTGCTATACTCTGGCATGAATTGCTTTCGAAAACCCGGATGAATTAGTTGAAAATAAAGTTTTAACAAGAAATGTCTGAAAAGAATTTTTTGGGGGATGGGGCGATGACAGAGTGGATGTCTTAGACTAGTTATAGTGCTGTACTCTGGCATGAATTGCTTTCGAAAACCCGGATGAATTAGTTGAAAATAAAGTTTTAACAAGAAATGTCTGAAAAGTATTTTTTGGGATTTGCGAATTGGAGCCTAGGATTTGCGAATTTGATCCTATTAAGGATTGACTTGAAATAAAAATTTTTAACAAGAAATGGCTGAAAAGTGTTTTGGGGGAGATGGGGTGATTGTGTACTGTATAATACACAAGTGTGTGTGTCTCTTTGGGCTGTTTGAGTCTTTTTGGTCTGTTTGTGTCTCTTTAGGTTGTTTGAGTCTTTTTGGTCTGTGTTTGTCTCTTCGGGCTGTGTGAGTCTCTTTAGCCTATGTGTGTCTCTTTGGGCTGTGTGTGTCTCTCTGTTGGATGTGTGCGTCTCTTTGGGCCGTGTGCGTCTCTTTCGGCTGTATGTGTCTCTTTGGGCTGTGGGTGTCTCTTTGTGATGTGTGTGTCTCTTTAGGCTGTGTGTGTGTCTCTTTGGACTGTGTGTCTTTTTTTTGGGGTGTTTGAGTCTTTTTGGCTAGTTTATTTTGTATGATATTTCTAAAGCCAATTAAGATGAAGAAATGTCTTCAAAGTCAAGGCTATAAGAAAAAAAGTTCTGGATATTTTTGTCAGTTTGTAGTTTACGCACTAATATCAATATCAGTAACGATTCTATTTGAACTTTCTCCAAGTTGATCAAATTGGTCTCTAAACAGTTCATGATAAAAAAATAGTTTGGGACAAGAAAAAAAAACCTAAAATAATGTCGTGAAATCATTTTCAACACTCAGAGCAGGGGAGTGTTGGGATTGAATCATAGATAAACAACGAATTTACTTAAAAAAAAATAAATCATTTTCAACAGTCAGAGCAGGGGGCTTGTTGGGATTGAATCATAGAGAAACAACGAATTTACTTTAAAAAAAAATGTGACTCAAAGACGTTTCGTTCATTTCACTGGCTTGAAATTGCATGCAAACGAACCAATCAGATGTTACAATCCTTATGTTTGCTCAAAATTCGACAGAGCAACGACGGTTAGGCTACTTTATTTTGCATGTTATTTCTAAAGCCAATTAAGATGAAGAAATGTCTTCAAAGTCAAGGCTATAAGAAAAAAAGTTCTGGATATTTTTGTCAGTTTGTAGTTTACGCACTAATATCGATATCAGTAACGATTCTATTTGAACTTTCTCCAAGTTGTAACATTGTAACACCTGGTTGTAACGTTTGTATACAATTTCAAGCCAGTGAAAAGAACGAAACGTCTTTGAGTCACATTTTAAAAAAAAGTAAATTCGTTGTTTCTCTATGATCCAATCCCAACACCTCCCCCCCCTGCTCTGCGTGTTGAAAATGATTTCACGACATTATTTTAGGTTTTTTTTCTTGTCCCAAACTATTTTTTTATCATGAACTGTTTAGAGACCAATTTGATCAACTTGGAGAAACTTCAAATAGAATCGTTACTGATATCGATATTAGTGCATAAACTACAAACTGACAAAAATATCCAGAAGTTTTTTTTCTTATAGCCTTGACTTTGAAGACATTTCTTCATCTTAATTGGCTTTTGAAATAACATGCAAAATAAAGTAGCCTAACCGTCGTTGCTTTGTCGAATTTTGAGCAAACAAAAGGATTATAACATCTGATTGGTTCGTTTGTATGCAATTTCAAGCCAGTGAAAAGAACGAAACGTCTTTGAGTCACATTTTTTTAAAAAGTAAATTCGTTGTTTCTCTATGATTCAATCCCAACAAGCCCCCTGCTCTGAGTGTTGAAAATGATTCATTTTTAAAAAAAAGTAAATTCGCTGTTTCTGTATGATTCAATCCCAACACTCCCCTGCTCTGAGTGTTGAAAATGATTTCACGACATTATTTTAGGTTTTTTTTCTTGTCCCAAACTATTTTTTTTATCATGAACTGTTTAGAGACCAATTTGATCAACTTGGAGAAAGTTCAAATATATCGTTACTGATATTGATATTAGTGCGTAAACTACAAACTGACAAAAATATCCAGAACTTTATTTTTCTTATAGCCTTGACTTTGAAGACATTTCTTCATCATAATTGGCTTTAGAAATATCATGCAAAATAAACTAGCCTAGCCGTCGTTGCTTTGTCGAATTTTGAGCAAACAAAAGGATTGTAATATCTGATTGGCTCGTTTGTATGCAATTTCAAGCCAGTGAAAAGAACGAAACGTCTTTGAGTCACATTTTTTTAAGAAGTAAATTCGTTGTTTCTTTATGATTCAATCCCAACACCCCCTGCTCTGAGTGTTGAAAATGATTTATTTTTTTTTTAAAGTAAATTCGTTGTTTCTCTATGATTCAATCCCAACACCCCCCCCCCTGCTCTGAGTGTTGAAAATGATTTCACGACATTATTTTAGGTTTTTTTTTCTTGTCCCAAACTATTTTTTTTTTATCATGAACTGTTTAGAGACAAATTTAATCAACTTGAAGAAAGTTCAAATAGAGTTGTTACTGATATTGATATTAGTGCGTAAACTACAAACTGAAAAAAATATCCAGAACTTTTTTTTCTTATAGCCTTGACTTTGAAGATATTTCTTCACCTTAATTGGCTTTAGAAATAACATGCAAAATAAAGTAGCCTAACCGTCGTTGCTTTGTCGAATTTTGAGAAAACATAAGGATTGTAACATCTGATTGGTTCGTTTGTATGCAATTTCAAGCCAGTGAAAAGAACGAAACGTCTTTGAGTCACGTTTTTTTAAAGTAAATTCGTTGTTTCTCTATGATTCAATCCCAACACCCTCCTGCTCTGAGTGTTGAAAATGATTTCACGACATTATTTTAGGTTTTTAATTCTTGTCCCAAACTAATTTTTTATCATGAATTGTTTAGAGACCAATTTGATCAATTTGGAGAAAGTTCAAATAGAATCGTTACTGATATTGATATTAGTGCGTAAACTACAAACTGACGAAAATATCCAGAACTTTATTTTTTTTATAGCCTTGACTTTGAAGACATTTCTTCATCTTAATTGGCTTCAGAAATATCATGCAAAATAAAGTAGCCTAACCGTCGTTGCTTTGTCGAATTTTGAGAAAACATAAGGATTGTAACATCTGATTGGTTCGTTTGTATGCAATTTCAAGCCAGTGAAAAGAACGAAACGTCTTTGAGTCACATTTTTTAAAAAAGTAAATTCGTTGTTTCTCTATGATTCAATCCCAACACCTTCCTGCTCTGAGAGTTGAAAATGATTTCACGACATTATTTTAGGGGTTTTTTTTTCTTGTCCCAAACTATTTTTTTATCATGAACTGTTTAGAGACCAATTTGATCAACTTGGAGAAAGTTCAAATAGAATCGTTACTGATATTGATATTAGTGCGTAAACTACAAACTGACAAAAATATCCAGAACTTTATTTTTCTTATAGCCTTGACTTTGAAGACATTTCCTCATCTTAATTGGCTTTAGAAATATCATACAAAATAAACTGGCCAAAAAGACTCAAACACCCCAAAAAAAGACACACAGTCCAAAGAGACACACACAGCCTAAAGAGACACACACATCACAAAGAGACACCCACAGCCCAAAGAGACACATACAGCCCAAAGAGACGCACACGGCCGAAAGAGACCCACACATCCAACAGAGAGATACACACAGCCCAAATAGACACACATAGGCTAAAGAGACACACACAGCCCGAAGAGACAAACACAGACCAAAAAGACTCAAACAACCTAAAGAGACACAAAAAGACCAAAAAGACTCAAACAGCCCAAAGAGACACACACACTTGTGTATTATACAGTACACAATCACCCCATCTCCCCCAAAACTCTTTTCAGCCATTTCTTGTTAAAATTTTTATTTCAAGTCAATCCTTAATAGGATCAAATTCGAAAATCCTACGCTCCAATTCGCAAATCCCAAAAAATACTTTTCAGACATTTCTTGTTAAAACTTTATTTTCAACTAATTCGTCCGGGTTTTCGAAAGCAATTCATGCCAGAGTACAGCACTATAACTAGTCTAAGACATCCATTCTGTCATCGCCCCGTCCCCCAAAAAAATACTTTTCAGACATTTCTTGTTAGAACTTTATTTTCAACTAATTCGTTCAGGTTTTCGAAAGCAATTCATGCCAGAGTACAGCACTATAACTAGTCTAAGACATCCACTCTGCATCGCCCCATCCCCCAAAAAATACTTTTCAGACATTTCTTGTTAAAACTTTATTTTCAACTAATTCATTCGGGTTTTCGAAAGCAATTCATGCCAGAGTACAGCACTATAACTAGTCTAAGACATCCACTCTGTCATCGCCCCATCACCCAAAAAATACTTTTCAGACATTTCTTGTTAAAAATTTTATTTCAAGTCATTCATTTGGGTTTTTCACAAGCAATTCGTACCACAGTACAGCACTATCACTAGTCTGAGACATCCAATCTGTCATCGCTCCATCCCCCCAAAAAATACTTTTCAGACATTTCTTGTTATAACTTTATTTTCAACTAATTCATTTTTATAATTTAATTTCTGATCGCGGGGGGCTGGGCACGGTTAAAGTTGTTTCCGGTCCATTCTTGGTACACAAAACCTTGGGATTTTCACGATCCGTCTTATAAACTAATGAGCTTTTAAAAGATACAAGAACTACTTATTTAACACAAAAATTTCGTTTTTAATGGGCACCAAGTAAAGAAAAACCACACGGAATCAGGAAACCGAGTCTCTCAAACCCCGTAAAGCTCTTTTAAAAGATACATGAACTACTTATTTAACACAAAAATTTCGTTTTTAATGGGCACCAAGTAAAGAAAAACCACACGGAATCAGGCAACCGAGTCTCTCAAACCCCGTAAAGCTCTTTTAAAAGATACAAGAACTACTTATTTAACAAAAAAAAAATCGTTTTTAATGGGCACCAAGTAAAGAAAAACCACACGGAATCAGGCAACCGAGTCTCTCAAACTCCGTAAAGGTCTTTTAAAAGATACAAGAACTACTTATTTAACAAAAAAAATTCGTTTTACTTCTTCGTATAGTATAACGTTAAACTATTTTAAATTGACAACACTGTCCAAACATCACTTGTGTATTATACAGTACACAATCATCCCATCACCCCCAAAACACTTTTCAGCCATTTCTTGTTAAAATTTTTTATTTCAAGTCAATCACACGGGTTTTTCACTAGCAAGTCGTCTCTGAAGTATTCGCAAATGCTAAACTCTTTTTTTCACCTTAATAGGATCAAATTTGCAAATGCTAAACCCTTTTTTGCAAATGTCAATCAAAGAATTCTGATTGTAGCGTCCATTTTTTTTAAATAACAAAGCCTACACACATGTACACACTGTGCTTTCAAAACCCATCTGATTGAAAACATGAAAAGGTGCCAAGGAACGTAATCTCCTCAAAACTTAGTTTTTTTGGCAATTTGTACGTCAAACAATTCTTATCAATAACAAAAACCGTGCCAGCTTTTCTCTTTGAAAAGGTGTATACGTCCCGTAGAAGTATTACCTATATGCATGGGGATACTCACTCTCTTTGAAAAGGTGTATACGTCTCGTAGAAGTATTACCTATATGCATGGGGATACTCACTCTTTTTGAAAAGGTGTAGAGGTTCCATAGAAATCTTTTCCCATAGCTTCAAGCAAATAGCATGGTAATTCGTATACGTCCCGTAGAAGTATAAGGCCATGTGAGGGGAGTAATCACTCTCTTTGAAAAGGTGTATAGGTCCCGTAGAAATGTTTTCCTATACGTCCCATAGAATTCAATAGATGCATTCTACTACCGCGCTTTGGCAATCCCATGTCTCAGCACACATTTTGCTGATGATACGGCAGTTTCAGTTTCTGAGAGGAATGACGAGGAGTTGGAGGCAAAACTTGATACTGCATTTTCTAATGTTTTTGATTGGTGTTCTTAAAATTTTATTGACTTGAATTTATCAAAAACTAATTTCATAATTTACGGCAGAAAGTCAAATATTTGCCCTCGTATTTCCCGAGTTACTTCTTCAAAGTATCTATTATCAATATCTCGGGTGAATATGATAAAGTACCTTGGACTTGTGATTGATGAAAGCTTATCTTTTAAAACACAACTTCAAAATATACGCTTAAAGATTTCAAGGTATGTTGGTTTAATGCGGAGGATGAAGCATTATTTGCCCTACTCTGCTTTACGAAGCATTTATTTTGCTCTGATTCAGTCTAATATTAATTATTGTTCTCTAGTATATTTATATACATTTAAAAGCCATATTAAACCAATACAGATTTTACAAAATAAAGCCCTAAGAATCCTGAAACTTTTGATTCCATCGCCTATTGCACTTCCAAATAGGTCTTCTATAGTATCTTTATATACTTATATAGATATACTTCCAGTTTCTCAACAATTTACTTTTAAAGAAATTATTTTCAAATTTGATTATGACATTAAGAAATTACCGCCATATTACCTCAATCAAAATTTGTTCTCCCAATCACAAGATTCGCATCATTATAACACGCGACAAAAAAAGAGTATCTACATTGACAAGTATAGTACTGAGATATCTAAATTCGTTCCGTTTGTGTCAATAGCCCGGTGCTGGGATACTCACAAGGATCTTATTGACAGTTTTCTTCTATCTATTTAATAAAAAGGAATCTCAAATTTCATTCAGGATTACTTTTAGTTAAGCGTCTTTTAATAAGACAATGTTATTTGTTTGGTTTGCTGTTGTGGGTGAATGTGGGCCTCTCGGCTATCTTCTAGTATTAATTTATATTTAATAATATTTAGTTTTTTTTATATTTATTTATGGATCCTGGGCTAGTTGCTACTTTCATATTATTATTGTATTATTGAATCTTTGCCGTCGTGTTTATCTTAGTATTGTAGTGTAATTTGTTATTGTATCTTTGTCTAGGCCTAGTTGTTCGAGCTTGTCTCCCCATGGGCCTATGTCAATTATTTACATGTATATGTTAATAATAAAATTATTGAACTTGAACTTGAACTCCGCTCACTTTCGACTATTACAAAGGGCAATTTCAATTTCCAATCAAATGAGCCCTTTTTGAAATTTCTATAACAACTTTCTATATAAACCTTATACGCCCCCAGGGCATAACTTACAACCCTTGCACTGAGGGCTCTGAGGGGGTTATCATCCTAAAAGACCTAATTTCCAGAACTTTCAACTATGTTGAACAAAATAGATATCTCAGAATTTTGATTTGATGTGTTTGGGAAAATGGTGGGCGTGATTCAACTATTCAACTATTAAAAAAGGCACTAGCCCTTTCAATTTGCAATTGAATGAGCCCTTTTGAAGTTTCTACGACAACTACTGAAAAATATTTCAGTAGTGTCTTGTTGTGCTTTACCTTGTCGCAGTTATATTCTCTTGATTTTTCAAAGTTCATTTTGAATTTCTTTCGTGAAATGCAAGAGTTGGAATATTTCAGTAGTGTTTTGTCGTGGTTTACCTTGTCACACTTACATTCTCTTTATTTTTCAAAGTTCATTTTGGATTTTTTTCGTTGAAATGCAAGAGTTGGAATATTTCAGTAGTGTCTTGTTGTGCTTTACCTTGTCGCAGTTATATTCTCTTGATTTTTCAAAGTTCATTTTGGATTTTATTCGTTGAAATGCAAGAGTTGGAATATTTCAGTAGTGTTTTGTTGTGCTTTACCTTGTTGCAGTTACATTCTCTTGGTTTTTGAAAGTTCATTTTGAATTTCTTTCGTGAAATGCAAGAGTTGGAATATTTCAGTAGTGTTTTGTCGTGGTTTACCTTGTCGCAGTTACATTCTCTTGATTTTTCAAAGTTCATTTTGGATTTTTTTCGTTGAAATGCAAGAGTTGGAATATTTAAGTAGTGTTTTGTTGTGCTTTACCTTGTCACAGTTACATTCTCTTGATTTTTCAAAGTTCATTTTGGATTTCTTTCGTTGAAATGCAAGAGTTGGAATATTTCAGTAGTGTATTATCCTGGTTTACCTTCTCAGAGTTACATTCTCTTGATTTTTCAAAGTTTATTTTGGATTTTTTTCGTTGAAATGCAAGAGTTGGAATATTTCAGTAGTGTTTTGTCATGGTTTACCTTGTCACAGTTACTTTCTCTTGATTTTTTTCAAAGTTCATTTTGGATTTCTTTCCTTGAAATGCAAGAGTTGGAATATTTCAGTAGTGTTTTGTCTTGGTTTACCTTATCACAGTTACATACTCTTGATTTTTCAAAGCTCATTTTTGGATTTCTTTCGTTGAAATGCAAGAGTTGGAATATTTCAGTAGTGTTTAGTTATGGTTTACCTTGTCACAGTTACATTCTCTTGATTTTTCAAAGTTCATTTTGGATTTCTTTCCTTGAAATGCAAGAGTTGGAATACCATTTTTCGTTAAGTGTCAGAGTGAATAAATTCATTATCAACATCCTTTGTCAGATACATCAAATAAAATTGAGATAATCTAAATTTCAGAATGAATCAATGCTTTAACAACATCCTTTATCGGATATGTCGGATAAAATTGACAAAATCTAAGTTTCAGAACGAATAAATGCTTTAACAACATCCTTTATCAGATATGTCGGATAAAACTGACAAAATCTAAGTATCAGAGTGATTAAATTCTATATCAACATCCTTTTCTCGGATACATAGGGTAAAATTGACAGAATCTAAGTGTCAGTGTGAATAAATTTTTTTATCAACATCCTTTGTCAGATACATCAAATAAAATTGACAAAATCTAAATTTCAGAATGAATAAATTCAAAATCAACATCCTTTTGTCAGATATGTCGGATAAAATTGACAAAATCTAAGTATCAGAGTGAATAATTTTTATATCAACATCCTTTGCCAGATACATCGAATAAAATTGATAAAATATAAGTGTCAGAGTGAATGATTTTTTTTATCAACATCCTTTGTCAGATACATCAAATAAAATTGACAAAATCTAAATTTCAGAATGAATAAATTCATTATCAACATCCTTTGTCGGGTATGTCGGATAAAATTGACAAAATCTAAGTATCAGAATGACTGAATTCTATATCAACATCCTTTTCTCGGATACATAGGATAAAATTGACAGAATCTAAGTGTCAGTGTGAATAAATTTTTTTATCGGCATCCTTTTGTCATATACATCAAATAAAATTGGCAAAATCTAAATTTCAGAATGAATAAATGCTTTAACAACATCCTTTATTGGATATGGCGGATAAAATTGACATAATCTAAGTTTCAGAATGAACAAATTCTATATCAACATCCTTTGTCGGATATGTCGGATAAAATTGACAAAATATAAGGGTCAGAGTGAATAATTTTTTTTAATCAACATCCTTTGGCAGATAAATCGGATAAAATTGACAAAAATCTAAATTTCAGAATGAATAAATGCTTTAACAACATCCTTTATCGGATATGTCGGATAAAATTGAAAAAATCTAAGTATCAGAGTGACTAAATTCTATATCAACATCCTTTTCTCGGATACATAGGATAAAATTGACACATTCTAAGTGTTAGAGTGAATAATTTTTTTTTATCAACATCCTTTGGCAGATACATCGGATAAAATTAAAAAAATCTAAATTTCAGAATAATAAATTCATTATCAACATCCTTTGTCAGATATGTCAGATAAAATTGACAAAATATAAGTGTCAGAGTGAATAATTTTTTTTATCAACATCCTTTGTCAGATACATCAAATAAAATTGACAAAATCTAAATTTCAGAATGAATAAATGCTTTAACAACATCCTTTATCGGATATGTCGGATACAAATGGCAAAATATAAGTGTCAGAGCGAATAAATTTTTTTTTATCAACATCCTTTGTCAGATACATCAAATAAAATTGACAAAATCTAAATTTCAGAATGAATAAATGCTTTAACAACATCCTTTATCGGATATGTCGGATAAAATTGATATAATCTAAGTATCAGAGTGACTAAATTCTATATCAACATCCTTTTCTCAGATACATAGGATAAAATTGACAAATTCTAAGTGTCAGTGTGAATAAGTTTTTTTTTATCAACATCCTTTGTCAGATACATCAAATAAAATTGACAAAATCTAAATTTCAGAATGAATAAATTCATTATCAACATCCTTTGTCGCATATGTTGGATAAAATTGACAAAATATAAGTGTCAGAGTGAATAATTTTTTTAAGTCAACATCCTTTGTCAGACACATCAAATAAAATTGACAAAATCTAAATTTCAGAATGAATAAATGCTTTAACAACATCCTTTATCGGATATGTCGGATAAAATTGACAAAATCTAAGTATCAGAGTGACTAAATTCTATATCAACATCCTTTTCTCAGATACATAGGATAAAATTGACAATTGCTAAGGTTAGAGTGAATAAATTTTTTATCAACATCCTTTGGCAGATACATCGGATAAAATTGGCAAAATCTAAATTTCAAAATGAATAAATTCATTATCAACATCCTTTGTCGGATATGTCGGATAAAATTGACAAAATCTAAGTATCAGAGTGATTATATTTTTTTTACAACATCCTTTGCCAGATACATCAAATAAAATTGACAAAATTTAAATTTCAGAATAAATAAATGCTTTAACAACATCCTTTATCGGATATGTCGGATAAAATTGACAAAATCTAAGTATCAGAGTGACTAAATTCTATATCAACATCCTTTTCTCGGATACATAGGATAAAATTGAAAAAATCTAAGTGTCAGAGTGAATAAATTTTTTTATCAACATCCTTTTCTCAGATACATAGGATAAAATTGACAAAATCTGAATTTCAGAAGGAATAAATTCATTATCAACATCCTTTGTCGGATATGTTGGATAAAATTGACAAAATCTAAATTTCAGAATAAATAAATGCTTTAACAATGTCCTTTATCGAATATGTCGGATAAAATTGACAAAATCTAAGTATCAGAGTGACTAAATTCTATATCAACATCCTTTTCTCGGATACATAGGATAAAATTGACAAATTCTAAGTGTTAGAGTGAATAAATTTTTTTTATCGTATTTTTATCGTGCGCGCACATAACCTCGTCTAAATTAACCTTAAAAAAATGAAATAAAGCTATGTCGACTTTGCAAGTCGCTCTCACTATGTATGCGTCGTTGCGGTGTACACTCCATGCCTTTCTTGTCAATTTTATCCGATATAGCCGACAAATGATGTTGATAATGCATTTAAAGGATGTTGATAAAGCATTTATTCACTCTGATACTTAGATTTTGTCAATTTTATCCCATGTATCCAATAAAATGATATTGATATGGAATTTAATCACTCTGATACTTAGATTTTATCAATTTTATCCGACATATCCAAGAAAGGATGTTGATAATGAATTTAGTCACTCTGACACTTAGATTTTGTCAATTTATCCTATGTAGCTGGCAAAGGATGTTGATATAAAAAAAATATTCACTCTAACACTTAGATTTTGTCAAGTTTAATCTATGTATCCGAGAAAAGGATGTTGATGTAGAATTTAATCACTCTGATACTTAGATTTTGTCAATTTTATCCGACAAATCCAATGAAGGATGTTTTAAAGCATTTATTAATTCTGAGATTTAAATTTTGTCAATTTTTGTTCGATGCATCTGACAAAGGATGTTGAAAAAAAAAATGTATTCACTCTGATACTTAGATTCAGTCAACTTTATTCGATGTATCTGGCAAAGGATGTTGATAAGAAAAAAATTATTCACTCTGATACTTATATTTTGTCAATTTTATCCGACATATCCGACAAAGGATGTTGATAATGAATTTATTCATTCTGAAATTTAGATTTTGTCAATTTTATCCGATGTATCTGGCAAAGGATGTTGATAAAAAAAATTTATTCACTCTAACACTTAAAATTTGTCAATTTTATCCTATGTATCCGAGAAAAGGATGTTGATATTGAATTTAGTCACTCTGATACTTAGAATTTGTCAATTTTATCCGACATATCCGATAAAGGATATTGTTATAGCGTTTATTCATTCTGAAATTTAGATTTTTTCAATTTTATCCAGCATATCCGACAAAGGATGCTGATAATGAATTTATTCATTCTGAAATTCAGATTTTGTCAATTTTATCCTATGTATCCGAGAAAAGGATGTTGATAAAAAAATTTATTCACTCTGACACTTAGATTCTTTCAATTTTATCCTATGTATCCGAGAAAAGGATATTGATATAGAATTTAGTCACTCTGATACTTAGATTTTGTCAATTTTATCCGACATATCCAATAAAGGATGTTGTTAAAGCATTTATTCATTCTGAAATTTAGATTTTGTCAATTTTATTTGATGTATCTGACAAAGGATGTTGATAAAAAAAATTTATTCACTCTGGCACTTATATTTTATCAATTTTATTCGATGTATCTGGCAAAGGATGTTGTTAAAAAAAAATAAATATTCACTCTGATACTTAGATTTTGTCAATTTTATCCGACATATCCGACAAAGGATGTTGATAATGAATTTATTCATTCTGAAATTTAGATTTTGTCAATTTTATCCGATGTATCTGCCAAAGGATGTTTATAAAAAAATTTATTCATTCTAACACTTAGAATTTGTCAATTTTATCCTATGTATCTGAGAAAAGGATGTTGATATAGAAGTTAATCACTCTGATACTTAGATTATGTCAATTTTATCCGACATATCCGATAAAGGATGTTGTTAAAGCATTTATTCATTCTGAAATTTAGATTTTGTCAATTTTATTTGATGTATCTGACAAAGGATGTTGATAAAAAAAATTTATTTACTCTGACACTTATATTTTGTCAATTTTATCCGACATATCCGACAAAGGATGTTGATAATGAATTTATTCATTCTGAAATTTAGATTTTGTCAATTTTATTTGATGTATCTGACAAAGGATGTTGATAAAAAAATTTATTCACACTGACACTTAGAATTTGTCGATATTATCCTATGTATCTGAGAAAAGGATGTTGATATAGATTTTAGTCACTCTTATACTTAGATTATGACAATTTTATTCGACATATCCGATAAAGGATGTTGTTAAAGCATTTATTCATTCTGAAATTTAGATTTTGTCAATTTTATTTGATGTATCTGACAAAGGATGTTGATAAAAAAAATTATTCACTCTGACACTTATATTTTGCCTATTTTATCCGACATATCCGATAAAGGATGTTGTTAAAGCATTTAATCATTCTGAAATTTAGATTTTGTCAATTTTATTTGATGTATCTGACAAAGGATGTTGATAAAAAAAATTTATTCACTCTGACACTTATATTTTGTCAATTTTATCCGACATATCCGACAAAGGATGTTGATAATGAATTTATTCATTCTGAAATTTAGAGTTTGTCAATTTTATTTGATGTATCTGACAAAGGATGTTGATAAAAAAAATTATTCACAATGACACTTAAAATTTGTCAATTCTATCCTATGTATCTGAGAAAAGGATGTTGATATATAATTTAGTCACTCTGATACTTAGATTTTGACAATTTTATTCGACATATCCGATAAAGGATGTTGTTAAAGCATTTATTCATTCTGAAATTTAGATTTTGTTAATTTTATTTGATGTATCTGACAAAGGATGTTAATAAAAAAATTTATTCACTCTGACACTTATATTTTGCCAATTTTATCTGACATATCCGACAAAGGATGTTGATAATGAATTTATTCATTCTGAAATATAGATTTTGTCAATTTTATTTGATGTATCTGACAAAGGATGTTGATAAAAAAAAATTATTCACACTGACACTTAGAATTTGTCAATTTTATCCTATTTATCCGAGAAAAGGATGATGATATAGAATTTAGTCACTCTGATACTTAGATTTTGTCAATTTTATCCGGCATATCCGACAAAGGATGTTGATAATGAATTTATTCATTCTGAAATTTAGATTTTGTCCATTTTTTCCGATGTATCTGCCAAAGGATGTTGATAAAAAAAAATTATTCACTCTAACACTTAGAATTTGTCAATTTTATCCTATGTATCCGAGAAAAGGATGTTGATATAGAATTTAGTCACTCTGATACTTAGATTTTTTCAATTTTATCCGACATATCCGATAAAGGATGTTGTTAAAGCATTTATTCATTCTGAAATTTAGATTTTGTGAATTTTATCCGGTGTATCTGCCAAAGGATGTTGATAAAAAAAATTATTCGCTCTGACCCTTATATTTTGATATAGAATTTATTCATTCTGAAATTTAGATTATGTCAATTTTATCCGCCATATCTGATAAAGGATGTTGTTAAAGCATTTATTCATTCTGAAATTTAGATTTTTGTCAATTTTATTTGATGTATCTGACAAAAGGATGTTGATAAAAAAATTTATTCACTCTGACACTTATATTTTGTCAATTTTATCCGACATATCCGACAAAAGGATGTTGATAATGAATTTATTCATTCTGAAATTTAGATTTTGTCAATTTCATTTGATGTATCTGACAAAGGATGTCGATAAAAAAATTTATTCACACTGACACTTAAATTCTGTCAATTTTATCCTATGTATCCGAGAAAAGGATTTTGATATAGAATTCAGTCATTCTGATACTTAGATTTTGTCAATGTTATCTGACATACCCGACAAAGGATGTTGATAATGAATTTATTCATTCTGAAATTTAGATTTTGTCAATTTTATTTGATGTATCTGACAAAGGATGTTGATAAAAAAATTTATTCACTCTGACACTTATATTTTATCAATTTCTTTCGATGTATCTGGCAAAGGATGTTGATAAAAAAATACTTCACTCTGATACTTAGATTTTGTCAATTTTATCCGACATATCTGACAAAAGGATGTTGATAATGAATTTATTCATTCTGAAATTTAGATTTTGTCAATTTCATTTGATGTATCTGACAAAGGATGTTTATAAAAAAATTTATTCACACTGACACTTAGATTCTGTCAATTTTATCCTATGTATCCGAGAAAAGGATGTTAATATATAATTTAATCACTCTGATGCTTAGATTTTGTCAATTTTATCCGACATATCTATAAAGGATGTTGTTAAAGCATTTATTCATTCTGAAATTTAGATTATGTCAATTTTATTTGATGTATCTGACAAAGGATGTTGATAATGAATTTATTCACTCTGACACTTAACGAAAAATAATATTCCAACTCTTGCATTTCAAGGAAAGAAATCCAAAATGAACTTTGAAAAATCAAGAGAATGTATTTGTGACAAGGTAAACCATAACAAAACACTACTGAAATATTCCAACTCTTGCATTTCAACGAAAGAAATCCAAAACTGAACTTTGAAAAATCTAGAGAATGTAACTGTGACAAGGTAAACCACGACAAAACACTACTGAAATATTCCAACTCTTGCATTTCAAGGAAAGAAATCCAAAATAAACTTTGAAAAAAATCAAGAGAATGTAACTGTGAGAAGGTAAACCACGATAAAAAACTACTGAAATATTCCAAATCTTGCATTTCAACGAAAGAAATCCAAAATGAACTTTCAAAAATCAAGAGAATGTAACTGTGACAAGGTAAAGCACAACATGACACTACTGAAATATTCTAACTCTTGCATTTCACGAAAGAAATTCAAAATGAACTTCGAAAAATCAAGAGAATGTAACTGTGACAAGGTAAAGCACAACAAAACACTACTGAAATATTCCAACTCTTGCATTTCAATGAAAGAAATCCAAAATAAACTTTGAAAAATCAAGAGAATGTAACTGTGAGAAGGTAAACCACGATAAAAAACTACTGAAATATTCCAACTCTTGCATTTCAACGAAAGAAATCCAAAATGAACTTTCAAAAATCAAGAGAATGTAACTGTGACAAGGTAAAGCACAACATGACACTACTGAAATATTCTAACTCTTGCATTTCACGAAAGAAATTCAAAATGAACTTCGAAAAATCAAGAGAATGTAACTGTGACAAGGTAAAGCACAACAAAACACTACTGAAATATTCCAACTCTTGCATTTCAATGAAAGAAATCCAAAATGAACTTTGAAAAACCAAGAGAATGTAACTGCGACAAGGTAAAGCACAACAAGACACTACTGAAATATTCCAACTCTTGCATTTAAACGAAAGAAATCCAAAATGAACTTTGAAAAACCAAGAGAATGTAACTGCGACAAGGTAAAGCACAACAAGACATTACTGAAATATTCCAACTCTTGCATTTCAAGGAAAGAAATCCAAAATGAACTTTGAAAAATCAAGAGAATGTAACTGTGACAAGGTAAACCACGACAAAACACTACTGAAATATTCCAACTCTTGCATTTCACGAAAGAAATTCAAATGAACTTTGAAAAATCAAGAGAATGTAACTGTGACATGGTAAACCACGACAAAACACTACTGAAATATTCCAACTCTTGCATTTCACGAAAGAAATTCAAAATGAACTTTGAAAAATCAAGAGAATGTAACTGTGACAAGGTAAACCACGACAAAACACTACTGAAATATTCCAAGTCTTGCATTTCACGAAAGAAATTCAAAATGAACTTTGAAAAATCAAGAGAATGTAACTCTGACATGGTAAACCACGACGAAACACTACTGAAAGATTCCAACTCTTGCATTTAACGAAAGAAATTCAAAATGAACTTTGAAAAATCAAGAGAATGTAACTGTGACAAGGTAAACCACGACAAAACACTACTGAAATATTCCAAATCTTGCATTTCACGAAAGAAATTCAAAATGAACTTTGAAACATCAAGAGAATGTAACTGTAACCTGGTAAACCACAACGAAACACTACTGAAATATTCTAACTCTTGCATTTCACGAAGGAAATTCAAAATGAACTTTTAAAAATCAAGAGAATATAACTGTGACAAGGTAAAGCACAACAAAACACTACTGAAATTCCAACTCTTGCATTTCAAAGAAAGATATCCAAAATGAACTTTGAAAAATCAAGAGAATGTAACTGTGACAAGGTAAAGCACAACAAGACACTACTGAAATATTCCAACTCTTGCATTTCACGAAAGAAATTCAAAATGAACTTTAAAAAATCAAGAGAATGTAACTATGAAATGGTAAACCACGACAAAACACTACTGAAATATTCCAACTCTTGCATTTCACGAACGAAATTCAAAATGAACTTTGAAAAATCAAGAGAATGTAACTGTGACAAGGTAAAGCACAACAAAACACTACTGAAATATTCCAACTCTTGCATTTCAACGAAAGAAATCCAAAATGAACTTTGAAAAATCAAGAGAATGTAACTGTGACAAGGTAAAGCACAACAAAACACTACTGAAATATTCCAACTCTTGCATTTCAAAGAAAGAAATCCAAAATGAACTTTGAAAAATCAAGAGAATGTAACTGTGACAAGGTAAAGCACAACAAGACACTACTGAAGTATTCCAACTCTTGCATTTCACGAAAGAATTTCAAAATGAACTTTGAAAAATCAAGAGAATGTAACTATGACATGGTAAACCACGACAAAACACTACTGAAATATTCCAACTCTTGCATTTCACGAACGAAATTCAAAATGAACTTTGAAAAATCAAGAGAATTTAACTGTGACAAGGTAAAGCACAACAAAAAACTACTGAAATATTCCAACTCTTGCATTTCAACGAAAGAAATCCAAAATGAACTTTGAAAAATCAAGAGAATGTAACTGTGACAAGGTAAAGCACAACAAAACACTACTGAAATATTCCAACTCTTGCATTTCAACGAAAGAAAACCAAAATGAACTTTGAAAAATCAAGAGAATGTAACTGTGACAAGGTAAAGCACAACAAGACACTACTGAAATATTCCAACTCTTGCATTTCAACGAAAGAAATTCAAAATGAACTTTGAAAAATTAAGAGAATGTAACTGTGACAAGGTAAACCACGACAAAACACTACTTAATTTAACTTTGTTTCATCTCATTCGAAGACATGTAAAAAAAAGTTGAAAAAAATATATCATGTTAAAAAAAAAAAAAAAAAAAGGGGAGGGGGTCAAAAAGCTGGAGGGAGGGGGCGCCCTTCGAGTTTGGGGATAAGGGACCTTTAGGGAGTTGATGTCTGCTGGTTAGGGTCGTTGGTGCTTATGATCCTTGATGGTTCGTACTCACATACACCTTACTACTTGATTTGCAAGGATTTCTAAGGTTTGTTCTGGATTTCATTATTAAAATTCTTTTCTTACCATCTACATCTCTCTTAGTATCAACTTTTTAGTATACTAAAACGTTAGACCCTATTTTAAATTGACAACACTGTTCAAACATCACTTGTGCATTATACAGACCACATCGGAGAGGTAAAGCTAGGTCAACTCACAATGTCATTCTATCATCGTTAGTCATTTTCATAGATTGATTTTGTTTCAAATTTATAACAAATTACCTGAGTTAACAACCCTTTCGGAGTTACCTTAACTGCTCATCAGTTTAATCCTTTTTTTCTCCACCTTTATACATTCCAATCACTAATTAGAATCATTCACACTCCTATTATTCAAACATTAATTAATATCGTTCGTAAAGTCCAATTTGCGAATCCCTTATCCCTTTTTTGCAAATGTCAATCAAACAATTCCGATTGTAGAATCCAATTTTTAAAACATGTTTAATCACGTTGCTTGGAAAGGTGTCAAGGAAAATAAAGTATGCAAATCCATAAGTACATGCTCTGGAAAGACGCCAAGGAACATAAGGCAAGCAAATAGCATGGTAATTCCTATGGAGGCAAGCAAAATGGTACTTAGCACTCTACTGTAGAAGGGGTGTTAGTTACCTTCCAATCATTTTCGACTATTAAAAAGGGCACTAGCCATTTCAATTTCCCATCGAATGAGCCCTTTTTGAAGATTCTAATTACTCTCCACTCACTTCTGACTATTAAAAAGGTCAATTTCAATTTCTAATCAAATGAGCCCTTTTTGAAATTGCTACAACCACTTTCTATATAAACCTTATACGCCCCCAGGGCATAACTTACAACACTTGCACTGAGGGCTCTGAGGTGGTTATCATCCTAAAAGACCGAATTTCCAGAACTTTCAACTACGTTGAACAAAATGGATATCTCAGAATTTTGATTGGAAAATGGTGGGCGTGAGAGGGACGTCAATGGCTCTTCAATAACTTTAAACTATTAAAAAAGGCACTAGCCCTTTCAATTTCCAATTGAATGAGCCCTTTTGAAGTTTCTACGACAACGCTTTCAATAAAAGCGTTATAAGCCCCCAGGGAAGAACTTACCACCCATGCCCTTAAGGCTGTGGGGGGAGGGGTTGTCATCTTTAAAGACATAATTTCGAAAACTTTCAACTACGTTGAATAAAATGGGTATCTAAAAATTTTGATTGGATGTGTTTGGGAAAAAGGTGGGCGTGAAAGGGGGGCTAGTTGCCCTCAAATCACTTTCGACTATTAAAAAGGGCACTAGCCCTTTGAATTTCAAAGCGAATGAGCCCTTTTTCAAGTTTCTACGACAAAGATTTCAATAAAACCTTATATGCCCCAAGGGCATAAACTATAATCCTTGCCCTGAAGTCTGTGGGGGGTGTGTCCTGCTCAAAGGTATAATTTCCTGAACTTTGAACTGCATGGAACAAAATAGCTATCTCAAAATTTTTATTGGATGCGTTTGGGGAAATGGTGGGCGTAGAAGGGGTGCTAGTTGCCTTCCAATCACTTTCGACTATTTAAAAGGGCACTAGACATTTCAATTTCCAATCGAAGGAGCCCTTTTTGAAGATTTTAATTACTCTCCACTCACTTTTGACTATTAAAAAGGGCAATTTCAATTTCCAATAAAATGAGCCCTTTTTGAAATTGCTACAACCACTTTCTATATAAACCTTATACGCCCCCAGGGCGTAACTTACAACCCTTCCACTGTGTTCTCTGAGGGGCTTATCATCCTAAAAGACCCAATTTCCAAAACTTTCAACTACGTTGAACAAAATGGATATCTCAGAATTTTGATTGGAAAATGGTGGGCGTGAGAGGGACGTCAGTCGCTCTTCAATAACTTTCAACTATTAGAAAAGGCACTAGCCCTTTCAATTTCCAATTGAATGAGTCCTTTTGAAGTTTCTACGACAACGCTTTCAATAAAAGCCTTATAAGCCCCCAGGGCATAATTTACAACCCTTGCCCTTAAGGCTATGAGGGGAGGGGTTGTCATCTTTAAAGACCTAATTTCCAAAACTTTCAACTACGTTGAACAAAATGGATATCTAAAAATTTTGATTGGATTTGTTTGGGAAAAAGGTGGGCGTGAGAGGGGGGCTAGTTAATCTCAAATCACTTTCGACTATTAAAAAGGGCACTAGCCCTTTGAATTTCAAATCGAATGAGCCCTTTTTCAAGTTTCTATGACAAAGAATTCAATAAAAACCTTATATGCCCCAAGGGCATAAATTATAATCCTTGCCCTGAAGACTGTGGGAGGAGTGTCCTGCTCAAAGATATAATTTCCTGAACTTTGAACGTCGTGGGACAAATTGACTATCTTAAAATTTTATTGGATGTGTTTTGGGAAATGGTGGGGGTAGAAGGGGTGTTAGTTGCCTTCCAATCACTTTTGAATATTAAAAAGGGCACTAGCCATTTCAATTTCCCATCGAATTAGCCCTTGTTGTAGTTTCTACGACAACGCGTTCTATAAAACCATACATGCCCCCAGGGGATAACTTACAACCCTTGCCCTGAGGGTTGCGGGGGGGAGGGGGTGGTTGTCATTCTCAAAGACCTAATTTCCAGAACTTAAGACTACGTTGAATAAAATGGCTATCTCAAAACTTCGATTGGATGTGTTTGGGGGAAAGGTGGGCGTGAGAGGGGGGCTAATTCAATATTCCAATCGAATTAGCCCTTTTTGAAGTTTCTACGACGACACTTTCTATAAAAAACTTATATGCCTCAGGGCATAACTTATAACCCTTGACCTGAGGGCTGTGAGGGGGTTGTCATCCTCAAAGACATAATTTTCAGACCTTTGAACTACGTTGACCAAAATGACTATCTCAAAATGCTGATTGGATGTGTTTGGAGAAATGATGGGCGTAAGAGGGGGGTTAAATGCCATCCAATCACTTTGGACTATTAAAAAGGGCACTAGCCGTTTCAATTTCTTATCGAATGATTCCTTTTTGAAGTTTCTACGACAACGCTTTCTATAAAGAAAACCTTATATGCCCCTAGGACCTACCTTATAACCCTTGCCCTGATGGCTGTGAGGGGAGTGTCATCCTCAAAAACATAATTTCCAAACTATTAAACTACGTCGAACAAAATGGCTATCTCAAAATTTTGATTGGATGTGTTTGGGAAAATGGTGGGTGTGAGAGGGGTGTTAGTTATCCTCCAATCACTTTCGACTATTAAAAAGGGCACAAGCCCTTCTAATTTCCAATTGAATGAGCCCCTTTTGAAGTTTGTACAACATCAATATCTATAAAAACCTTAAATGCCCCCAGGGCAGAACTTACAACCCTTGCCCCGAGGGCTCTGAGGGGTTTATCATCCTCAAAGACCTAATTTCTAAAAATATTAACTACGTTGAAAAAATGGCTATCTCAAAATTTTGATTGGATGTGTTTGGGGAGAAGGTGGGCATGAGAGGGGGCTTAGTTGCCCTTCAATCACTTTCGACTATTAAAAAGGGCACTAGCCCTTTGAATTTTCAATCGAATGAGCCCTTTTTCAAGTTTCTACGACAAAGCTTTCAATAAAAACCTTATATGCCCCCAGGGCATAACTTACAACCCTTACCCTGAGGAATGTGGGGGAGTGTTATCCTCTTAGATATAATTTCCGGACCTTTAAAGTATTTGAACAAAATGGTTATCTCAAAATTTGGATTGGATATATTTAGATAAATGGTGGGCGTTGAAGGGGTGTTAGTTGCCTTCCAATCACTTTCGACAATTATAAAGGGCACTAGCCATTTCAATTTCCAATCAGATGAGCCCTTTTTGAAGTTTCTACGACAACGCTTTTTTTGGAAACCTTATTTGCCCATAGGGCATACCTTATAACCCTTGCCCTGAGGGCTCTTGGGGGGTTGTCATCCTCAAAGACCGTGTTTCCAGAACTTTCAACTACGTTGAACAAAATGGCTATCTCAAAATTTTGATTGGATGTGTTTGGGGAAAAGGTGGGCGTGTGAGGGGGATAAGTTGCACTCCAATCACTTTCGACCATTAAAAAGGGCACTAGCCCTTTTTTCCAATCGAACGAGCTTTTTTTGAAGTCTTTGCGACAAAGCTTTCTACAAAAACCATATATACCCCCCAGGGCATAACTTACAACCCTTGCCCTGAGGGCTGTGGGGGAGTGTCCGCCTCAAAAACATAATTTCCCTCTGGAAATCAATAACGCTGAACAAAATGGCTATCTAAAATTTTTATTGGATGTGTTTGGAGATATGGTGGGCTTGGAAGGGGTGTTAGCTGCCGTCCAATCACTTTCGACTTTTGAAAAGGGCACTAGCCATCCCAATTTCCAATCGAATGAGCCCTTTTCGAAGTTTCTACGACAACTCCTTCGAAACGAAGTGCCCTGGTATGGAAAAAAAATACATTGTGCCAAATTCGTTCTTTACTTAGGCACCGCGATTGCGCTGCCTATGCAAAAAGGCAATTTCAATTTCCAATCAAATGAGCCCTTTTTGAATTTTTTACAACAACTTTCTATATAAACCTTATATACCCCCAGGGCATAACTTACAACCCTTGCACTGAAGTCTCTGAGGGGGTTATCATCCTAAAAGACCAAATTTCCAGAACTTTCAACTACGTTGAACAAAATGAATATCTCAAAATTTTGATTGGATGTGTTTGGGAAAATGGTGGGCTTGAGAGGGGCGTTAGTCACTACTCAATCACTTTCAACTATTAAAATAAGGCACTAGCCCTTTCAATTTCCTATTGAATGAGCCCTTTTGAAGTTTCTACGACAGCACTTTCAATAGAACTTTATATGCCCCCAGGACATAACTTAAAACCCTTGCCCTTAAGGCTGTAGGGGGAGGGGCTGTCATCCTTAAAGACATAATTTCCAAAACTTTCAACTACTTTAAATATAATGGGTATCTTAAAATTTGGATTGGATGTGTTTTGGAAAAAGGTGGGCGTGAGAGGGGGGCTAGTTGCCCTCAAATCACTTTCGACTATTAAAAAGGGCACTAGCTCTTTGAATTTCAAATCGAATGAGCCCTTTTTTCAAGTTTCTACGACAAAGATTTCAATAAAACCTTATATGCCCCCGGGGCATAACTTATAACCCTTTCCCTGAAGACTGTGGGGGAGTGTCTAGCCATTTCAATTTCCAATCGAATGAGCCCTTTTTGAAGTTTACACAACAACGTGTTCTATAAAAACCTCATATGCCCCCAGGGCATAACTTACAACCCTTGCCCTGAGGGCTGTAGAGGGATTGTCATCCTCAAAGACCTAACTTCCAGAACTTAAAACTACGTTGAATAAAATGGCTATCTCAAAACTTTGATTGGATGTGTTTGGGGAAAAGGTGGGTGTGAGAGGGGGGTTAGTTGCCCTCCAATCAATTTCGACTATTAAGAAGGGCACTAGCCCTTTGAATTTCCAATCGAATGAGCCTTTTTTGAAGTTTCTATGACAGCGCCTTCCATAAAAACCTTACATGCCACCAGGGCATAACTTACAACACTTGCCCTGAGGGCTGTGGGGGAGTGTCCTCCTCAAAAACATAATTTCTATCTGGAAACCAATGACTCTGAACAAAATGGCTATCTCAAAATTTTGATTGGATGTGTTGCGGGAAATGGTGGGCGTGGAAGGTGTGTTAGTCGCCTTCCAATCACTTTCGACTATTAAAAAGGGCAAAAGCCACTCCAGTTTCCAATTGAATGAGCCCTATTCGAAGTTCCTACGACAACTTCTTCGATACGAAGTGCCCTGCTCTAAAGGGAAAAAAAAATTGTGCCAACATCGTTCTCATATGCCCCCAGGGCATAACTTAAAACCCTTGCCTTGAGGGTTGTAGGGGAGTGTCCTCCTCAAAAATATATTTTATATCTGGAAATCAACTACGGTGAACAAAATGGCTATCTAAAAATGTTGATTGGATGTGTTTGGGTGAATGATGGGCGTGGGTGGGGGGGGGGCTAGTTGCCCTCCAATCACTTTCGACTATTAAAAAGGGCACTAGCCCTTTTTTTTCCAATCGAACGAGCTTTTTTTGAAGTCTTTGCGACAAAGCTTTCTACAAAAACCATATATACCCCCCAGGGCATAACTTACAACCCTTGCCCTGAGGGCTGTGGGAGTCTGTCCGCCTCAAAAACATAATTTCTATCTGGAAATCAATAACGCTGAACAAAATGGCTATCTAAAATTTTTATTGGATGTGTTTGGAGATATGGTGGGCTTGGAAGGGGTGTTAGCTGCCGTCCAATCACTTTCGACTTTTGAAAAGGGCACTAGCCATCCCAATTTCCAATCGAATGAGCCCTTTTCGAAGTTTCTACGACAACTCCTTCGATACGAAGTGCCCTGGTATGGAAAAAAATACATTGTGCCAAATTCGTTCTTTACTTAGGCACCGCGATTGCGCTGCCTATGCAAAAGGGCAATTTCAATTTCCAATCAAATGAGCCCTTTTTGAATTTTTTACAACAACTTTCTATATAAACCTTATATACCCCCAGGGCATAACTTACAACCCTTGCACTGAAGTCTCTGAGGGGGTTACCATCCTAAAAGACCAAATTTCCAGAACTTTCAACTACGTTGAACAAAATGAATATCTCAAAATTTTGATTGGATGTGTTTGGGAAAATGGTGGGCTTGAGAGGGGCGTTAGTCACTATTCAATCACTTTCAACTATTAAAATAAGGCACTAGCCCTTTCAATTTCCTATTGAATGAGCCCTTTTGAAGTTTCTACGACAGCACTTTCAATAGAACTTTATATGCCCCCAGGACATAACTTAAAACCCTTGCCCTTAAGGCTGTAGGGGGAGGGGCTGTCATCCTTAAAGACATAATTTCCAAAACTTTCAACTACTTTAAATAAAATGGGTATCTTAAAATTTGGATTGGATGTGTTTTGGAAAAAGGTGGGCGTGAGAGGGGGGCTAGTTGCCCTCAAATCACTTTCGACTATTAAAAAGGGCACTAGCTCTTTGAATTTCAAATCGAATGAGCCCTTTTTCAAGTTTCTACGACAAAGATTTCAATAAAACCTTATATGCCCCCGGGGCATAACTTATAACCCTTTCCCTGAAGACTGTGGGGGAGTGTCTAGCCATTTCAATTTCCAATCGAATGAGCCCTTTTTGAAGTTTACACAACAACGTGTTCTATAAAAACCTCATATGCCCCCAGGGCATAACTTACAACCCTTGCCCTGAGGGCTGTAGAGGGAAGGTCATCCTCAAAGACCTAACTTCCAGAACTTAAAACTACGTTGAATAAAATGGCTATCTCAAAACTTTGATTGGATGTGTTTGGGGAAAAGGTGGGTGTGAGAGGGGGGTTAGTTGCCCTTCAATCAATTTCGACTATTAAGAAGGGCACTAGCCCTTTGAATTTCCAATCGAATGAGCTTTTTTTGAAGTTTCTATGACAGCGCCTTCCATAAAAACCTTACATGCCACCAGGGCATAACTTACAACACTTGCCCTGAGGGCTGTGGGGGAGTGTCCTCCTCAAAAACATAATTTCTATCTGGAAATCATTGACGCTGAACAAAATGGCTATCTCAAAACTTAGATTGGATGTGTTGCGGGAAATGGTGGGCGTGGAAGGTGTGTTAGTCGCCTTCCAATCACTTTCGACTATTAAAAAGGGCAAAAGCCACTCCAGTTTCCAATTGAATGAGCCCTATTCGAAGTTTCTACGACAACTTCTTCGATACGAAGTGCCCTGCTCTAAAGGGAAAAAAAAATTGTGCCAACATCGTTCTCATATGCCCCCAGGGCATAACTTAAAACCCTTGCCTTGAGGGTTGTAGGGGAGTGTCCTCCTCAAAAACATATTTTATATCTGGAAATCAACTACGGTGAACAAAATGGCTATCTAAAAATGTTGATTGGATGTGTTTGGGTGAATGATGGGCGTGGGTGTGGGGGGGGGGGCTAGTTGCCCTCCAATCACTTTCGACTATTAACAATTGCACTAGCCACTGCAATTTCCAATCGAGCTAGCCCTTTTTGAAGTTTCTACGACAACTCTTTCGATACGAAGTGCCCTGGTAAGGAAAAAAAATAAAAAAATAAATAACACATTGTGCCAACATCGTTCTTTACTTAGGCAGTGTGATTGCGCTGCCTATGATATGGCTCATTTCTCAGTTTCTACTGTCATTTTCACTTGATTTGGGAAAATTGGCTCCAAATTTGCCCCCCCCCCTCCCAGGATTTTGAAGAAATCACGCCACTTTTTCACACGTTGAACAACATTTAACCTGAGACGCCTACTCCCCATGTAATTTACATGAGGTGCACAACCTACATTGTCATCATATCAAATCATCATATCATGTCATCACATCCTTGTGCAATTGCACAATTCTCACATGACCTACTTCTCAAGGCTTTTTCAATAGATGACAAAATTCATTTTGTCTGTGTGATTGACAATTGAATTAATTCCTTCTTATATGGCGCCCACGTTCATTATGTTTACTTTTGTAGCAAAACGTAATTGCTGATCCATCTTGAACCGACTCATTGATCTTAAATATTTTCTAAACCTGTCATCCCATTCGAAAGTTTGTCGGCTTCCCACTGCTATTTCCTACTGCAATGTTTTCTGCTCTCATTGTCGCTTCTTAATTTCCAATAATATAGTTTCGCTCATTTTATAAATCTATAAATAATTATGCATAAATAATTTATAAACAATTAAAGATATAGAGACAGTATCAAGCATTGTCGTACTTAGGACTATGAAATAAATTAGCACTCCGTCAATCTTTATACAATATCCTGAATGAAGGCTATTGATCTTTTTATGCATTAACAAATTTAAAATTCATTGGCCTCTTGTGTATGATAAAATAGCTAAAAGTCGTTGTCACATGAGCTCACTGCCACTCATTAAAAACTTGAACTTTTATGGACTCCAGTCATGGTTTATTGGAAGTTAGTAGCTCTCACTGCTATTAAAGGAGCTTGCTCTAGGTCATTCACTCAGTTCATTGTCATGACACTGGAAGTTCATTTAACACCTTTAGGAGGAGGGAAGGGCTAATTAATAGGGTGTGCTCACCTCCTTGGAAGAGTGACTTACTAGTTTTCGCATTGGAAATTTTAAACCAATAGAAAGACCAGAAATTTTTGAGTCCCAACATTTTTAAAAATAAACTTACTATTTATCTTTATGATTGAACCAACAAAGACTATGTAACAATTAGTGAGTTGTGTTGTTCAAGTGAATGTGTTTGAGCTGAGGGTCTCTATAACCATTTTCCATTTAGGAGCTTTCTTTAAAATTTGTGAGAAAATATCAAGTGCAATATATTTTGTTATATCTTCTGTGAAACCCAACCTAGAAATAATTTGTTTCAAAAGACTGCCTTTAATGAGAAATGAACTGGAATATAAAAGGCTAGCCTCTGGTAACACAAAGGAATTGTCAAGATTTAAAATATTTAAGAATCGAACAATAAAAAGAGGATCCCAAAAAAAGAAAGAACCGCTTCTTTTATTGATATTGAAACAGATATGCACTTTAATGAAGGAGTACCCTTACAAAATTAAAATAGCAATATCTAGAAAAGTCAAAGTTGCTTCTTTTGATTTTGGTACAAGTGATTATTCTATCTGAAATTTAGAAAACAATTCCTTTATAATTTTTACTAAAATTCAAACAGAGCACAGATCTAACAATTAAAACCAATTCCTCACGATAATGAAACACACTTTTCGTCGTTACTGAAGAAATTTCAAAATGAGTGATGCTGCTTGTCAGTAATTTTCAGACTTGTGACACTGACTTTATTTATTGAAGAACTGAAAGAAAAAAAACTTACATAAATCTGGGAAGCTGGATTTCCCATACCACTCATAAGACCCATCAAAGTACGTCCAATTAGTACCATCCATTTATTTGAAGCAAAGCCAACAAGAAACCATGCAACGCTGAAAAGAGGAGCAACAAACATCAGTGTCTTTCGTCGACCGATTTTGTCCATTGGATATCCAGCTAGAACGCTGCCGATGAAAGCACCGACTAGTGGTAGACTACCTGTGACAAATGAAAATTTACTATGATACGAAATAATATAGATTTATGATCTACTGGAACTGTGCAAGACAATGGGCGGTGGAGTATTAGAAAATAAGAAAAAGATAAGCGACAAAGTATAATTAAACACGAATATACAACAAAATGGGCTGATCAAAAATCAACATTCATACAACAATTTTAACCCACAAAAGACCCAAGGCTGACCTAGAGTCAAGGATATTTTCTGAAAACTTCACTATTTTAGTAGAAACTGCCGAAGCACAGTTTTTCAGTCCAATTATACTAACTAGTTCTCACTAAACCTGATGTTTGGTACCCAAGTCGGTGCTCTTTATCACCCCTAATCCGAGCAGCTTGCTACTATCGGCCCCCAAAGGCACCTAAAATAGGGATAGCAGTTGTCTATTTCCGATGTACTGGGAAATCTAGTGGATAAAATATGTAGTATGAAAGTCAAGGCCGTATCAAGGGGGTTTACGGGGTTCCACCCCCCTCCCGAAAAAATTGTCCGACTCATAAAAGGTTACGTATGCAAATAACATTTTTTAAATGAGTTTTTAATTTGAGGCATCGAGGAATATTAGTCCAGTTTTCCTGTGTCTATTTCTTTGTCTTATGCTTTCCCAGAAAAGGGTTTTGCCAGTAGTTGTCCCATCAGAACCTATCAGATATCCTACACCCAATAAGCACCGAAATTAGCAATCAGCAACCCCGATCTTCACTCTCTTTAAATTTTCTAGGTACGGAAATAAGCAAACTATTGCCATTGCTTCATATTCAATGAGTTCCGACCCGGGATTAGGGTACTGAAGAACTGACTTTAGTTTTCCGGTATACTAACCAAGCACAGAATAATTAAAACACAATATAAAATCCGGCTAGAATATCACAACTAATTCACGCCTTGCTCGGGACACCTATTGTGTTTCTAAATATCTAAATGAATAGATTATTGATAACCCAATAAAATATCTTAATGAATAGTATTTGGAGCGGTCAGTTTCAGGAGTCAATTGAATCTTTTATTTCCAAAAAAGAAATCTGCTGAATAGGGCATGTGTGCTAACCATTTCACTGTTTCACAATTTCATAGAATATCAGATTTACTAATTCACACTATTTATCATAACTTTTCCTTCCCTTAAATCTATTTCTTTCAGATGCATGAACGAAATCCAAGCTAAGCAAAACTTTTAGGCACATCAGTTGACGATATTTGAAGAAATAAATTTATTTTTTAGTAAGGCACAGATGGCATAGTAGCTTTCAAAGAGATCTGAGAGGGAGGGCTACAGCCCAACTTTTACTTGTTCCAGCCCCGCTTAAATCGGATATGAGGATCAAAACACAAATACCACAACGAGAAGTGTTGTATTGTGTTGTTTTTGTCCTTGAGTGTCTTCAAATATGAAATTCTAACAAGATGAAGTAATCGATTCATTTATAGATCTCTCGTGTAGTCTAGGATTAATTAATTATTAACTTTTTTCGATCTGCCATCGTTTTCGAGGGTTTTCAAGCTCTTAATTAAAATTCCCAAAAATTATTTTCGTCATTACTTTTAAGTTTGATATGGATAGTAGTTATCATTTCTAAATTAGCCTAAATTGATAATTCTTCTGCATTTAAAATGTATTTAAAAACTCATTTTTTTTTAGTTACTATAGGCTATAGTAAGCTCTAATAGGTTGCAGCAATTCTATAACCATAAACAGATATGATAGTAGTATGTTAACTTATACTTTGCTTGCCTTATGTTCCATCCTGTTTTATTTGCGGCCTTTACGTTCCTTCCGGTTTTTCTGGTAGTCCTATTCTACAGGTCATTACACCTTTGCCAAGAGGAACGAGTATAACTTGATTGGTGATTAGGATTTGAATAAAAGGAATAGTTTTCTTTACAATTCATATTAGTAAGAGAATTGAATTCAAAGAGAATAGTTTTTATTTGCAAGGATATTAGTGGAGAAAAAAAATGAGTGGTGCATTTACATTATTGGAGATTAATGATGGAACCGACAGCAGCAGCAGCAACGATATACGAGTACCTAATGTAGCTGTGGAAATAACTGCTGGCTGTAGACTATGTCTTGAATGGGACACTATGTATGCTAGATACGTGATATCATTAAGCAAATTTAAGCAGGAGGAGCAGCTGTGTTTTGCTGGAAATGTAAATATTCTCCATATAAATAAACTTCGGTCAGCATTAGATGTCCTATCGAAATATATTGATGAGAACAAAATGCATCAGTGAATATTATTATTGTAATTATGATCAATAAAACTGTTTCTAAGTCAATGGTATTTTTTTTCTTTTTCTATAGTAGACAAGCGTATATTTTCTAGAGTAGAAAAAAGAAATTCTGTTTAGTCTGAAGTTGATCGTGAGAGAGTTAGGACTAAAAAAAAATGGATAGATTCGAGAAAGATCGAATCATGAGGAATCTAGTTCTTATGGAAAAACGTTTGATTCTAGATGATGATTTTCTAGAGTTGTCTATTCAAAGGAAGATATTTTCTCGAGGAATGCTTGTCGGTATAATGAAAACTGATTCTCCATCATTAAACTATTGTATGAAGCTTCTACATCGTGGTCCAAATGCATTTACACAATTTATTGATATATTGATCACGACACAGCAAAATGATATTGTGGATATGCTTTTTAAACATTAGTTTAGAAATTTAGGACTTTTTTTTTCATAAGAAAGATGGTGCTCAAGGATGATTTACTCCTCTCTCTCTCTCTATCTCAGACAATTTTTTGATGTTGCTAACTCAGTTTCATTGTGACAGTGAGAGCGTCAACACATGACAAAATGTTCCATACATGTCCGTTATGTATGTACACACAGGGCAGCTGGTCATCACGTGAGAATTGCACAATGATTGAGGAGTATGATGAAAAGTGTAGATTATGCAACCCGTGTAAATTGCATAGAGGATATGCTGTACAAATTAAAGGTTGTAATTCCTGTCTTGAAGAGGTGTGTGACTCTCATCCTAGAGGCCACCTATGCTCCAATTGTCATTATGATAAATGTAAGCAGTGGGAGAGTACATATCCCGGTATGATTGGAAAGAATCCTAACCGTGATTTTAGTTTATTGCTACGAGATTGGTATCGTCGTGGTTTTAGATTGTTCTGGGAGGAGGAACCGGGTCAACGATTCAACTGTTGGAACAACAAGAGAATATGGTTTCTACGTCATTGTTGTGAAGACACTGGGTGTTATGATTATAAGCCCACTGATTTTTATTTGGCTGTGACGGAATGTGATTCGACACTTGAGGACACTGTTTGTGAAATTGCTTCAAATACGCAAATTGAAACATGTGAATTGTATAGAATGAATGCGAATAGTATCATTGACTATACAAAGAGATATGACAAGAGTGAAGTCACACTCTACTGTAGAAAATGTGACCCTGACATTGCAGTACATCAGGATCAGTACACTGTGAATTCAGATAATCTACCTGCGCTAGTTGTTGTCGACAAATACCTAGTAGTAGTGGATGAAATCTAAAGAGTAGAAAAGTCGTTTTATCATGTATATAAATTTTTTTATTAATAAACAATTTCACATACATCTTTAGAACATTTTATTCTTAGGGCACTGAAATCAATATTAAATACACTTGTAAGTATATTCTCCACTAGAAAGTCGTTCAATTGAGGTAAGTCAACGTAGATGTTGAGAAACTGCTTGTAGGTGTAGCCACGACATCTGAACATGAAAAAGAGTAGTGCATGAAAGCCACATGTCTTAGTCGTTAAATCCTGTACTCTTCGTTGATTTTGAATAATGGTTTTCCCACTGCTGTCAATAAAGTTGCTGATGTATGGAGCGTAGAATTTATACGATAGGCCAAGAGGATCAAAAAATTCAATATTCTTTGCTGTTTGAAAGATGCATAGCCAATGACCGGTCTTCAAAGTCGATGGACTGCTATTAACAATGATTAGGGTGTTGTTAACACTTGGAATTTTTTCAATGAAGTCCGAGGGTATGCAATAGGACTTGTACTGGGACATGTATGGATCCATACTAAATACATTGATTATTTGATTTGTGTTCATGGTGCAAGGTCTAGTAGAACACTGCCGTCGGGTGTGATTTCCCAATAGGTTTCAAATTGACTCATTGATATTAGCGTGATACTCTCAGTCAGAGCATTGGCAAATGTACACTCTAAACGTACATTCCCAGTTCGTACTATGCTCATATCCTGTGTGCCTGACAAGTCCAAAACAATAACCCCATGATTTTTTGAAAACATTGAATCGGTTATTCCATTTTCAAATAGTTGAGAGTCATGATCTAGGGATTGCATGGTCAACTCGTACAGAGTTGTATAGGATTTTTTGTCAAATGATAGAGTGTACAGTGGAATACCATTCACTTTGCACACAAGGCTAGATAGACCGAAAAAATTAAAATCATGGGGGGATTCAGTCCAGGATCCAACGGCATTGCCACTCTTCACAAAGGCCAAAGCCAATTTTGATGGGATTTCTCCATTGATAAATGATGAATCGCTATAGCTACGAGAACCGGTGGCAATGTGACGTTGATTGGTGATTGTATGGGGGACAAGAAGTTTAATGTTGTTACCATTGGCTCTTAGCTTTTCCACTGCCAATGCAACAGAGCTCATAACTTGTTGTTTTCGAACGTGGAGAATTGCCGACGTGATAATAACATTTGCATCGGGTGCTGCAGGAACTGTTTTTCTCAAAATGAAATTCGATGGGGCCATCTGAAACTTTATGTCAATCTTGACATTGGGGGGTAGCCATTGGGATATATTGAATATCTCATGATTTAATTTTCCAACTAGATGATACTCCTGGGTCACTGCTGTAGTCAACTCACCGTCAGTATCAACACCTGTTCGATATTCAGAGCCCAATGATTGTCCTCTCATCTCCTTGTACGCCTTTGGCGTCATCATCATAAATTGTATGTAGCTTGCATAGTTGGATAAATTATTGCTAGTGCTCACCATTGTTCCATTAATAAATACATTAATTTGTTTGAATAGGTTGTGTAGAATACAGTTTTCATAGGAGAGACCATCGCCGGCATTTGGAGTTGTATTATCTGACTTTTTCTTCACCACAACATTTAAATCAATAAATGTTGACGACAAATCAATGAAATAGTCTTCATTGGAAAATATTTGAAAGTGTATATTTTCCGAGAGGGGCTGTTGGGGATGAAATTGTTCATAGTAGCCATACTTGACGCTGACATCAACATTTTCAGCATTGAATAGATTCAATGAGGAACTGATTGATGGATATGATTCCTTGTGGGGGAGATAAGTCATCTTAAGAGAAGAAATCCTTCTTTGATCTAACAATCTTTTTCTTTTTCTTCTTCTGCTGCTTATTGGCCTTCGTTGTTTTATTTCTCAAAGTCCTTGTTGATGTCCTTTGCTTCCTGCCTGGGTGGAGACTGATGAGTGAATGACGCGAACGCATCCTTTTCAATCCCTCCCCATTTTATCGAGATTTTAATTGTTCACCAACGGCTCTTGCTGAAGATCTAATATTTTCCTTAACACTCTCCTTGAAATTCTTGCCCGACCCCCAGTCCTGTAGTGTGGAGGCAGCAAAATTTGATGCAGCAGGTACAAGATATTTTCTGGCAAGGGGTAGTGCAGAACGAAATAGCCTAGCAAACCAGCTACCAAGACCATAGCCAGACATTGTAGTACGCCCCTTGTAGAAGTCCAATCCATTGCCTATTTGACGTGGACTCAAAGCACCAACATAACAGTCAATATCGGGACAGACAAAAGGAATTCTTCTATTGTTCATTTTTTAGGTTATTGTACCGTCGTTGTCGTTGACAATGGGTCGAAAATGACATGTAATCACTGCTAAGCCTTTTGAAATTGCTATTGGATCACCTAATTCAGTTCTTAGTGTTAACTGACAGAGTTCCAAATAGGAAGTGTTTACGGGAATATACTGAAGATGCTTTATATTGTAGTGATGAACATGTTCTTGATTGGTTTTTCGTTCAAGAACTCGTAGGAGGGGAACATTTGAATTACCAACCCGAGATGTTTCCACAAATGAAGCGTAGAGAAATATACAAGTGTGCGTGGAGAAGCTGGGTGCATAGTCTGCATAGATAACATGGTCACTACCACTGAAATTTTCTGTCTTAATAATACAGTTTTTAAAACCAAGAACCTCACGTGAATTCTCATTGAGGAAAATTCTTTCATTCTCAAATGGATTGGTAATATAAATTCTCCTTTGTTCCGTCGAGTAATTGAAAGTGAAACCACCTTTTTTTCGACTTGCAATTTTTTTGTTGATAACTCGACACAGTTCATGCATGTTATTGTATTCCCTGTAGGGGATGTTAGCAATAGGGTACTGATTAGAGTCAAAAGTTGCCATTGCACCTTCATCACCGAATTCAAACGGTCGTATTTTTATTTCATATTTACGATCCTTTCTCAGGATGTCATAGGTATTTTTGAGAATACAGTCGACAAGAGCCACTTCATATGCACCGTCAAATTTGACGGTGGGGGAGAGTTTTGTCCAAAAATCACTTGTCGTATTCAAGTCATTGTAGAGAGGATCGGAAACGTTGGACATGAAAGTTACATAGAGATCATTGGGCATTGTCAATATCTTCAACACCAATCCAAGAATCAAAATCCGAGTTGTATCCTAGCCAGCGAACAAGTAACTGTTTCTTACCCCTGCGAGTACGTGTCTTTAATATCTTTTCAATTTGATAGATTTCACTAGCATTTTTAACTTTTTGCAATTCATAGTCATAAAAGCCGCCGAGAATCTCTTCATCTTTGGTATCACGCAGGCGATAAGTTATGGGTTTAGTGTCTAGGATTTTTGCCACTTTAAAAAGTTCAGTGGACCACAAGTAATTCCCCTTTTCAAAAACATTAGTTGTTCTATTAATTCGAACAGTATCACCAACATTGAATTTATTTTTCTTCTTCTTGACTTTTGATTCATTGGAATATTGTTTAAGAAAGGTGTCAATTGTATTATGATCCGAATGATGAACTTCCGTTGGTGTAGAGTTGGACAATGATCGATGAGGTCGTTGATTATAAATCAACATGATTTTATCTAGATCATGAATAAAAGCCAGCGTATTTTTCAATGTACAATATCTTGAAATTAAAAGTCGAATAGTTCTTATCAATCGTTCGGCCAATGCAGCCTTTATAGGACTGTGACTATGATAGAGCAGTGTACTATATTTCTCTAGTACTTTTGCAACATGAGGATTAACAAATTCACTACCGCGATCCGTTTGAATTTTTTTATATGAATCCTTTTCGAGAATACTTTCAATGGCCTGAGCAACTTCAACACCTCTCTTTGATCGCAATGGAATTGCATATGCATAGCGACTAAAAACACTGATTGCAAGTAGAATGTACTTGTACGGTGTATTGTGACGTCTTTGAAGCTCATCTAGAGTCAGGAGATCTGCTTGCATTATATCCAATGGGTAAAAGGCTTTAGTTTTTCGATATTGATTGGCACGAAGTCTATGATTTCTATGCAGAGTGTAACTTGGTTCACTTTGTAGATAGTCTTGTACACTTTTAGTGCGAACACCCGTGACTTTGGAAAGAGTTGTGGGGGAACTTAAACTCCCCGCCTCGCCAATATTTTCATAAACACCTTTCAGAACTTCAGCCATTTTGAACGTAAACACGTTGTGTAACGTCCGCTACCCTTTTGTATACTGGCTGCTGGTGATGGTGGTGACGTTGACTTGATACGTCTTCGCTTTTGTCTAGCTATCAGTGGTGTGCTAGTATTTTCCAAAATTGATTTAAAATCTTCTTCTTCAAGTTCATATTTTAATGTTGATGATGATGATGATGCACGTTCATTTAATTTTTTTAGAATTTGTCTATTGCCAATAAGACTTTTGGGGAAGTTTAATGTATTTAGAAAGTTGTATAGACGAGTGTCAAATGATAATAGTCCTTTACGATTTGTAACCATGTCATACATTAAATCAAGTAGATTATAGCTCTTGCCTTGAATTATAATCCTTTCCCCATTGCTCTCAGCTTGAATTTGATCACTTTCCAAGAGATAGATTAGGAGTCGTTTACTTTGTTCACGATATGAGTGGGGCATTAGATTTCCAATTTTCAATACAATTGAATCCAATTCCTCCTTCTTTAATTGTGTTCCAGCAGCAGCAGACTCTTGAGAAGATGATTCTTTTTTGGGATCAGCAGCAGCAGTGGGCTTTGATCGATAGTGTTTGTCCACTCGACGAAGTGCATCTTGAAGTAAAATCAGTTTTTTATCATCATCAATAGTTTCATTGTCGAGGAATTTACTCAGATTGTCCTCAAAGTGTTCGACGGGTGAGAGAGCAAGTTCTATTGGAGTCAATTTATAGGGTTTTGCCATCTAGAGAAACTGTTTACAAGTCCTGCAATTATTGGCAGTAAAAGTGTGAAAAAGCTACCGCCCGCCTGAAGAAGTCGTTTCCTTTTAAAATTCTTTCCTTTCTTTTTAGAGGCCAATGTACATACAATGGAACGATGTTGCTTTGCCTGTTGCTTAACTACTTCTGGTAGTCGAACATTACCCTCGGTCAAATTTAAACAAAGTTCAGATATTAGATTAATGAAATCATTGTCAATACCGTGTTTGAGTATTGCTTTTCTAAGCTGAGGTTTTGAAGTGCTTAGAACTGAAAACAAGTGCCTATTTTCATGTAGTTTCTTCAGTGTCATGATAGCGACTAATAGGTCTTTTTAGTGTTCACCGGGAGATATACTGTAATTTCATTGTCGAAAATATCTGTGACTACACGCAGATCCTCGGGTGTATTTTGATTAAGATCCAGCAGGATATAACCGTGGGGTTTATTAGTTGCCTGATTGTATGCTGAGAGCAGAAATTTAGGGGCACCTGGATAGATTTGTTTATTGAGGGTTATTAGCGAGCTAGAATCACGAACAACTCTGTAGATGATATAGTAGGTACAGTTCAAAGCAAGTGTTCGCATACATTTGCTCTGATGAAAGAGATTGTGTAGAACCAGAGTAACGGAAATCTGTTCATGATGAGAGCGAACAGTGAACAATTGCAGCATTTGCTGGGACCATTGTTCAATAGATTCAGCCAGATCGTCAATGATCAGCCAAGAGTTTGGTTCAATAATGTTGAAAACATCAAGTCCCTGTATGAACTGTATCTGCATAGATCCCATGGTGGTGGCAGCAATTGCTTTTATTTTATTGTATGACTCCTGCCAAATACTATAGCAATAGTAGATTTTTTTCGGCTTTTCCGCAAACATTTTATCACAATTTTTAATTATTTTAGTTAAGAGTGTTGTTTTGCCCGACATTGAGGGTCCACACAGAAACGATCTGAACGGTGTTTTAAATTGATACATGTTCCTTTCAACAGTTCACCTGGACAACTAACAGTAGACCCTAATTGTCTAATGACTAAATAATTTTTCCCTACTACTACTACTCTGTTCTTCAAGAAGAAGAAGAAGAAGACAAAGACAAAGACGAATAAAGAATCATATTTTTTCTTGTATTATATGCACATAAAAAAAAGTAACAATACATTGAAAAAAATACACTTTTTTAAATTTATTCATAATAAAAAATACAACATTTACATAGGTACACACAGAGAAAGAACACTTTTTTTGTTTATTTATAGAGAAAAAAAACATTAAATTAGAGAGAGAGAGAGCACTTGAAAAAATAAACTTTTTTAAATTTATTTATAATAAAAAAATACAACATTTACATGGGATGCACACAGAGAGAAAAAACACTTTTTTTTGTTTATTTATAGAGAAGAAAAAAAAATATTAAATTAGAGAGAGATGGCACTTGAAAAAAAAAATCTGCTCTAAGTCCAAAAAAAAAGATAACTTTGGTGACGGTGCGCCCCCCGCGCTGGCGGCGGCCGCCCCCCCCCCCCCCCCGGGCCGCGAGGCCCCCCCCCAAAGGTTTTAGGAAATTATTTACAGGACTTTATTTAAACCGAGACTTTCCCTGTGGGCAATACATTCGATCCGGTCTGAAGTTAAATAGTGTCCAAGGGGGAGGGTGGTCACACCATCTTGACAAACATAGACCTTGTCGGAAATGGTACTCATGGCTATTTTTTCTACATTTACAGTATAGTTCCTGTAGTTCAATGAACGAATTGCCAACAATTTGGCTCGTGGAATTGCATTTTCAACAATACAATTCCTATAAATGTTCATGTCGAAATTCTTGTCCACATAGCGCGTGGGTACTCCTTTGCAACGTTTCTTGATTTCCTCGTCGTATGTCTGTATAAAGTACACCTTCGGACCTACAAACATACCACGGGAAATCAAGTCGCTACCCGTTTCAGATTTAAAAAATAAAAGCTGATTGGGCGCCCGACGTTTTACTAGCTCAGGGTAAAGACCACCACTCCAATTGGTGTAGTCCATCCGTGAACTGATAATTTCACCGTGCGCCAAATCATCAATTAGATTTGGTGTTTTTACTTTGAGCAGTAGAGAATCCGTGTCACCGTAGCAGACCTCTACTTGCCCCTTTTCCGGCCACTGTACCCTAGCCACATTGTAGTAGAATTCCAACATGAGCTTTTTTGAGATCTCCAAGATAGCACTGCCTGCAGCAATATTTTTATTCAGGACAATGCGTCTTTTTTTCCTATTCAAAAGTACCATGTCCGGGCCAATGATTGTAAAGGAAGTGTAATTGGGATCGGCAATAATTCGAGCACATTGTTCTGGATCGGTCACAACGTCACAACGATTCCTATTGCGAACACTCTCACACATTTTGCCGAAAGCCGAATTTAAAATTAGTTTATAAATTTCTTTTTCGGCTTTCGTCTGTGCTGCAGAATGTTTGCTGACAAAAGTGTCAACAAACGTTTTTAGATAGGGTTTTTGACTAAACTCGAGTGCTCGGTGAACCTTTGTGACGTTGAAACCATTGTTACACATCCATTTTAACGCTACATGATGTACAACTATGTTTTTTTTCGGCAGAAGGTCAGCAATAAGTTTTTGTTTTGAAGGTGTCCAATGCAATCCGTCCACCTCGACTAAACGCCTATTGCGAGGACTCAAAGAGTCCTTAGTCACAGGTCTATTGATACACGGGAAAACAAAATCCTTTACTGAATCGTGAAGCTCGACTGGTATCTCTCCATCAATTTCAAAAAACCATCCAACCGGTCCATTCTCCTCAACACTGTCAATGTTGGGGAAATGGGGAGCTTGAGGGTCATTGAGCCATTTATAGTCGCCGCATGGTAGTGCATAATGGGACATGGCCGAGGGGTAGAGAGAATTCATATCGAGGAAAACTGCATTCGATTTTGTCCCCGTCTTCTCTCCTGTTGGATCGGTTTCCAAGATACGGTCTCCGTGAAAAACAAAACCCCCCCTCATTGACCTCTCGATGAACAGATGCTGATCAATGTCAGTAATTAGCCCAATTTTTTCCCCACTAATTTTCAGGATGAGGTCCATCACTAGATGAGGCGAAGAAAAATAATAACCCAAATCAAGATTAAACTCCTCATAGATTTTATCCGTATTTTTACACATAATGTCTAACAAAGTTAACACGTCACTCGACAAATACAGCTTGCAGTAGTCAAATCCATTTTTACACCCTCCCTCTGCCCAAACTTTTTTAGAAAAACTGTATTCCTCGGGGGTGCAACTACGATCGTGAAGACTGTCGTAAAACGATTCAATACAAGGAATAGTCTCCTCGGCGAATCTCGACATGGAACAATATTGGTCATAAGGATAGATGCCCTTGACCGTTAACAAATCATATAAATCATTTGGAAATTGTTGCTTGAGAAGGGGGAAAGCATTGCAACCGTCATCGTTTTTCTGCACCTGAATTAATTCGCTCAATAATTTGGGGAAAAAACTGTAGGAATCTAAAAAGCGAATTTTATTCGTGTACTCAACGCCGGCTTCAACAAATTTCCACATAAATTCCAAAACAAGTAACTTTTCCGCTGATTTAGGTATGATTTTGTACGTAAAGCTGTCTATCACCCATGCATCATCATCTACTGTTCCATTTCTTTGAAGATGTGCCAATGCAGGTAGCACATACTTTAGATCATAGTTAGAGTTATGTATAAAAACCGGTAGAAAAAGTTGTTGTTTAATTTTTAAATTACACGAATTGTGAGCCCACCCCCGAAAGTTACTTTTTCCCGTTGAATTAGGGTCAATAAGGTGATTGTGGTCCTGCACCGCGTCTTTTGGGGCAAGGGCACCCCTACACACCCAGCAAATTGTTCCCTTTTCCAACGCCAGTTGCTCTTTATCCGGCAAAGTCATTGGATAATTGGTATGACGTAATCGTGAAATTGCCTTGTTTGCTGTTTTTATTAAAGAAACCAATAGCTTTTCCATACTGCCCTCCTCGTCCATAGTAAAAAAAAACTCTTCCAATTGCATTTTATTGTTGGTGTCGCGACGGGCATGCGCATAGGAACACGCAACTAGTTTGTGTTCCTTGACTATATTTGGCCTTGATGGGTCTGATACCTCAACCAGTCTTGTTTCACAATCCAAAGACACTTTATCAGATTGAAGAAGGGAATTTTGAAAATTTTTAAATTGTAAAGTGTCTTTGCCTTCTGCCGGCATTTCTATTCTCTGATTTCCGTGAATTTTGCAATGCCCCATGTGATCTGAGAATGTTCGCTCAGATGTGAATGGGGAAAGGCACATGGGGCAATAGAAACGTTCTCCTTTCTTCACACCTTGAGATAGGAGTCGACATATCGCAGTAACGGGGAAAAAATAACCATAAGAATTTACATCTTTGGGAGGTTGGTAAATAATCCATACCCAATTTTTAACATTTTCCACCATCGGTGTCCTCACTGAGTACAAAACCCCTTTTTTATTCGGTTTTTCCCCCCATCTACAAATTCAGTGTCATAGGGAGAACAACTACCCCCACCCCAAGATTTTCATTTGCTTTCTCGAATATGCTTATTTCTTTAAAGGACACCGGATACTTTCCCTCTAAACAATCAAAATTTACTTTAGGGAAATTTTTCCCACCGTTACGTGCAAGTTTGTCAAGATTTTTCATTGTTGACTCATTTTTTAATGTCTTATGGGCTGCTGCTAAAAACGCATATTTAAAGCATTGCAGTCCAGTGTCAAAATTGAAACCCTGAACTCCTCCTGTAGTCGACAAATCTGGGTGGCATTTTATTCGTCGACTACCCGCTCCCCTTAAAATAAAGTTTTTTTTAAATCTACTGAGATTCAGATCCATGCGTTCAATGTATAAAATTGTGGACCCACTCCCCCTCTCATTAAATGTATCCAAAGTTGAAATTAGTTTATTTACCCAATTGAAAAAGTTGTCTTCAAATTCGTTTAGACCTGGGTAGAAAGTCTGGTTGCCTGTCGAAAAATGAAAATAAAAAATGTCCCCAGATGTCCCCTTTTGTAAATAAACTTTTTGATTCACCGATGCTTTAATTCCCCCTCGACCTCCCCAATTCTGGATCTGAATCTCAATTTGCGCTCGAATTCTGTCGATATAGCTATTGAGAACTTTCACGGGGTCAGTTAAAATAATGCCAGCGTTTTCCTCGGGAAGGCTAAAATCTACCCTGTATGTTTGCAAATGGCTTAGAGCAGATTCTAACAGATAAAAATCAGGCAATTCCGGGGACATTGCACTATTTTCATGTCCTGACCCTGTTTGTTCAGGACTCAATTCACTAATTGTAAAGTTCTCATTAAAAATGTCCCCGGAAGAATTAGGGCCAACAATTTGAATGAGACTGTCCATTTCTTCAGCTGTAAATTGAAAATCCAGGGGGATATCAAATAACGTACCTTCACTAACATCTGGCGAGAGGGGGCAATTACCCATAATACTTTGAAGTCCTGGACCAGGGAAGGCAGAAGTTTTCACAGCTTCCCCCTGAAACTAGAAAATGAATGGATTAAGCTTTTTTTTGACGAAAGTTTTATCACAATTATAACACACTTTTCTTTTTTTTATCAAACAATTTTTTTTTTAAATAAAAAGTTACCCCCCCCCCCTCCCTCCCGGGGAGGACCCTTGGGAACCGAGAGTTTCCTTCGAGGTAGGAGGATAGATACCCTTTCGAGTTGGGGGTATCGGACTTCACAACACTGTTCAAATAGAACAGCCTCAAATTCTTTCTCGAAAACACCTAAGTGTTTCACTTCATCACTAAATAGTGTCGCTGGTGGTGCTATATTTTTCATCTGTAGAAAAAAAAAGAGTTTTTTTTATGTAAAATAATCATTTTTTTATAGTTAATAAACTTTGTCAATTAAAATGTTGGATGGTCCTTTTTAGAGCCCCCCTCCCCCCCCCAAACCCCTCCCGGGGAGGACCCTTGGGAACCAGGAGCTTCCTTCGAGGTAGGAGGATCGATACCCTTTCGAGTTGGGGGGTATCGGACTTCACAACACTGTTCAAATAGAACAGTCTCAAATTCTTTTCTCAAATGCATCTTTTTTCAAACGAAAATAATTGCTTGAAAATGAGTTCATGCAAAATAATGTTTTCTTCGCATGTGAAAGACATAATCGGAGATTATTAAAAAGACCCTTCTTATCGCAAATACATATCCTGTTTCAAGAACCTCACTAAGCGGATTAAAATTCAGACTGTAGCGATGGGAATAATTTGATAGCACCGGATATGCGTGATTGTTTAGTACAAAATATATGACAGTTTGAGAAACAGTGAATAGATATTTTTTGTTTTAAAAGGAATATTGGAATTATTGCATTAGAATGCGTCTTGGTTAGAAGTTACAAGGTAGGGTTTTTTTTTTTTTTTTTTTTTTTTTTTTTTTTTTTTTTTTTTATATAGAAATGCGTGATAGTGTTATAAGCTTTCCTTTATATATCACTAATTTGGTTAATGAAAGAAAATGAAATAGTTTTTAGAAACAAATTTTAAGTTTTACTCATCAAAAGCTATGTGCCTGAGAAAATTTACCTTATTTTTGAAAATAGGGATAGAAAAAATTATGTATATACTTACAAATTCTGACTGGGCTTCTATATCTGAACTCCTTGGCAAAACTTGAAGGGGGTCAAGCTCACAATCTTCAGTAGACTGAGCTGAGGCATTATATGAAGCAGTCCATTCCCTTTTCATCTTCCTTCCAGTTGGCATGGAGCTAACACTGGGGTCAGAGGACCCTGCCATTAAAAGATTCGCGGCTATTGGTTGGTCCAGGTCATGTGTAGTTCTTCCAGCGAATTTGATAATAGATGCCCTTATGGCTTGCATTAGTGCAGGTTCACTATATCTTGCTTTCTTTTCCAGAGGGGCATTATAGCACGTATCTTCTTCCTTTAAAAAAAAGGCAAAATTTAGCATCTAGCCAAAAAAAACGCATTTTGGGTTTGGAAAATAATTCAGTTTATGTTAGACATTTAAAGTAGTGTAAAAAACATCTTGATTTCAAAATCAGGGGTTTTCAATTACTTTTTTGAGCAATTGAATCTTAATTCGACAAAAACTGGGTTTGCCACGAAATTTTACAAAACCTTACTTGAGTCTTTTTTTTTTTTTTTTTTTAAGAGGGGGGGAAACACCCCCTACAAGTGAATGAATTTTAATGAAAATCACACCGTCGGATTCAGCGTATCAGAAAACTCTATTACATAGCTTTCAAGCTCATATCTGCAAAAATCTGCAACTTTGTATTTTTTTTGCCAGAAGAAAAATACAGGAATATAGAAGTTAGTTTGTAAAGACATCCATTTAGGAAAAGAAAAGTAAAATTTTTGTGCAAATAAAAGCTACATTAACTAAAAAACGATCAGAAATTAAATAAAAAAAAGTTTTTTTTTTAAAAACTGAAAGTAAGGAGCGACATTAAAACGAACAGAAATTATTCCCTATATGAAGGGGACTGTCCCCCTCCTCATCGCATCGCTCTTTACGCTAAAGTTTGACCTTGTCTCACAACTTTTTTTTTTCAAACAATAAAAAACTTTATCGTAAAGAGCGAATCCTTATGATTTCAAATATATCAGTTTCATCAAGTTTAGCTATAGCGGTCAAAAGTTATGCGCCTGAGAAAAATTTGCCTTGTTTTCGAAAAAGGGGGAAAACACCCTCTAAAACTCATAGAACTTTAATGAAAATCACATCATCAGAGAACCCTACTATAGAAGTTAAAAGCTCCTATCTGGAGCCCCATTCGAACGGAAATTAAAAGTTCTAATGTTCTTTTTAAGTAATCCAAAAAAAAAATGGAGGGCATCTAGGCCCCCCCCCTCCCGAACTAATTTTTTCCCAAAGTCATCCGCCGTGACATCGGAATTAGACAAACCCCGTTTATAGCAAGAGCCTGTGAAATTTAACCCCCCCCCCAAAAAAAAAAACTCTCACACTCTTTGTAACACGCAAGCTTTTCATTCAAAGCAGAAAAATACATCATGTTAGGAAAAAGCTTTATTTCTGAATGATAAAGAACTGTTTTGGGGCTGTCCCTCTGAAATTTGAATTTACTAGTAAAACGTTTTTCTTTATTTTTTTTTGGGAAATAAAAGAATGAAAAGTGTACTCACATTGAAAATAGACAAATCCATTGTTTTCAAAAGTTAAAAATATATGGTGTACTATAAACAATGTCTTAATGCATAATGAAAATTGGAATGCAGTGTGGGGACATTATATCGTTTTTTTTTTTAAATTAAGTACATTGTAGCATGACAAGTTTTTTTTTTTTTTTTAGAAAACCGACCAATCAAGTTATTATATTGGACTAGTCACCAACTTTCTCTAATCGACTGACACACAAAAAATCGATGTCATAATAAAAAAAAACATGTCTGCCAAGCCATGTAGAGCTCATTGTAATAGGCAAATGACCCTGGTAACCCAATTACTTGAAAGTACACACACAACCTGTTTGGTACGGGGGCGTAAGCAAAGTATAAGGTTCATTAAGAAAAACCGGAAGGAACGTAAAGGCCGCAAATAAAACAGGATGGAACATAAGGCAAGCAAAGTATAAGTTAACATACTACTTATGATTGGGACATTTTTTTTATTGTCCTTAGAAATCTTGGTTGATTTCTAACAGCCCTTCTGCTACATACCCTGACGACAAGGGTCAAGAAACCCTTCTTTGTCCTCTCTAAGAATATACTTGGTGCTCAGATCCCCAGTGGTCCTATTAAGACGATACATCACAGAGACTTCAATACACAAAATAGGAGACTTCAATACACAAAATAGGAGACTTCAATAGGGCGAAACCCAAATGAGGCATTTCGTAATGAAAATATTTAAAAAATGTTTTTTTTCAAAATCCGGGGGGGAGCAAAAATCTAGGGGGAGGAGACAGCTGCACCTTCTAATTGATACGTTTTGACTCCTCATATTTTCGACGAACTTTAAATGAGATCCGACCACCATCTTTGGAAGATGCCCTAATAAATGCCCTGACTCAGTAAAGAATAAGTAGGGCACAAAATTTTAGATCCTGTGAAACTTGGTTGAGATTTGACAGTCCCTTATATAAATTCAAGTATGCAATGGTATAATGATACGGAATTCCCCTAAATCTAAAAATTACTATTTCCGACGGAGCTCCCTTCCTGTCTGCGACCTATCAGCTGAATACCTGATGGACCTGTTTCATTTTAATTTCTGGCCCATTCTAGTGGATCCAACATTTCAGGCCTTTTAATTAAACTTGAACATCTAATCGAAAAAAACGGAATTTGTGTACTAGATTGAACTCTCCGGAATTATTACTTAGGAGCCTAAAAGATATGCAGAGTTTTGATCTCCTTGCTCGAAGAGCTAATTTTATGCACTATTTGAGACCAATTTTACATAATCCCAAAGAAATCTACTTTGTGAGCTAAGGCAGTTCCATTTTTGCTTCGTGTTTCTAATATTTAGTAGGCTAGAAAAAAAAATTGGAAAATAACAGGAACATTTTTAATGTCTAGTGATTTCCTTTTCCGTTTTACAATCGCCAGACTGAGAAAAGATGTTTGAATTTCTATACTTATTTTGAACATAAGGCCGCTAAATATTAATTAATCTATAGTTTTAGATAAATTGAATTGGACGAAATCAATTTTTAATATAGACCGTTGTGTTGAAAAGATCAAGTATTATAAAAGGAAAGGATATTACTTATCCAAGAAATGTCGTTTGTTGATAGCTCCATCTGTCCAGATTCTACTAGACTCGGCACTCCGGGTGAGCTCCACCCACGCATCAATCCTGTATTCAGAAATCCTGTTGCCGCTGCCACAGAAGCAAATAGCTATAAAAAACAAATGGAATGTAAAGTACCTGCTACTGGTATGGCAACTTTCCACAGACAGCCTCATCATTGAGCGACCTATCCCCAGACCGTATTTTTTTTCTTTTATTGCATTCCCATACAAAGCGTTCTTACAGTCTTTTGGGGTCTAGCGGTAGGTGGTTTTACTGATGATATCTACTTGGGGGCGTTTAAAAATTGGATGGTAATATTTCTTGTATAGATTTTGAAAATTATCAAAATCTCCGATGTGTGCGCGTTACAATGACTGTATTCAAGAAACGTAAGTCAAACTATGTGTGTTTAATCAAAACAATTACATTGCCAGCCTGTAGCTGGTACATCTTACTGTTCATAATCATTAATGTCACTAACTCCTAGCCAATGACTAATCTGAAAACACTCAAGTGATACTAAACGGTGGGTACCTGAAGCGTCTCCGAAAAGATAACCACCTGATCCAAAGTCAAAGTGTGTTTCTGTTGATTACAAGACTATACAAGATTATACTAAATGATAGCATGTATGATTTGATTACTAGAGTAGTGGTGGGGTTCTGGAGCCAACAGGAACAAAATTTGCAATTTCCAACAAGAACATATTTCTTTTACTCCGGACGGAATAGCCTGAGGTTCTCAAGATTATCCCCTAAACCTCATTGCATATACCATTAACCTCATTAGCATATTACAGACGGAACATCTCATTACCATGTTACAGATGGCACATATTGCCTTTATTCCGGCAGATACAAGATTTACCTATATTCAAATAAGAACAAAAATTTCAGTAATTCTATAACCATTCTGTGAATAAATTTTTTATTCGGGTTGAATGAAACCGGTTTAAATTTTTATAGACTTCCTACACTGAGTGAATATAAAGCGGGATTTTAAACGCATTTTATAATACGAACTGATTTATAATGAATAAAAAAGTGACAAGTCTGCTACCCCTTTTTCATTATGACACGCGCTCGAGTAAAGTAAACCGGCGAAGGTATGTCCCCAGTGAATCGATTGCTATGGCATTTTTTTAGAAGAGAGCTATGGTCATCCATGTCCCATGTCCAAGGGCCCCCAATGCCCCTCCCACAACTCCTCCCTTTTTTGAACTTTGAATTCTTTTTTATTTTTAACTTAGAAATTTTTTCAACTCTTTTTGGGGGGACATAGAACTTTTTTCATCTTCTTTTTCTACATGTCCTAAAATGACATTAAACATACGTATAACAAAAGAAATTGACTTGTGATGTTTAAGAAAGACGAAATGAAGATTACATATATATTTTAGTCGCGATTTTTCCTATTAAAAAAATAATGTTTATAGTGACATTTTTTTTGCATAGACAATTTGAAATGACTTCTGCGTAAATTTGAGGTTATTAGCAAATGATTCTGTCAACTAAATATTTTTGGAAGCAGGGCCATAGCACAATAGGTTGTTAAATTGATGAAATTTTCGACTTAAATCAAGGATTTGTCTAATTACAAAACTGTCGTGTTTTAAGAAAATATATGATTCGAAATGCTAGAAAGAAGCTTGAATCAAGGAATTTACCCCGAGAAGCCATTGAATAAAAGCAATTTTGAACATAACTAACTCAGCTAAAAGGTAAGTTCCGAGTGTCTTAGTTGCTGACTGAGTATCTAAAATTCAATAATAGAAGTTTTGAGTACAAGAAACTCAGGTAGTTGATAAATTCCGAGTGTTTTAACTGCTGGCTGAGTATCAAGATTTTAATGAAAGCACTTTGTAGTACAACAAAATCAGCAAGATAAATTCTGTGTGTTTAATTGCAGGCTGAGTACAAAGCACTTTTGAGTATAACAACCTCAGCTAGTATTTAAATTCCGAGTGTTTTAGTTGTAGACTGAGTAAAAAAATTAATAAAAGCACTTTTGAGTTCAGCAAACTCAGCTAGTTGATAAATTTTGAGTCTTGTAATTGGCTGAGTACCAAAAAATTTAATGAAAAACTTTTGAGTACAACAAACTCAACTAGTTGATTAATTCCGTATGTTTTACTTGCTGACTGAGTACAAAAAATTTAATAAAAGCACTTTTGATTACAACAATCTCAGCTAGTTGATAAATTCCGTGAATTTTTTAGTTACTGACTAGGTAACCAAAATTGAGTAAAAAAAATTTAATGAATATACTCTTGATTACAACAAACTCAGCTAGTTGGTAAATTCCGTGTATTTTAGTTGCTTACTGAGTAACAGAAACTTAATGATTGAACTTTTGAGTAGCCTACAATAAACTCAGCTAGTTGATAAATTCCGAGTGTTTTAGTTGATGGCTGAGTACCAAAAATTTGACGAAAGCACTTTGAGTACAACAAACTCAGCTAGTTGATAAGTAATGTGTGCTTTAGTTTCAGGCTGAGTACCAGAAAAGTAATAAATGGACTTTTGACTGCAACAAAATCAGCTAGTTAATAAATTCCGAATGCTTTAGTTACCGACTGGATATAAGAAATTTAATAAAAGCAGTTTTGAGTAAAAGGAACTCAGCTATTTGGTAAATTCTGTGCGTTTTCGTTGCTGACTGAGCAACAAAAATCGAATGAAAGCACTTTTGAGTACAACTAACTCAGCCAGTTGATAAAATAAGTGTGTTTTACTTTCATGTTGATAACCAAAAATTTAATAAAAGCACTTTTAAGCACAAAAATTCAGCGAGTTGATAAATTCCGAGTGTTTTACTTGCTACCTGAGTACCAAAAAATTTAATGAAAAAACTTTCCAGCACGACAAACTCACCTAGTTGATAAATTCCATGTGGTTTACTTACTGACTGAGTACCAAAAATTTAATAAAAGCAGTTTTGATTACAATATTTTCAACTAGTTGATAAATTTCGTGCGTTTTAAGTTACCGATTTGGTATAAGTAATTTAGTAAAAGCACTTTTGAGTACAACAAACTCAGCTAGTTGATAAATTCCTTGTGTTCTAGTTGCTGATTGAGTAACAAACATTTAATGAAGATATTTTTGATAAAACAAACTCAGCTAGTTGATATATTCCCTGTGTTTTACTTACTGAATGAGTAGCAAAAATTTAACAAAAGCCCTTTTGAGTGAAAAAAACCTCAGCTAGTTGGTAAAATGTTAATATTTTAGTTGTTAACTGGGTATAAAAAAATTTAATAAAAACACTATTGAGTAAAAAAAACTCATCTAGTTGGTGAATTTCATGTGTTTTAGTTACTGACTGAGTAACACAAATTTAATGGTTGCACTTTTGAGTACAACAAACTCAGCTAGTTGGTAAATTCCGAGTGTTTTAGTTGCTGACTGAGTACCAAAAATTTGATGAAAGCACTTTTGAGTATAATAAAATCAGGTAGTTGATAAATTCCGAGTGTTTTAGTTGCTGATTGAGTACCAAGAATTTAATGAAAGCACTTTGAGTAGAATAAACTCAGCTAGTTGATAAGTTCTTTGTGTTTTAGTTGCAGGCTGAGTACAGGAAATTTAATAAATGCACTTTTGACTACAACAGATTCAGCTAATTAGTAAATTTCGAATGCTTTAGTTACCGACTGGATATAAGAAATTTAATAAAAACAGTTTTGAGTACAACGAACTCAGCTATTTGGTAAATTCCGTGTGTTTTTTGCTGACTGAGTAACAAAAATTTAATGAAAGTACTTTTGAGTACAACTAACTCAGCTGGTTGATAAATTAAGTGTGTTTTACTTGCATGCTGATAGCCAAAAATTTAATAAAAGCACTTTTGAGTACAATAAACTCAGCTAGTTGATAAATTCCATATATTTTACTTGCTCACTGAGTACCAAAAATTTAATAAAAGTACTTTTGATTACAATAATCTCAGCTAGTTGATAAAGCCCGTGTATTTTAAGTTTCCGACTGGGTATAAATAATTTGATAAAAACAATTTTGAGTACAACAAATTCAGCTAGTTGATAAATTTCGAATTTTCTAGTTGCTGATCAAGTAACAAAATTTAATGAAGACACTTTTGAGTACATAAAAAATTTAAATAAATCACTTTTGACAACAGCAAAGTAAGCTATTTAGTATATTCCGAGTGTTTTAGTTGCTGACTGAGTAATAAAACTTTAATAAAAGCACTCTTGATTACAATAATCTCAGCTAGTTGATAAAGCCCGTGTATTTTAAGTTTCCGACTGGGTATAAATAATTTGATAAAAGCAATTTTGAGTACAACAAATTCAGCTAGTTGATAAATTTCGAATTTTCTAGTTGCTGATTAAGTAAAAAAATTTAATGAAGACACTTTTGAGTACATAAAAAATTTAAATAAATCACTTTTGACAACAACAAAGTAAGCTATTTAGTATATTCCGAGTGTTTTAGTTGCTGAATTTAATAAAAGCACTTTTGAGTTCAACAGACTCCGCTAGTTGATCAATCTGTGTTTTTTAGTTATAGGCTGAGTACCAGAAATTTAATACATTCACTTTTGAGTAGTATAAAATCAACTAGTTAATAAATTCCGAATGTTTTAGTTACCAACTGGGTATAAAAAAATTCATAAAAAGCAGTTTTGAGTACAACAAACTCGGCTAGTTGGTAAGTTCTGAGTGTTTTAGCTGCTGAATGAGTAAGAAAAATTTTAGGAAAGCACTTTTGAGCACAATAAATATTTTTAACTATAATAAACTGTTTGGGACATGAAAGTACATATTTTCTCAAAACTGAAACCTAAGCTGCTTTGAATGTTCGAACAAAAAATAATAAAGTTGAATATATGTTAAGCAATTTTACGACTGCACTATGAGAGAACTGATACAGCCCCAAAAGTTTTTAACTGGGCCAAATGGTCTTAACTGGTTTATTTTGAATTGTGACGTACCTAGTTTCCTGATTTAAGTTGCTTGGCGCGCCACGGTAAGTAAACCTAAACGAACATAACTTGAAAAGCAGTTAACTCAATGTAACCTAGCTTAAAATTCAGTTATGCTGCCATCTATAGCTAAAGCCGAAAAGATGGCTATACTTGAGGTAGTGAAACCGTGTCACCATCTAGACTTTTAAATGTAAAGCTCACTAAAAGTTTTTTTTTTTATGCGGGTGCCTCCGTAGTACTCTTTGGTTGGTCATCGAAAGCAGTTAGTTTATTGTATCTTTTCGGTCAAAATTAATTGTGCACTGAAAGGATAAAAAATTGCGTATTATTTGAAAAAATTAAAAAAAAGTATTTCAAGAAAGTTTTTCCACATAATAGGACTATTGTAGAATTGAATGCTAACAAAGACAAATATTTGAACTGCAAAACAAACAATAATGGTAACACTATTGGAAACGTATATTTGCATTGTCATAAAAGTGAGACATCAAATTTTTTTGGAGTACCGAAAAATTTTAACTCTTATGATGGTGGATAAAGGCGAGTGAGATCTGCAGGGATGATATCACTCAAAGAGAATGCCAACATAAAATAAAAGTTGATGACGAGGAGCAACTTCTTGCTAGTGCATGTGGTAACACGTTACGCAATGATAAACCATATCGTCAGTTTTCGGGTATTATCATAAAAAAGAAGATCAAAAGATTACAGGCGTACTCCTCTACCAATATCATAGAACGAACCGTGTCTACGTGCCGGAACTGTTACCTGTGTAAAAATAATGTGGTAATGGACAGTGAAATCGCAGGCAAAATAAAAAGGTTATCGACAAATAATGTCACCAAATAATATAAAGACGAATCGATGACAAACAAAGCACCAGCACACGTTACTACTACCATCGACAGGTTATCAAGAGATACAGTCAATGAATCCTATAATACCAATGAAAAAACTCATATTGAACCTGTAGATTAAACTATGTTAAAAGCCGTGTATGAAGACACGGAATCTACCAACTAGCTGGGTTTGCTGTACCCAAAAAGGCTTTTATTAAATTTTTATAGCCAGTCGGTAACTAAAAGAATCAGAATTTACCAATTAGCTGAGATTGTTCTACTCAAAAGTGCTTTTATTAAGTTTTGTTATTCAGCCAGCAAGTAAAAGACACGAAAGTTAACAACTAGCTGAGTTTGTTGTATTCAAAAGTTGTTTCATTAAATTTTTGTGATACCCAGTCGGTAAATAAAAGACTCGAAATTTACAAACTAGCTGACCCTGTTGTAATCAAAAGTGCTTTTATTAAATCTTTGGTACTCAGCCTGTAAGGAAAACACACGGAATTTATCAACTAGATGAGTTCGTTGTACTCAAAAAGTGCTTTTATTAAATTTTTGGTACTCAGCCTGCAAGACAAACACATCAAATATATCAATTAGTTGAATTTGTTTTACTCAAAAATGCTTTCACTTAAATTTTCGTTACTCAGCAAGCAAGTAAAAAACACGGAATATACCAACTAGCTGAGTTTGTTGTACTCAAAAGTGCTTTTATGAAGTTTTTTTTTTGATAGCCTGTCAAAAACTATAAGAATGAGAATTTACCAACTAGTTGAGATTGTTCTACTCAAAAGTAGTTTTATTAAATTTTGTTACTCAGCCAGCAGGTAAAAGACAAGGAATTTATCATCTAGCTCTGTTTGTTGTACTCAAAAGTACTTTCATTAGATTTTTGTTACTCAGTCAGCAACTAAAACACTCGGAATATACCAACTAGCTGACTTTGTTTTACTCAAAAGTGCTTTTATTAAGTTTTTGGTACTCAGTTTGCAACAAAACACATAAAATATTTCTATTGCTTGAGTTTGTTGTACTCGAAAGTACTTTCATTAGATTTTTGTTAGTCAGTCAGCAACTAAAAAACTCGGAATATACCAACTAGCTGACGTTGTTGTGCTAAAAAGTACTTTCATTAATTTTTTTTTGTACTCAGTCGGTAACTAAAAGACACGGAGTTTACCAACTAGCTGAGTTTGTCGTACTCAAAAGTCGCTTATAAAATTTTTTATACCTAGACGGTAACTAAAACACTCGGAATTTACCAACTAGGTGAGATTGCTTTACTCAAAAGTGCTTTTTATTAAGATTTTAGTACTCAGCCCAAAGTAAACACACAGAATTTATCAATTACTTGAGTTTGTTGCACTCAAATGTGCTTTCATTCATTTTTCGTAACTCAGTCACCAACTAAAACACACAGAATATACCAACTAGCTGACTTTGTTGTACTCAAAAGTGCTTTCATTAAATTTTTTGATAGTCAGTCAGTAACTTAAAGACTCGAATTTACCAACTAGCTGAGATTGTTTAAGTCAAAAGTGTTTTTATTAAATTTTTGGTACTCAGCCAGCAGGTGAAACATACAGAATGAATCAATTAGTTGAGTTTGTTTTACGCAAAAGTGCTTTCATTAAATTTTGTTACTCAATCAGCAACTAAAACACTCGGAATATACAAACTAGCTGAGTTTGTTGTACTTAAAAGTACCTTTACTAAATTGTTTGATACCCAGTCGGTAACTAAAAGACTCGGAATTTACCAATTAGCTGAGGTTGTTGTGCTCAAAAGTGTTTTCATTAAGTTTTTAGTAGTAAGCCATAAAGTAAAACACACGGATTATACCAACTAGCTGAGTTTGTTTTACTCAAAAGTACTTTTATGAAATTTTTTTTGATAGCCTGTCGGTAACTAAAAGAATGAGAATTTACCAACAAATTGAGATTGTTCTACTCAAAAGTGCTTTTCTTAAATTTTGTTACTCAGCCAGTAGGTAAAAGACACGGAATTTATCTACTAGCTGTGTTTGTTGTACTCAAAAGTACTTTCATTAGGTTTTTGTTACTCAGTCAGCAACTAAACACTCGGAATATACCAACTAGCTAAGTTTATTTTACTCAAAAGTGCTTTCATTAAACTTTTTTTATAGCCAGTCGGTAACTTAAAGACTCGATTTTACCAACTAACTGAGATTGTTGAAGTCAAAAGTGTTTTTATTAAATTTTTGGCACTCAGCCAGCAGGTAAAACACACGGAATGTATCAACTAGTAGAGTTTGTTTTACGCAAAAGTACTTTCATTAAATTTTGTTACTCAATCAGCAAATGAAACACTCGGAATACCCCAAATAGCTGAGTTTGTTGTACTCAAAAGTGCCTTTATTAAATTGTTTGATACCCAGTCGGTAACTAAAAGACTCGGAATTTACCAAGTAGCTGAGGTTGTTGTACTCAAAAGTGCTTTCATTAAGTTTTTAGTAGTCAGCCATTAAGTAAAACACACGGATTATACCAACTAGCTGAGTTTGTTGTACTCAAAAATGTTTTTATGAAATTTTTTGATAGCCTGTCGGTAACTAAAAGAACGAGAATTTACCAAACAGTTGAGATTGTTCTACACAAAAGTGCTTTTCTTAAATTTTGTTACTCAGCCAGCAGGTAAAAGGCACGGAATTTATCTACCAGCTGTGTTTGTTGTACTCAAAAGTACTTTCATTAGATTTTTGTTACTCAGTCAGCAACTAAAACACACGGAATATACCAACTAGCTGACTTTGTTTTACTCAAAAGTGACTTTATTAAGTTTTTGGTACTCAGCCTGCAAGAAAAACACATACAATATTTCAATTAGTTGAGTTTGTTGTACTCAAGAGTACTTTCATTTGATTTTTGCTACTCAGTCACCAACTAAAACACTCGGAATATACCAACTAGCTGAGTTTGTTGTGCTCAAAAGTACTATCATTAATTTATTTTATAACTAAAAGACTCGGAGTTTACCAACTAGCTGAGATGTCTGTATTCAAAAGTGCTTTTATTAAATCTTCGGTACCCAGGTTGCAAATACAACACACGGAATTTATCAACTAGCTGAGTTTGTTGTACTCAAATGTGCTTTCATTAAATTTTTCTTACTCAATCAGCAACTAAAAAACTCGCGATATACCAACAAGCTGAATTTGTCATACTCAAACGTGTTTTATTAAATTTTTTATAACTAGTTGGTAAATAAAAGACTCAGAATTTACCAACTAGGGGATTGCTGTACTCAAAGGTGCTTTTTATTAAGTTTTTGGTACTCAGCCCGAAAGTAAACAAATAGAATTTATCAATTACTTGAGTTTTTTGCACTCAAATGTGATTTAATTAAATTTTGTTACTCAGTCTGCAACTAAAACACACAGAATATACCAACTAGCTGACTTTTTTTGTACTCAAAAGTGCTTTCATTAATTTTTTTTGCTAGCCAGTCGGTAGCTAAAAGACTCGGAATTTACCAAGTAGCTGACATTGTTGTACTCAAAAGCGCTTTCATTAAATTTTTGGTACACAACAAGCAAATAAAACACACGGAATTTATCAATTAGTTGAGTTTGTTGTGCTTAAAAGTGCTTTCATTAAATTTTTGTTACTCAATCAGCAACTAATACAATCGGAATATACCAACTAGCTGAGTTTGTTGTATTCAAAAGTTCCTTTATTAAATGTTTTGCTACCCGGTCGTTAACTAAAACATTCGGAATTTACCGAGTAGTTGAGGTTGTTGTACTCAAAAGTGCTTTCATTAAGTTTTTAGTATTCAGCCATTAAGTAAAAGACACAGAATCTATCAACTAGCTGTGTTTGATGTACTCTAAAGTGCTTTCATTCAATTTTTGTTACTCAGTCACCAACTAAAACACTAGGAATATACCAACTAGCTGATTTTATTGTACTCAAAAGTGTTTTCATTAAACTTTTTTGATAGCCAGTCGGTAACTTGGAGACTCGAATTTATCAACTAGCTGAGATTGTTGCAGTCAAAAGTGTTTTTATTAAATTTTTGGTGCTCAGCCAGCAGGTAAAACACACGGAATGCATCAATTAGTTGAGTTTGTTGTACGCAAAAGGGCTTTCATTAAATTTTATTACTCAATGAGCAACTAAAATACTCAGAATATACCAACTAGCTGGGTTTGTTGTACTCAAAAGCGCCTTTATTTCATTGTATGATACCCAGTCGGTAATTAAAAGACTCGGAATTTACCAAGTGCCTGAGGTTGTTGCACTCAAAAGGCCTTTCATTAATGCTTTAGTATTCAGCCATTAAGTAAAAGACACGGAATCTGTCAACTAGCTATGTTTGTTGTACTCAAAAGTGCTTTCATTTAATTTTTGTTACTCGGTCAGCAACTAAAACACTCGTAATATATCAACTAGCTGAGTTTGTTGTACTCAAAAGCGCCTTTATTAAATTGTTTGATACCCAGTCGGTAACTAAATGACTCGGAATTTACCAACTAGCTGAGATTGTTGTACTCATAAGTGCTTTTATTAAATCTTTGGTGCTCAGTTTGCAAGTAAAACGCACGGAATTTATCAACTAGCTGAGTTTTTTGTACTCAAAAAGTGCTTTCATTTTCAGTAACTAAAATACTCGGAATACACCAATTTGCTGAGTCAGTCGTGCTCAAAAGTGGTTTTATCAGTTCTTATTATACCTAGCCAGTAACTAAAAGACTCGGAATTTACCAATTAGGTGAGACTGTTGTATTCAAAAACACTTTTATTCATTTTTGGATCTTTTTGGAGTTGCTGGAGCTGGATCTTCATGAGAATTGTTTGTTGTACTTTAAGGCGCTCAAGAAGTTCGACACTTTTATTCATCTTTTATTCAGTATCGGTTAATGGGAAGTATAAAGACGATTTCAGGAGGAATTGTTTCCTGGTGGTGGGGGGGGGTCGGAGGAGGGGATTACGGGGGAGGATCTTTCTAAGGAGGATGTTTACATTGGGGAAGGGACATTTCTATCAAGGGGGCACCGGATTTCCCAGCATTATTTAAAAAACGATCAGAAATTAAATAAAAAAGCAAGTTTTTTTAACTGAAAGTAAGAAGCAACAATAAAACTTAAAACGAACATAAGTTATTACGTATAGAGGAGGGTTCGCTCCCTTGTCAATACTTCGCTCTTTACGCTAAAGTTTTTTTTAGCACTTTCAAAAGAGCTATCTATTCTAATTAACCGGCCTTTGGGATTCAGGGGTTTGTGATTCGAACAAAATTCGAACTTTAGCGTAAAGAGTGAGGTATTGACTAGGGAGGGGGGGGGGTGAACTCCCTAATATACGTAATAAAAACGTACGAATATAGAAGTTCGTTACGTAAGGTAATTTGTAAGTTACGTCATAACAAAATTTCGATAAAGCCATTTAGCCCAAAAAAGGAAAATTAATTTGCAAATTTTGTTTTAATTATTCATTTATGGTGATCCAAAACCAAAGCTGCGTAAAGAGCGAGGCGCTGAGGAGGGGACCGGCCCTTTCATATACGGAATAATTTCTGTTCGTTTTAAGTTTTAATGTCGCTCCTTACTTTCAACTAAAATGAACTTTTAGCGGTCTGGAACGAATGTTGATCAGGGGGCAGCCCCAATCGTAAACTAAATAATTTTTTGTCGTTTTAAGTTTCAATTTTGCTTCTTAATTTCATTTGAGAAAACTTGGTTGTGTTTTTATTTAATCACATCCATTGTGACAATCTTCTGTTATCTAGCGTAGCAGTCGCCAACCTGTGGTCCATGGACCACTGGTGGTCCGAGAAAATGTTTAGCTGGTCGATGAAGATAAGGGATCAATATTAAGCAATGTATATTTTTTGTGTTTCATGAACATAAAAACAGGAGCAAATTTAAAGAAACTCATCATAGATTAAAAATTTAAAAGTTAGATTCAATATTGACTTGACTTAACTTGACTTAAGTCCCATCCGTCCTTGAAGGTTGTCTTGGGGCCTCTTTCTTCGTAACGGCGTGGATGTGCCTTTTGTATGCTTCACGGTCTTCTGCTAGGCGAAGAAGGTCCGAGAGGCGGTGAGGTGCAAAGTTTTCCTTCCACCTTTTTGGGGGACGACCACGAGGACGAGAACCGTGAATTTGGCCTTCGAAGGTGATTTTTGGGAGACGGGACCAACTCATCCGTTGTACGTGACCGAGCCATCGAAGTTGCTGGAGCTGGATCTTCATGAGAATTGTTTGTTGTACTTTAAGGCGCTCAAGAAGTTCGACATTTGAGATTCTATCAAGGTAAGTGATCCCACCAATGCGGCGGAGGCACTTAGTTTCAAATTCTGCAAGTCGACGGTTGTCATTTACCTTCAGTGTCCATGTTTCACATGAGTAGATTGTGAGTGGGATGATCAGGGTATCAAAAAGTCGTGTCTTAAGCCGCAGAGACAAATCCTTGCTTCGCTTCAACTTCTTGCTTGTTAGCTCACGAACTCTCTTATACATGAAGTAAGAATCGCCTTTCTTAAAATCAGCCTCACACTGTTCACATTTGTCTTTAATGTAGGTGCGATGGGCTCTACGGGTGGCTTTTTCTACAGCACGCTTCAACTGCTTATATCTATCCCTGCTCTCTCTGTCTGACCTGTTATTGTGTTTTCGTTTCTCAGCACATAATAAAATGATTTCGTTGGTTATCCAAGGCTTTTTATCACCCTTTTTGGTTCCTAGGGCGGACATCGCTACTTTGCTGATGATCTTAGAGGAGTCTGTGACCAGTTTATCGATATCCTCTTTAGATAGAGTGATAGGAATATTAGAAAGAAGGTCCGATATTTGAGTAGACAGTTCATCGATGTAGGTTTGGCGAGTTTGAGGGTCTTTGAGAAGATGTGTGTTGAAACAAGCGGGTCTATTATTCAGCTTTGCGGAAGATTTCAGGCGTATCTTTAGTGAAGACATGACCAGGGAATGGTCTCTGTCGAAATCGCCACCTGCGAGGGTGACAGTATCTAGCACTGATGATTTCCACCGCCTATAGACGAGCACGCACTCAATAAGATTACGGGTTTTTCCATCCGGCGAAGTCCATATCGCCTTACGACGTTCTCTATGTTTGAAGAGAGTATTGGTAATGGCTAGATCACTTTCTCTGCAAAATTCAATGAGGCGTTCGCCCCTCTTGTTAAGTCTTCCAAGGCCAAATTTACCCATAACATCTTCATTTCCAGCCGAATCGTTACCAACAATAGCATTGAAGTCGCCAATGACAACAACAAGGTCTTTTTTGGGAAATGCGTCAATTAGGCTTTGCAGTTGAAGGTAGAAATTGTCAGACTCTTCATCTAGTTTGCTGCAGTCAGGAGCGTAGACCTGTGTGATCGTGATGTCGATCGGTGATCCTTTCATTCGTATCATAATCAACCGTTCTGACACAGGCGTTACGGAAATCAGGGATCTTCGTGCCTTAGTCGACATCAAAAAGCCAACACCTTGGCGATGGACGCCATCGGTTCTCCCAGACACTATCAGACTAGTGTTGTCAACATTGTTAAAGGGAGATTCTCGGTCGTCAGATCGTCGGTTGCCCTGGACGCGGTAACTTCGTCGGTTGCCCCGGACGCGCTAACTTCGTCGGTTGCCCCGGACGCGGTAGTATTGGTTCTCGTTCTTAATCGTTTGTACTTCATATTTTATAGGAAAGAAGGTTTCTTGGCTAATTTCAGGACGGCGGTAAGCCACTCCTCTCCATCCCTAGCAGGGGCCAGCTATATCTACTACCGATAATGCGCCCTTCTGGCGTCCTGCATCACCTGCAATTTTCCCATTGCTGGTAGAAGGTTTGTGACTGGCGGGACGTATCCATACGCCGATGGGCCCTGCCCAGTGCACATCAGAGGGGCCTTCCACCTCCTCTTCCTGAACTTATGGCCCCCAGACGTGGGTGCTCCAGCTATATTTCAAGACCTCCAGAGACCGGGTCCTCCCTTGGTCCGCGCCTCCTACCGGGAGGTAGGGAAAGGCTACACAAAAATTGTTGTTGTACATTCTTGAATCAACATACAGCTATATAAGGATGCGTTTAACGATTTCTACTGTTGTACATTATTGAATCAGCATATATCTATGAATGGATGCATTTCCTTTTGCCCTTCTATTTCTGCGAACAAGTTTATGCGAAAAATTTTCATTCTATTTCAATTTTCAATCCAGTCTCCAGTATTAAGCTATGACTCTAAGCTATGACTCTTAAGCTAAACTCTAAATTCTTAACTATAACTAAACTAAACTTCAACTCTAACTAAAACTCTAAGTTAAGACTCTAAGCTAAAACTCTAAACTCTTAACTATTACTAGACTAAACTTCAACTCTAACTAAAACTCTAAGCTAAAACTCTAGGCTAAAACTCTAAACTCTTAACTAAAACTAAACTAAACTAGAACTTCAACAATAACTCTAAGCTAATACTCTAAGGTAAAACTCTAAACTCTTAACTATAACTATAACTAAACTAAACTTCAACTCTAACTAAAACTCTAAGCTAAGACTCTAACGTAAAACTCTAAACTCTTAACTAAAACTAAACTAAGCTAGAACTTCAACAAAAACTCTAAGCTAAGCCTCTAAGCTAAGACTCTAGGCTAAAACTCTAAACTCTTAACTAAAACTTAACTAAACTACAACTTTAACTAAAACTCTAAGCTATGATTCTAAGCTAAAACTCTAAATTCTTAACTATAACTAAACTAAACTTCAACTCTAACTAAAACTCTAAGCTAAGACTCAAAGCTAAAACTTCAAACTATTAACTAAAACTAACTAAACTAGAACTCTAACAAAAACTCTAAGCTAAGACTCTAAGGTAAAACTCTAAACTCTTAACTAAAACTAAACTAAACTAGAACTCTAACAAAAACTCCAAGCTAAGACTCTAAGGTAAAACTCTAAACCCTTAACTAAAACTAAACTAAACTAGAACTCTATCAAAAACTCTAAGTTAAGACTCTAAGCTAAAACTCTAAACTCTTAACTATTACTAAACTAAACTTCAACTCTAATTAAAACTCTAAGCTAAAACTCTAAACTCTTAACTAAAACTAAACTAAACTAGAACTCTAACAAAAACTCCAAGCTAAGACTCTAAGGTAAAACTCTAAACTCTTAACTATAACTAAACTAAACTAGAACTCTAGCTAAAACTCTAAGCTAAGACTCTAAGCTAAAACTCTAAACTCATATCTAAAACTAAAGTAAACTTCAACTCTAACTAAAATTCTAAGCTAAGACTCCAAGGTAAAACTCTAAACTCTTAACTAAAACTAAACTAGAACTCTAACAAAAACTCTAAGCTATGACTCTTAAGCTAAACTCTAAATTCTTAACTATAACTAAACTAAACTTCAATTCTGACTAAAACTCTAAGTTAAGACTCTAAGCTAAAACTCTAAACTCTTAACTCTTACTAGACTAAACTTCAACTCTAACTAAAACTCTAAGCTAAAACTCTAGGCTAAAACTCTAAACTCTTAACTAAAACTAAACTAGAACTTCAACAAAAACTCTAAGCTAAAACTCTAAGGTAAAACTTTAAACTCTTAACTATAACTATAACTAAACTAAACTTCAACTCTAACTAAAACTCTAAGCTAAAACTCTAAGGTAAAACTCCAAACTCTTAACTAAAATTAAAGTAAACTAGAACTCTAACAAAAACTCTAAGCTAAGACTCTAAGGTAAAACTCTAAACTCTTAACTAAAACTAAACTAAGCTAGAACTTCAACAAAAACTCTAAGCTAAGACTCTTAGCTAAGACTCTAGGCTAAAACTCTAAACTCTTAACTAAAACTTAACTAAAACTACAACTTTAACTAAAACTCTAAGTTAAGACTCTAAGCTAAAACTCTAAACTCTTAACTATTACTAAACTAAAATTCAACTCTAACTAAAACTCTAAGCTAAAACTCTAAACTCTTAACTAAAACTAAACTAAACTAGAACTTCAACAAAAACTCTAAGCTAAGACTCTAAGCTAAAAACTAAACTCTTAACTATTACTAAACTAAACTAGAACTCTAACAAAAACTCTAAGGTAAGACTCTAAGCTAAAACTCTAAACTCTTAACTAAAACTAAAGTAAACTTCAACTCTAACTAAAACTCTAAGCTAAGACTCTAAGGTAGAACTCTAAACTCTTAACTAAAACTAAACTGAACTTCAACTCTAACTAAAACTCTAAGCTAAGACTCTAAGCTTAAACTCTTAACTAAAACTAAACTAAACTAGAACTCTAACAAAAACTCTAAGCTAAGACTCTAAGCTAAAAACTCTAAACTCTTAACTAAAACTAAACTAAACTAGAACTCTAACAAAAACTCTAAGCTAAGACTCTAAGCTAAAACTCTAAACTCTTAACTAAAACTAAAGTAAACTTCAGGTCTAAATAAAACTAAGCTAAGACTCTAGGCTAAGACTCTATGCCAATGGGTTAAAGAAAAAACCGGAAAAATGTTGGATAATTTCTAAGTCTAAAAACTTCAGTCCGAAAAAACTTAAAAAAAATCAATAAGCGAGGGAGGAATGGAGGGCCTCGGTGGGGTTTTGGGGCCCTGGGTTCATTTGGGGTCTCGTGGGCCCTTTGGGGGCCCGTGAGACCTTTGGGGGCCGGGGGCTTCCTTCGGGGTTTGGGTAGGGGGATTGGGGTCCTTTGGGGTTGGTGTAGAGGACCTCACAACACTGTTCAAATAGAACTTGTGTATTATAACGACCGCAGAGTTTTACCCTCAAATCCTCTTCTAAATCATCTTCTAAAATCCTCTTCTAAAATGCCTCAAACGGTTTCGCTTAAATCATCTTCTAAAATGTCTCAAAACGGTTTCGCCCAAATAATCTCTAAGCGGAATTTCTGCGTGTTCCTTTTGTTTTGACATCCCTGCACTGTCACATTTGAAATTCCTAGGAAACCCTTTCCCGCGTTAATCTCTTCATCTCTAAGATCAAAACATTCGCCCGAAGACAATTCTCCTGGATGAACACCAACAAATCCAACAACCTTGATATCATCCGTCAGACATTAATAAACTTCGCCCGGAGACAATTCTCCTGGACGATCACCAACAAATCAATCGACCTTGACATCATCCATCAGACATTAATAAACTTTGCCCGGAGACAATTCTCCTGGACTAACATAAACAAATCAATTTCTCGGAAATCCATTTCCCCTAGGGAGCCTATGCCCATATACGGAGCCCCGTTCGGACTGACAGCACATGTGTACTCCCTAGGGATTCTATGCCCATATATGGAGTCCCTTCACGAGTCAATAACATTGTCTATGCGGTTAGGTATCGTTAGACCAAATTGTAGATGGCAGCAGGGGTGACTCGTGGGATCAATTGGGTCATTCCTACTCTTAGTTTGCCTGAGGTATGGGCCTTTCAACTATGCCGGACACAGATATGAAAGAAAATGTGAGGGGAAAAAAAGAAAAAAACTACGAATGTATGATGCCTAACAATTTAAGAAGCTGTTGCTTTTCTTTGGAAGTTAAACATTTGAATCAAGAGATGTTCGGTGTCCAAAATTATTTTGGAAAGATGAAATAGCTTATTCATCCCCCTTCCCCCGAAAAAAATGATAAGCAGCATTTGATAGGGCGTCTTCAGTGTCTGAAGTTTGCTCATTGCTTAGGAAAAAAGAACAATTCAACGTTTCGTGAACGACTTTCGAACTGTATCTAGCATCTTTAAATTAGTTGGTCAGAAAACGTGCTTGAAAATAGGTGTTTCGATGTGTTGTAATTTTTAAAGTGGTGGTATTTTCTTTTTTAATATTGATTTTATTCCTGGATGATTGCATGAACAGTTGAAGTGGAAGTGCCTAAGATTAGTAAATAGAAATGTCATAATGAGGAAACCTTTTAGGCCATTGGGGACTTTTAAAAGATAACATTCTAAATGATATATTTTGGTAATGTTAAGCAAAAAAGTGTCAGAATTGAATGTTCAAAGCGTTCCCTTGTCTATGTCCCGAAAGATAAGGTCTGATATGACGTTATGATAACTTTTTCTTACACATTTATAGTTCTAAATGGAACCTCTATATTGAAAATTGAGGGGGGGGGTCCTCAAAAAGTTGGAGAGAGGGGACCTCTTGGTGGCTGGGGAGAGGGGTCCCTCGGAGGTTGAGGTCCTTGGTGGTTAGGGTCATTGGTGCTTACGGTCCTTGATGATTCATACGCATAATCGTCTCAGGAAGCAAGGAACCTCGTCTCAGGAACCTCGTCTCCAGGAAGCAAGCTCTATTCTCCTCCCTAGGAGTATGATCAATGTAAGTAGATGTAAAAAACTATATTAGCGAAAAAAGAAATGGGGAACTGATTAGGGGGAGGGGTTTATATACCCCATAGATTTTTGCTCCCCCTCCCTTTTTCAGAGAGACCTTTTTGGGAGGTATTTTTTATACAAAAGTTTTTTTTGGGGGGGGGGGGTACAAAAAAATTTAACACACACCATCATCTGTTTATGTTCATTTGTGTTATGTTTTTATGAGTCGGACAACATTTCTAGGGAAGAGATTCAACCCCCCTGTTGATTTCTAAGGATTTTAAGGATTTTAAGGATTAAGTTGATTTCTAAGGATTTCTAAGGATTGTTCTGAATTTCTTTATTACATTAAATTTTCTTGGAATCTACATCATTATTAGTATCAACGTTTTAGTGTACTAGAATGCTAAAGCATATTTTATATTGACAACACTGCTCAATAGTACTTGTGTATTATACAGAACACAGTCGAGAAGTAAAGCTAGGTCAAGTCACTTGATCTTTTCTTGGCGCCTACGGCTTTATTACTTTCAACTTTTTAGCATACTCCAATGCTAAACAATATTTTATTTGCTACATGTGTATTATACAGAACACACCCATGAAGTAAAAAAATGATGGAAAAAAACTACGAATATATGATGCCTTACAATTTAAGAAGCTGTTGCTTTTCTTTGGAAGTTCATCATTTGAATCAAGAGACGGTCGGTGTCCAAAATTATTTTGGACAGATGAAATAGCTTATTCATCCCCCCCCCCCCCGAAAAAAAAATTATAAGCAACATTTGGTAGGGCGTCTTCAAACAATGAATAAAGTAATTTCACTATTTCTGAATTTTCAGATATTTCACCGTGCTGTCTTTGTGAATTTGACAGTCATGTATACTATCATGTGTCTTGGTACTTAGAAATTATTTTCTATAATAGCGTAGATGCCGACCAAAAATGCAACCATCTTTTTCAATAAGAAATCGAAAACATTTTGAAACTAAAGGAAACCTTAAAAAAGAAGTAAATTGGCAACCAAAGTCAAAAAGAAGTGTCATAGCTTGCCTGAGGTATGGGCCTTTCGACTATGCCGGAAACAGATATGAAAAAAAATGTGAGTGAAAAAGAAGAAAAAAAAACTACAAATGTATGATGCCTAACACTTTAAGAAGCTGTTGCTTTTCATTGGAAGTTCAACATATGAATCAAGAGATGGTCTTTGTCCAAAATTATTTTGGACAGATGAAATCACTTATTCATCCCTCTCCCCCCCCCCCAAAAAAAAATGATAAGCAGCATTTGGTAGGGCTTCTTCAAACTATGAATAAAGAAATTTCACTATTTCTGAATTTTCAGATATTTCACCGTGCTGTCTTTGTGAACTTGACATTTATGTATACTATCATATGTCTTGGTACTTTGAAATTATCTCTATAATAGCGTAGATGCCGACCAAAATGCAACCATGTATTTCAATAAGAATTCGAAAACATTTTGAATCTAAAGAAAACCTTAAAAAAGAAGATGGTCAGTGTCCAAAATTATTTTGGACACATGAAATAACTTATTCATCCCACTCCCCCCGAAAAGAAAATGATAAGCAGCATTTGATAGGGCTTCTTCAAACAATGAATAAAGAAATTTCACTATTTCTGAATTTTCAGATATTTCACCGTGCTGTCTTTGTGAACTTGACATTTATGTATACTATCATATGTCTTGGTACTTTGAAATTATCTTCTATAATAGCGTAGATGCCGACCAAAATGCAACCATCTATTTCAATAAGAATTCGAAAACATTTTGAAACTAAAGAAAACCTTAAAAAAGAAGATGGTCAGTGTCCAAAATTATTTTGGACAGATGAAATAACTTATTCATCCCACTCCCCCCGAAAAAAAATGATAAGCAGCATTTGATAGGGCTTCTTCAAACAATGAATAAAGAAATTTCACTATTTCTGAATTTTCAGATATTTCACCGTGCTGTCTTTATGAACTTGACATTTATGTATACTATCATGTGTCTTGGTATTTTGAAATTATTTTCTATAATAGTGTAGATTCTGACCAAAAATGCAACCATCTTTTTCAGTAAGAAATCGAAAACATTTTGAAACTATAGAAAACCTTAAAAAAGAAGTAAATTGGCAAACAAAGTCAAAAGAAGTCTCTTAGTTTGTCTGAGGTATGGGGCTTTCAACTATGCCGGACACAGATATAAAAAAATGCAAGTGAAAAAAAAGAAAAAAAACTACGAATATATGATGCCTAACAATTTCAGAAGCTCTTGCTTTTCTTTGAAAGTTCAAAATTTGAATCAAGAGACGGTCGGTGTTTAAATTATTTCGGACCGATAAAATAGCTTATTCATCCCCTCCCCCCCCCCCAAAAAAAAAATGATTACTAGCATTCGGTAGGGCGTCTTCAAACTATGAATAAAGTAATTTCACAATTTTTGAATTTTCAGATATTTCACCATGCTGCCTTTGTGAACTTGACAGTCATGTATAATATCATGTGTCTTGGTACTTTGAAATTATTTTCTATAATAGCGTAGATGCCGACCAAAATGCAACCATCTATTTCAATAAGAATTCGAAAACATTTTGAAACTAAAGAAAACCTTAAAAAAGAAGTAAATTGGCAAACAAAGTCAAAAGAAGTTTCTTAGTTTGCCTGAGGAATGGGCCTTTCAACTATGCCAAACACAGATATGAAAAAAAGTGAGTGAAAAAAAGAAAAAAAAACTACGAATGTATGATGCCTAACATTTTAAGAAGCTGTTGCTTTTCTTTGGAAGTTCAACATTTGAATCAAGAGAGGGTCGGTGTCCAAAATTATTTTGGACTGATGAAATAGCTTATTCATCTCCCCCCCTCCCCGAAAAAAATTATAAGCAGCATTTGGTAGGTCGTCTTCAAACTATAAATAAAGTAATTTCACTATTTTTGAATTTTCAGATATTTCATCGTGCTGTCTTTGTGAACTTGACAGTCCTGTATACTATCATGTGTCTTGGTATTTTGGAATTATTTTCTATAATAGCGTAGATTCCGACCAAAAATGCAACCATCTTTTTCAATAAGAAATCGAAAACATTTTGAAACTAAAGAAAACCTTAAAAAAGAAGTAAATTGGCAATCAAAGTAAAAAAGAAGTCTCTTAGTTTGCCTGAGGTTAGGGCCTTTCAACTATGCCGGACACAGATATGAAAAAAAATGTAAGTGAAAAAACAGAAAAAAAACTACGAATGTATGATGCCTAACAAATTAAGATGCTGTTACTTTTCATTGGAAGTTCAACATTTGAATCAAGAGATGGTCGATGTCCAAAATTATTTTGGACAGGTGAAACAACTTATTCATCCCCCTCCCCTCGAAAAAAAAATGATAAGCAGCATTTGGTAGGGCGTCTTCAAACTATGAATAAAGTAATGTCACTATTTTTTAATTTTCAGATATTTTACCGTTCTGTCTTTGTGAACTTGACAGTCATGTATACTATCATGTGTTTTGGTACTTTGAAATTATTTTCTATAACAGCGTAGATGCCGACCAAAAATGCAACCACCTTTTTCAATAAGAAATCGAAAACATTTTGAAACTAAAGAAAACCTTAAAAAGAAGTAAATTGGCAAACAAAGTAAAAAAGAAGTCTCTTAGTTTGCCTGAGGTATGGGCCTTTCAACTATGCCGGACACAGATATGAAAAAAAATGTAAGTGAAAAAACAGAAAAAAAACTACGAATGTATGATGCCTAACAAATTAAGATGCTGTTACTTTTCATTGGAAGTTCAACATTTCAATCAAGAGAGGGTCGGTGTCCAAAATTATTTTGGGCAGGTGAAATAACTTATTCATGCTCCTCCCCCCGAAAAAAAAAATGACAAGCAGCCTTTGGTAGGGCGTCTTCAACCTATGAATAAAGTAATGTCACTATTTTTTAATTTTCAGATATTTTACCGTTCTGTCTTTGTGAACTTGACAGTCATGTATACTATCATGTGTCTTGGTACTTTGAAATTATTTTCTATAATAGCGTAAATGCCGACCAAAATGCAACCATCTTTTTCAAAAAGAAATCGAAAACATTTTGAAACTAAAGAAAACCTTAAAAAGAAGTAAATTGGCAAACAAAGTAAAAAAGAAGTCTCTTAGTTTGCCTGAGGTATGGGCCTTTCAACTATGCCGGACACAGATATGAAAAAAAATGTAAGTGAAAAAACAGAAAAAAAACTACGAATGTATGATGCCTAACAAATTAAGATGCTGTTACTTTTCATTGGAAGTTCAACATTTCAATCAAGAGAGGGTCGGTGTCCAAAATTATTTTGGGCAGGTGAAATAACTTATTCATGCTCCTCCCCCCGAAAAAAAAAATGACAAGCAGCCTTTGGTAGGGCGTCTTCAACCTATGAATAAAGTAATGTCACTATTTTTTAATTTTCAGATATTTTACCGTTCTGTCTTTGTGAACTTGACAGTCATGTATACTATCATGTGTCTTGGTACTTTGAAATTATTTTCTATAATAGCGTAAATGCCGACCAAAATGCAACCATCTTTTTCAAAAAGAAATCGAAAACATTTTGAAACTAAAGAAAACCTTAAAAAAAGTAAATTGGCAAACAAAGTAAAAAAGAAGTCTCTTAGTTTGCCTTTCAACTATGCCGGACACAGATATGAAAAAAATGTAAGTGAAAAAAACGAAAAAAAAACTTCGAATGTATGATGCCTAACAATTTAATAAGCTGTTGCTTTTCTTTGGAAGTTCAACGTTTGAATCAAGAGAGGGTCGGTGTCCAAAATTATTTTGGACTGATGAAATAGCTTATTCATCTCCCCCCCTCCCCGAAAAAAATTATAAGCAGCATTTGGTAGGTCGTCTTCAAACTATGAATAAAGTAATTTCACTATTTTTGAATTTTAAGATATTTCATCGTGCTGTCTTTGTGAACTTGACAGTCCTGTATACTATCATGTGTCTTGGTATTTTGGAATTATTTTCTATAATAGCGTAGATTCCGACCAAAAATGCAACCATCTTTTTCAATAAGAAATCGAAAACATTTTGAAACTAAAGAAAACCTTAAAAAAGAAGTAAATTGGCAAACAAAGTAAAAAAGAAGTCTCTTAGTTTGCCTGAGGTATGGGACTTTCAACTATGCCGGACACAGATATAAAAAACAAATGTGGGTGAAAAAAAGAAAAGAACTACGAATGTATGATGCCTAATAATTTAAGAAGTCGTTGCTTTTCTTTAGAAGTTCAACATTTGAATCAAGAGATGGTCGGTGTCCAAAATTATTTTGGACAAATCAAATAACTTATTCATCCCCTTCCCCCCGAAAAAAAAATGACAAGCAGCATTTGCTAGGGCGTCTTCAAACTATTAATATAATAATTTCACTATTTTTTAATTTTCAGATATTTTACCGTTCTGTCTTTGTGAACTTCACAGTCATGTATACTATCATGTGTCTTGGTACTTTGAAATTATTTTCTATAATAGCGTAGATTCCGACCAAAAATGCAACCATCTTTTTCAATAGGAAATCGAAAACATTTTGAAACTAAAGAAAACCAAAAAAAGAAGTAAATTGGCAAACAAAGTAAAAAAGAAGTCTCTTAGTTTGCCTGAGGTGTGGGCCTTTCAACTATGCCGGACAAAGATATGAAAAAAATGTGAGTGAAAAAAAGAAAAAAAAATCCGAATGTATGATACCGAACAATTTAAGAAGCTGTTGCTTTTCTTTGGAAGTTCAACATTTGAATCAAGAGATGGTCGGTGTCCAAAATTATTTTGGACAGATGAAATAGCTTATTCATCCCCCTCCCCCGAAAAAAAAATAATAAGCAGCATTTGGTAGGGCGTCTTCAAACTATGAATAAAGTAACTTCACTATTTTTGGATTTCCAGATATTTCACCGTGCTCTCTTTATGAACTTGACAGCCATGTATACTATCATGTGTCTTGGTGCTTTGAAATTATTTTCTATAATAGCGTAGATGCCGACCATAAATGCAACCATCTTTTTCAATAAGAAATCGAAAACATTTTGAAACTAAAGAAAACCTTAATAAGAAGTATATTGGCAAACAAAGTAAAAAAGAAGTCGCTTAGTTTGCCTGAGGTATGGGCCTTTCAACTATGCCGGACACAGATATGAAAAAAAATTTAAGTGAAAAAACAGAAAAAAACTACGAATGTATGATGCCTAACAAATTAAGATGCTATTACTTTTCATTGGAAGTTCAACATTTCAATCAAGAGATGGTCGGTGTCCAAAATTATTTTGGGCAGGTGAAATAACTTATTCGTCCCCCTCCCCCCGAAAAAAATGATAAGCAGTATTTGGTAGGGCGTCTTAGTAGAAAGGGGGGTCCGACTCCCACGAGAACAATACCCCTTCGAATCCCGATCCGGACACTTTTTTTAAAACTCCCACGAGAACCACGTGGTTTATGGTTTTGTCACTGAGAATGAAAAAACAGGAATTTTCTCACTTGGAAAAACAGGAATTTTCTCACTTTGAAGGATGTTTCAAGGTCGATTTATTTGCTGTTGTTTGTCCAGGTGTAATGACATTGGGGTGATTTACATAATCGATGGGGGAATTATTGGTTCACGAAGGGGGAATTAAGAAACAAACATGGCTTCATTGTTGTTTGGCTAGCCTAACCTGAGAAATTGATTTACATAATCGGCGGGAAAATTATTGATTCACGAAGGGGGAATTAAGAAACATTATGGTTTCTTTGATCTTTAGGCGAACCTAGCCTGTGAACTTGATTTACATAATCGGCGGGGAAATTATTGATTCACGAAGGGGGAATTAAGAAACATTATGGCTTCTTTAATCTTAGGTCTGAGGGATAAACGTTCTTTAGGTCAGAGAGAAAAATTAATATTCTATTTTTAAATAGGGCTTCATTGATCTATAGTGTCAGGAATTATAAATGACATCACTTGTTATCTTGGAATTATGCGGGAGTCTAAAGAGATAGAAATTCTATTTTTAAATACGGCTTCACGGAGCTTTAAGTCGGAGAGATAAATTGATATTCTAACGAAACCTTAATAGTTTAGCTAGGAAAATTTATGAGAAGAAGAGATTAACGTAGGAAAGGGTTTCCTAGAAATTTGAAATGTGAAAGCACAGAGATGCCAAAAAACAAAAGGAACACACAGAAATTACTTTTAGGGGATTATTTGGGCGAAACGGTTTTAGACAGCTTATGGAATTATTTCGGCGAAACCGTTAGAGACGATGATTTAAAAGATGATTTAAAAGAAGATTTTAGAAGAGGTTTTGAGTGTGGTCGTTATAATACACAAGTTCCATTTTAACAGTGTTGTGAGGTCCCCTACCCTTACCCCAAAGGGCCCCGATCCCCCTACCCCGATCCAAAGGGTTTCAATCCCCATACCCCAATCCAGAAGGAACCCCCCGTGCCCCCAAAGACCCCCCGAGCCCCAAAGACCCCCCAAACCCCCAAAGGCCATCCCCGGGCCCCCAAAGGCCCATCGAGCTCCCAAAAGACCACCGGGGTCCCAAAGGCCTTCACCCGGTCCCCAAATGTCCCCCAGGCTCCCAATGGGACACCGGACCCCCAAAGGCCCTCCCCGGGCTCCAAAGGCCCTCCCCCAGTCCCCGAAGGTTCGTTATAATACACAAGTTCCATTTTAACAGTGTTGTGAGGTCCCCTACCCCAACCCCAAAGGGCCCCGATCCCCCTACCCCGATCCAAAGGGTTTCAATCCCCATACCCCAATCCAGAAGGAACCCCCCGTGCCCCCAAAGACCCCCCGAGCCCCCAAAGACCCCCCAAACCCCCAAAGGCCATCCCCGGGCCCCCAAAGGTCCATCGAGCTCCCAAAAGACCACCGGGGTCCCAAAGGCCTTCACCCGGTCCCCAAATGTCCCCCAGGCTCCCAATGGGCCACCGGAACCCCAAAGGCCCTCCCCGGACTCCAAAGGCCCTCCCCCAGTCCCCAAAGGTCCACAGGCCTCCCAAAGGGCCCCCCTCCCCATCCCTCTCCCTCCCTCTCCCCCCCCCCCTCCTAACCGTCACCTCCCCCCTCCCCTCCTCCCAATCCCCCCTCCCCTCCCCCCCCCCTCCTCACCTCCTCCCTCTCCTCCCCCTCCCCTCCTCCCCTCCCCATTTTTTTAATATTTTTTGTGCATTGAGACACAGAAGGGCACCCTCCCCCCGGGCCCCCCCAAAGGGCCCCTGACGCCCCAAAGGCCTGATTTTTCAGAGTCATGGTTTACCATTTTGGATTTCTTTCGTTGAAATGCAAGAGTCGGAATATTTCAGTAGTGCTTTGCTGTGGTTTACAGTGTCACAGTTACATTCTCTTGATTTTTCAAAGTTCATTTTGGATTTCTTTCATTGAAATGCAAGAGTTGAAATATTTCAGTAGTGTTTTCTCGTAGTTTATCACAGTTACATTCTCTTGATTTTTCAAAGTTCATTTGAATTTCTTCCGTTGAAATGCAAGAGTTGGAATATTTCAGTAGTGTTTTGATGTGATTTACTTTATCACAGTTACATTCTCTTGATTTTTCAAAGTTCATTTTGAATTTCTTTCGTTGAAATGCAAGAGTTTGAATATTTCAGTAGTGTTTTGTCGTGGTTTACCTTGTCACAGTTACATTCTCTTGATTTTTCAAAGTTCATTTTGAATTTCTTTCATTGAAATGCACGAGTTGGAATATTTCAGTAGTGTTTTGTCATGGTTTACCTTGTCACAGTTACATTCCCTTGATTTTTCAAAGTTCATTTTCGATTTTCTTCGTTGAAATGCAAGAGTTGGAATATTGCAGTAGTGTTTTGCCATGGTTTACCTTGTCACAGTTACATTCTCTTAATTTTTCAAAGTTCATTTGAATTTCTTATGTTGAAAAGCAAGAGTTGGAATATTTCAGTAGTGTTTTGTTGTGGTTTACCGTGTCACAGTTACATTCTCTTGATTTTTCAAACTTCATTTTGAGTTTCTTTCATTGAAATGCAAGAGTTGGAATATTTCAGTAGTGTTTTGTTGGGATTTACCTTGTCACAGTTACATTCTCTTGATTTTTCAAAGTTCATTTTGAGTTTCTTTCTTTGAAATGCAAGAGTTGGATATTTCAGTAGTGTTTGGTCATGGTTTACCTTGTCACAGTTACATTTTCTTGATTTTTCAAAGTTCATTTGAGTTTCTTTCGTTGAAATGCAAGAGTTGGAATATTTCAGTAGTGTTTTCTCGTGGTTTACCTTGTCACAGTTACATTTTCTTGATTTTTCAAAGTCCATTTTGGATTTCTTTCATTGAAATGCAAGAGTTGGAATATTTCAGTAGCGTTTTGTCGTGGTTTACCTTGTCACAGTTACATTCTCTTGATTTTTCAAAGTTTATTTTGGATTTCTTTCGTTGAAATGCAAGAGTTGGAATATTTCAGTAGTGTTTTGTCGTGGTTTACCTTGTCACAGTTACATTCTCTTGATTTTTCAAAGTTCATTTTGAATTTCTTTCATTGAAATGCAAGAGTGGGATTATTTCAGTAGTGTTTTGTCGTGGTCTACCATGTCACAGTTGCATTCCCTTGATTTTTCAAAGTTCATTTTCGATTTCTTTCATTGAAATGCACGAGTTGGAATATTGCTGTAGTTTTTTGGTGTGGTTTACCTTATCACAGTTACATTCTCTTAGTTTTTCAAATTCATTTTGAATTTCTATCGTTGAAATGCCAGAGCTGGAATATTTCAGTAGTGTTTTGTAGTGGTTTACCTTATCACAGTTACATTCTCTTAATTTTTCAAAGTTCATTTTGAATTTCTGATGTTGAAAAGCAAGAGTTGGAATATTTCAGTAGTGTTTTGTTGTGGTTTACCTTGTCACAGTTACATTCTCTTGATTTTTAAAACTTCATTTTGAGTTTCTTTCATTGAAATGCAAGAGTTGGAATATTTCAGTAGTGTTTTGTTGTGGTTTACCTTGTCAAAGTTACATTCTCTTGATTTTTCAAAGTTCATTTTGAGTTTCTTTCATTGAAATGCAAGAGTTGGATTATTTCAGTAGTGTTTGGTCATGGTTTACCTTGTCACAGTTACATTTTCTTGATTTTTCAAAGTTCATGTTGAATTTCTTTCGTTGAAATGCAAGAGTTGGAATATTTCAGTAGTGTTTTCTCGTGGTTTACCTTGTCACAGTTAGATTTTCTTGATTTTTCAAAGTCCATTTTGGATTTCTTTCATTGAAATGCAAGAGTTGGAATATTTCAGTAGCGTTTTGTCGTGGTTTACCATGTCACAGTTACATTCTCTTGATTTTTCAAAGTTCATTTTGAGTTTCTTTCATTGAAATGCAAGAGTGGGATTATTTCAGTAGTGTTTTGTCATGGTTTACCATGTCACAGTTACATTCCCTTGATTTTTCAAAGTTCATTTTCGATTTCTTTCATTGAAATGCACCAGTTGGAATATTGCTGTAGTTTTTTGGTGTGGTTTACATTATCGCAGTTACATTCTCTTAATTTTTCAAAATTCATTTTGAATTTCTATCGTTGAAATGCAAGAGCTGGAATATTTCAGTAGTGTTTTGTTGTTGGTTTACCTTATCATAGTTACATTCTCTTGATTTTTCAAAGTTCATTTTGAATTTCTCATGTTGAAAAGCAAGAGTTGGAATATTTCAGTAGTGTTTTGTTGTGGTTTACCTTGTCACACTTACATTTTCTTGATTTTTCAAAGTTCATTTTGGATTTCTTTCATTGAAATGCAAGAGTTGGAATATTTCAGTAGTGTTTTGTTGTGGTTTACCTTGTCACAGTTACATTCTCTTGATTTTTCAAAGTTCATTTTGGATTTATCACGTTGAAATGCAAGAGTTGGAATATTTCAGTAGTGTTTTGTCATGGTTTACCTTGTCACAGTTACATCCTCTTAATTTTTCAAAATTCATTTTGAATTTCTATCGTTGAAATGCAAGAGCTGGAATATTTCAGTAGTGTTTTGTTGTGGTTTACCTTATCACAGTTACATTTTCTTGATTTTTCAAAGTTCATTTTGAATTTCTTTTATTGAAATGAAAGAGTTGGAATATTTCAGTAGTGTTTTGTCGTGGTTTACCTTGTTAGAGTTACATTTTCATGATTTTTCAAAGTTCATTTTGAATTTCTTTCGTTGAAATGCAAGAGTTGGAATATTTCACTAGTGTTTTGTTGTGGTTTACCTTGTCACAGTTACATTTTCTTGATTTTTAAAAGATCATTTCGGTTTTCTTTCCTTGAAATGCAAGAGTTGGAATATTTCAGTAGTGTTTTGTCATGGTTAGGTTATTTCTTTCATTGAAAGGCAAGAGTTGGAATATTTCAGTAGTGTCTTGTCGTGGTTTACCTTGTCACACTTACATTCTATAGATATTTCAAAGTTCATTTGAATTTCTTTCATTGAAATGCATGAGTTGGAATATTTCAGTAGTGTTTTGTTGTGGTTTACCTTGTCACACTTACATTTTCTTGATTTTTCAAAGTTCATTTTGGAATTCTTTCATTGAAATGCAAGAGTTGTAATATTTCAGTAGTGTTTTATCGTGGTTTACCTTGTCACAGTTACATTCTCTTGATTTTTCAAAGTTCATTTTGGATTTATCTCGTTGAATTGCAAGAGTTGAATTATTTCAGTAGTATTTTGTCATGGTTTACCTTGTCACAGTTACATTCTCTTGATTTTTCAAAGTTCATTTTGAATTTCTTTCGTTGAAATGCAAGAGTTGGATTATTTCAGTAGTGTTTTTTCGTGGTTTACCTAGTCAAAGTTACATTCTTTTGATTTTTCAAAGTTCATTTTGAGTTTCTTTCATTGAAATGCAAGAGTTGGAATATTTCAGTACTGTTTTGTTGTGGTTTACCTTGTCACAGTTACATATTCTTGATTTTTCAAAGTTCATTTTGTATTTCATTCATTGAAAAGCAAGAGTTGGAATATTTCAGTAGCGTTTTGTCGTGGTTTACCTTGTCACACTTACATTCTCTTGATTTTTCAAAGTTCATTTTGAATTTCTTTCATTGAAATGCAAGTGGAATTATTTCAGTAGTGTTTTTTTGTAGTTTACCTTGTCACAGTTACATTCCCTTGATTTTTCAAAGTTCCTTTTGGTTTTCTTTCATTGAAATGCAAGAGTTGGAATATTTCAGTAGTGTTTTGTCATGGTTTACCTTGTCACAGTTACATTCTCTTGATTTTTTAAAGTTCATTTTGAATTTCTTTCGTTGAAATGCAAGAGTTGGAATATTTCAGAAGCGTTTTGTGGTGGCTTACCTTGTCACAGTTATATTCTATTGATTTTTCAAAGTTCATTTTCAATTTCTTTCATTGAAATGCAAGAGTTGGAATATTTCAGTAGTGTTTTGTCGTGGTTTACCTTGTAACAGTTACATTCCCTTGATTTTTCAAAGTTCATTTTGAATTTATCTCGTTGAAATGCAAGAGTTGGAATATTTCAGTAGTATTTTGTCATGGTTTACCTTGTCACACTTACATTCTCACGATTTTTCAAAGTTCATTTTGGTTATCTTTTGCTGAAATGCAAGAGTTGGAATATTTCAGCAGTGTTTTGTCGTGGTTTACCTTGTCACAGTTACATTCTCTTGATTTTTCAAAGTTCATTTTGAATTTCTTTCGTTGAAATGCAAGAGCTGGATTATTTCAGTAGTGTTTTTTCGTGGTTTACCTTGTCATAGTTACATTCTCTTGATTTTTCAAAGTTCATTTTGAGTTTCTTTCATTGAAATGCAAGAGTTGGAATATTTCAGTAGTGTTTTGTTGTGGTTTACCTTGTCACAGTTACATTCTCTTGATTTTTCAAAGTTCATTTTGAATTTAATTCATTGAAAAGCAAGAGTTGGAATATTTCAGTAGCGTTTTGTCGCGGTTTACCTTGTCACAGTTACATTTTCTTGATTTTTCAAAGTTCATTTTCGATTTCCTTCGTTGAAATGCAAGAGTTGGAATATTGCAGTAGTGTTTTGCCATGGTTTACCTTGTCACAGTTACATTCTCTTAATTTTTCAAAGTTCATTTGAATTTCTTATGTTGAAAAGCAAGAGTTGGAATATTTCAGTAGTGTTTTGTTGTGGTTTACCGTGTCACAGTTACATTCTCTTGATTTTTCAAACTTCATTTTGAGTTTCTTTCATTGAAATGCAAGAGTTGGAATATTTCAGTAGTGTTTTGTTGTGGTTTACCTTGTCACAGTTACATTCTCTTGATTTTTCAAAGTTCATTTTGAGTTTCTTTCTTTGAAATGCAAGAGTTGGATTATTTCAGTAGTGTTTGGTCATGGTTTACCTTGTCACAGTTACATTTTCTTGATTTTTCAAAGTTCATTTTGAATTTCTTTCATTGAAATGCAAGAGTGGGATTATTTCAGTAGTGTTTTGTCGTGGTCTACCATGTCACAGTTGCATTCCCTTGATTTTTCAAAGTTCATTTTCGATTTCTTTCATTGAAATGCACGAGTTGGAATATTGCTGTAGTTTTTTGGTGTGGTTTACCTTATCACAGTTACATTCTCTTAGTTTTTCAAATTCATTTTGAATTTCTATCGTTGAAATGCCAGAGCTGGAATATTTCAGTAGTGTTTTGTAGTGGTTTACCTTATCACAGTTACATTCTCTTAATTTTTCAAAGTTCATTTTGAATTTCTTATGTTGAAAAGCAAGAGTTGGAATATTTCAGTAGTGTTTTGTTGTGGTTTACCTTGTCACAGTTACATTCTCTTGATTTTTAAAACTTCATTTTGAGTTTCTTTCATTGAAATGCAATAGTTGGAATATTTCAGTAGTGTTTTGTTGTGGTTTACCTTGTCAAAGTTACATTCTCTTGATTTTTCAAAGTTCATTTTGAATTTCTCATGTTGAAAAGCAAGAGTTGGAATATTTCAGTAGTGTTTTGTTGTGGTTTACCTTGTCACACTTACATTTTCTTGATTTTTCAAAGTTCATTTTGGATTTCTTTCATTGAAATGCAAGAGTTGGAATATTTCAGTAGTGTTTTGTTGTGGTTTACCTTGTCACAGTTACATTCTCTTGATTTTTCAAAGTTCATTTTGGATTTATCACGTTGAAATGCAAGAGTTGGAATATTTCAGTAGTGTTTTGTTGTGGTTTACCTTGTCACACTTACATTTTCTTGATTTTTCAAAGTTCATTTTGGAATTCTTTCATTGAAATGCAAGAGTTGTAATATTTCAGTAGTGTTTTATCGTGGTTTACCTTGTCACAGTTACATTCTCTTGATTTTTCAAAGTTCATTTTGGATTTATCTCGTTGAATTGCAAGAGTTGAATTATTTCAGTAGTATTTTGTCATGGTTTACCTTGTCACAGTTACATTCTCTTGATTTTTCAATGTTTATTTTGAATTTCTTTCGTTGAAATGCAAGAGTTGGATTATTTCAGTAGTGTTTTTTCGTGGTTTACCTAGTCAAAGTTACATTCTTTTGATTTTTCAAAGTTCATTTTGAGTTTCTTTCATTGAAATGCAAGAGTTGGAATATTTCAGTACTGTTTTGTTGTGGTTTACCTTGTCACAGTTACATATTCTTGATTTTTCAAAGTTCATTTTGTATTTCATTCATTGAAAAGCAAGAGTTGGAATATTTCAGTAGCGTTTTGTCGTGGTTTACCTTGTCACACTTACATTCTCTTGATTTTTCAAAGTTCATTTTGAATTTCTTTCATTGAAATGCAAGTGGAATTATTTCAGTAGTGTTTTTTTGTAGTTTACCTTGTCACAGTTACATTCCCTTGATTTTTCAAAGTTCATTTTGGTTTTCTTTCATTGAAATGCAAGAGTTGGAATATTTCAGTAGTGTTTTGTCGTGGTTTACCTTGTCACAGTTACATTCTCTTGATTTTTTAAAGTTCATTTTGAATTTCTTTAGTTGAAATGCAAGAGTTGGAGTATTTCAGAAGCGTTTTGTGGTGGCTTACCTTGTCACAGTTATATTCTATTGATTTTTCAAAGTTCATTTTCAATTTCTTTCATTGAAATGCAAGAGTTGGAATATTTCAGTAGTGTTTTGTCGTGGTTTACCTTGTCACAGTTACATTCCCTTGATTTTTCAAAGTTCATTTTGAATTTATCTCGTTGAAATGCAAGAGTTGGAATATTTCAGTAGTATTTTGTCATGGTTTACCTTGTCACACTTACATTCTCACGATTTTTCAAAGTTCATTTTGGTTATCTTTCGCTGAAATGCAAGAGTTGGAATATTTCAGCAGTGTTTTGTCGTGGTTTACTTTGTCACAGTTACATTCTCTTGATTTTTCAAAGTTCATTTTGAATTTCTTTCGTTGAAATGCAAGAGCTGGATTATTTCAGTAGTGTTTTGTCGTGGTTTACCTTGTCATAGTTACATTCTCTTGATTTTTCAAAGTTCATTTTGAGTTTCTTTCATTGAAATGCAAGAGTTGGAATATTTCAGTAGTGTTTTGTTGTGGTTTACCTTGTCACAGTTACATTCTCTTGATTTTTCAAAGTTCATTTTGAATTTAATTCATTGAAAAGCAAGAGTTGGAATATTTCAGTAGCGTTTTGTCGCGGTTTACCTTGTCACAGTTACATTTTCTTGATTTTTCAAAGTTCATTTTCGATTTCCTTCGTTGAAATGCAAGAGTTGGAATATTGCAGTAGTGTTTTGCCATGGTTTACCTTGTCACAGTTACATTCTCTTAATTTTTCAAAGTTCATTTGAATTTCTTATGTTGAAAAGCAAGAGTTGGAATATTTCAGTAGTGTTTTGTTGTGGTTTACCGTGTCACAGTTACATTCTCTTGATTTTTCAAACTTCATTTTGAGTTTCTTTCATTGAAATGCAAGAGTTGGAATATTTCAGTAGTGTTTTGTTGTGGTTTACCTTGTCACAGTTACATTCTCTTGATTTTTCAAAGTTCATTTTGAGTTTCTTTCTTTGAAATGCAAGAGTTGGATTATTTCAGTAGTGTTTGGTCATGGTTTACCTTGTCACAGTTACATTTTCTTGATTTTTCAAAGTTCATTTTGAATTTCTTTCATTGAAATGCAAGAGTGGGATTATTTCAGTAGTGTTTTGTCGTGGTCTACCATGTCACAGTTGCATTCCCTTGATTTTTCAAAGTTCATTTTCGATTTCTTTCATTGAAATGCACGAGTTGGAATATTGCTGTAGTTTTTTGGTGTGGTTTACCTTATCACAGTTACATTCTCTTAATTTTTCAAATTCATTTTGAATTTCTATCGTTGAAATGCCAGAGCTGGAATATTTCAGTAGTGTTTTGTCGTGGTTTACCTTATCACAGTTACATTCTCTTAATTTTTCAAAGTTCATTTTGAATTTCTTATGTTGAAAAGCAAGAGTTGGAATATTTCAGTAGTGTTTTGTTGTGGTTTACCTTGTCACAGTTACATTCTCTTGATTTTTAAAACTTCATTTTGAGTTTCTTTCATTGAAATGCAAGAGTTGGAATATTTCAGTAGTGTTTTGTTGTGGTTTACCTTGTCAAAGTTACATTCTCTTGATTTTTCAAAGTTCATTTTGAGTTTCTTTCATTGAAATGCAAGAGTTGGATTATTTCAGTAGTGTTTGGTCATGGTTTACCTTGTCACAGTTACATTTTCTTGATTTTTCAAAGTTCATGTTGAATTTCTTTCGTTGAAATGCAAGAGTTGGAATATTTCAGTAGTGTTTTCTCGTGGTTTACCTTGTCACAGTTACATTTTCTTGATTTTTCAAAGTCCATTTTGGATTTCTTTCATTGAAATGCAAGAGTTGGAATATTTCAGTAGCGTTTTGTCGTGGTTTACCATGTCACAGTTACATTCTCTTGATTTTTCAAAGTTTATTTTGATTTTCTTTCATTGAAATGCAAGAGTGGGATTATTTCAGTAGTGTTTTGTCATGGTTTACCATGTCACAGTTACATTCCCTTGATTTTTCAAAGTTCATTTTCGATTTCTTTCATTGAAATGCACGAGTTGGAATATTGCTGTAGTTTTTTGGTGTGGTTTACATTATCGCAGTTACATTCTCTTAATTTTTCAAAATTCATTTTGAATTTCTATCGTTGAAATGCAAGAGCTGGAATATTTCAGTAGTGTTTTGTTGTTGGTTTACCTTATCATAGTTACATTCTCTTGATTTTTCAAAGTTCATTTTGAATTTCTCATGTTGAAAAGCAAGAGTTGGAATATTTCAGTAGTGTTTTGTTGTGGTTTACCTTGTCACACTTACATTTTCTTGATTTTTCAAAGTTCATTTTGGATTTCTTTCATTGAAATGCAAGAGTTGGAATATTTCAGTAGTGTTTTGTTGTGGTTTACCTTGTCACAGTTATATTCTCTGGATTTTTCAAAGTTCATTTTGGATTTATCACGTTGAAATGCAAGAGTTGGAATATTTCAGTAGTGTTTTGTCATGGTTTACCTTGTCACAGTTACATCCTCTTAATTTTTCAAAATTCATTTTGAATTTCTATCGTTGAAATGCAAGAGCTGGAATATTTCAGTAGTGTTTTGTTGTGGTTTACCTTATCACAGTTACATTTTCTTGATTTTTCAAAGTTCATTTTGAATTTCTTTTATTGAAATGAAAGAGTTGGAATATTTCAGTAGTGTTTTGTCGTGGTTTACCTTGTTAGAGTTACATTTTCATGATTTTTCAAAGTTCATTTTGAATTTCTTTCGTTGAAATGCAAGAGTTGGAATATTTCACTAGTGTTTTGTTGTGGTTTACCTTGTCACAGTTACATTTTCTTGATTTTTAAAAGATCATTTCGGTTTTCTTTCCTTGAAATGCAAGAGTTGGAATATTTCAGTAGTGTTTTGTCATGGTTAGGTTATTTCTTTCATTGAAAGGCAAGAGTTGGAATATTTCAGTAGTGTCTTGTCGTGGTTTACCTTGTCACACTTACATTCTATAGATATTTCAAAGTTCATTTGAATTTCTTTCATTGAAATGCATGAGTTGGAATATTTCAGTAGTGTTTTGTTGTGGTTTACCTTGTCACACTTACATTTTCTTGATTTTTCAAAGTTCATTTTGGATTTCTTTCATTGAAATGCAAGAGTTGTAATATTTCAGTAGTGTTTTATCGTGGTTTACCTTGTCACAGTTACATTCTCTTGATTTTTCAAAGTTCATTTTGGATTTATCGCGTTGAATTGCAAGAGTTGAATTATTTCAGTAGTATTTTGTCATGTTACATTCTCTTGATTTTTTAAAGTTCATTTTGAATTTCTTTAGTTGAAATGCAAGAGTTGGAGTATTTCAGAAGCGTTTTGTGGTGGCTTACCTTGTCACAGTTATATTCTATTGATTTTTCAAAGTTCATTTTCAATTTCTTTCATTGAAATGCAAGAGTTGGAATATTTCAGTAGTGTTTTGTCGTGGTTTACCTTGTCACAGTTACATTCCCTTGATTTTTCAAAGTTCATTTTGAATTTATCTCGTTGAAATGCAAGAGTTGGAATATTTCAGTAGTATTTTGTCATGGTTTACCTTGTCACACTTACATTCTCACGATTTTTCAAAGTTCATTTTGGTTATCTTTCGCTGAAATGCAAGAGTTGGAATATTTCAGCAGTGTTTCGTCGTGGTTTACCTTGTCACAGTTACATTCTCTTGATTTTTCAAAGTTCATTTTGAATTTCTTTCGTTGAAATGCAAGAACTGGATTATTTCAGTAGTGTTTTTTCGAAATGCAAGTGGAATTATTTCAGTAGTGTTTTTTTGTAGTTTACCTTGTCACAGTTACATTCCCTTGATTTTTCAAAGTTCCTTTTGGTTTTCTTTCATTGAAATGCAAGAGTTGGAATATTTCAGTAGTGTTTTGTCGTGGTTTACCTTGTCACAGTTACATTCTCTTGATTTTTCAAAGTTCATTTTGAATTTCTTTAGTTGAAATGCAAGAGTTGGAATATTTCAGAAGCGTTTTGTGGTGGCTTACCTTGTCACAGTTATATTCTATTGATTTTTCAAAGTTCATTTTCAATTTCTTTCATTGAAATGCAAGAGTTGGAATATTTCAGTAGTGTTTTGTCGTGGTTTACCTTGTAACAGTTACATTCCCTTGATTTTTCAAAGTTCATTTTGAATTTATCTCGTTGAAATGCAAGAGTTGGAATATTTCAGTAGTATTTTGTCATGGTTTACCTTGTCACACTTACATTCTCACGATTTTTCAAAGTTCATTTTGGTTATCTTTCGCTGAAATGCAAGAGTTGGAATATTTCAGCAGTGTTTTGTCGTGGTTTACCTTGTCACAGTTACATTCTCTTGATTTTTCAAAGTTCATTTTGAATTTCTTTCGTTGAAATGCAAGAGCTGGATTATTTCAGTAGTGTTTTTTCGTGGTTTACCTTGTCATAGTTACATTCTCTTGATTTTTCAAAGTTCATTTTGAGTTTCTTTCATTGAAATGCAAGAGTTGGAATATTTCAGTACTGTTTTGTTGTGGTTTACCTTGTCACAGTTACATTCTCTTGATTTTTCAAAGTTCATTTTGAATTTAATTCATTGAAAAGCAAGAGTTGGAATATTTCAGTAGCGTTTTGTCGCGGTTTACCTTGTCACAGTTACATTTTCTTGATTTTTCAAAGTTCATTTTCGATTTCCTTCGTTGAAATGCAAGAGTTGGAATATTGCAGTAGTGTTTTGCCATGGTTTACCTTGTCACAGTTACATTCTCTTAATTTTTCAAAGTTCATTTGAATTTCTTATGTTGAAAAGCAAGAGTTGGAATATTTCAGTAGTGTTTTGTTGTGGTTTACCGTGTCGCAGTTACATTCTCTTGATTTTTCAAACTTCATTTTGAGTTTCTTTCATTGAAATGCAAGAGTTGGAATATTTCAGTAGTGTTTTGTTGTGGTTTACCTTGTCACAGTTACATTCTCTTGATTTTTCAAAGTTCATTTTGAGTTTCTTTCTTTGAAATGCAAGAGTTGGATTATTTCAGTAGTGTTTGGTCATGGTTTACCTTGTCACAGTTACATTTTCTTGATTTTTCAAAGTTCATTTCAGTTTCTTTCGTTGAAATGCAAGAGTTGGAATATTTCAGTAGTGTTTTCTCGTGGTTTACCTTGTCACAGTTACATTTTCTTGATTTTTCAAAGTCCATTTTGGATTTCTTTCATTGAAATGCAATGTTTTGTCGTGGTTTACTTTGTCACAGTTACATTCTCTTGATTTTTCAAAGTTCATTATGGATTTCTTTCGTTGAAATATGTTTTGTACGCGCGCGTACGTAGGCTAACCTAACCTAACTTAACCTAACCTAACCTAACTTGATCTAGCCTAACCTAACCTAACCTAACAAAAATCAAAAAATTTAACTGTGTCAAGGTAAAGCACGACAAAACATATTTCAACGAAAGAAATCCATAATGAACTTTGAAAAATCAAGAGAATGTAACTGTGACAAAGTAAACCACGACAAAACATTGCATTTCAATAAAAGAAATCCAAAATGGACTTTGAAAAATCAAGAAAATGTAACTGTGACAAGGTAAACCACGAGAAAACACTACTGAAATATTCCAACTCTTGCATTTCAACGAAAGAAACTCAAATGAACTTTGAAAAATCAAGAAAATGTAACTGTGACAAGGTAAACCATGACCAAACACTACTGAAATAATCCAACTCTTGCATTTCAAAGAAAGAAACTCAAAATGAACTTTGAAAAATCAAGAGAATGTAACTGTGACAAGGTAAACCACAACAAAACACTACTGAAATATTCCAACTCTTGCATTTCAATGAAAGAAACTCAAAATGAAGTTTGAAAAATCAAGAGAATGTAACTGTGACACGGTAAACCACAACAAAACACTACTGAAATATTCCAACTCTTGCTTTTCAACATACAAAATTCAAATGAACTTTGAAAAATTAAGAGAATGTAACTGTGACAAGGTAAACCATGGCAAAACACTACTGCAATATTCCAACTCTTGCATTTCAACGAAGGAAATCGAAAATGAACTTTGAAAAATCAAGAAAATGTAACTGTGACAAGGTAAACCGCGACAAAACGCTACTGAAATATTCCAACTCTTGCTTTTCAATGAATGAAATTCAAAATGAACTTTGAAAAATCAAGAGAATGTAACTGTGACAAGGTAAACCACAACAAAACAGTACTGAAATATTCCAACTCTTGCATTTCAATGAAAGAAACTCAAAATGAACTTTGAAAAATCAAGAGAATGTAACTATGACAAGGTAAACCACGAAAAAACACTACTGAAATAATCCAACTCTTGCATTTCAACGAAAGAAATTCAAAATGAACTTTGAAAAATCAAGAGAATGTAACTGTGACAAGGTAAACCACGACAAAACACTGCTGAAATATTCCAACTCTTGCATTTCAACGAAAGATAACCAAAATGAACTTTGAAAAATCGTGAGAATGTAAGTGTGACAAGGTAAACCATGACAAAATACTACTGAAATATTCCAACTCTTGCATTTCAACGAGATAAATTCAAAATGAACTTTGAAAAATCAAGGGAATGTAACTGTGACAAGGTAAACCACGACAAAACACTACTGAAATATTCCAACTCTTGCATTTCAATGAAAGAAATTGAAAATGAACTTTGAAAAATCAATAGAATATAACTGTGACAAGGTAAGCCACCACAAAACGCTTCTGAAATATTCCAACTCTTGCATTTCAACTAAAGAAATTCAAAATGAACTTTGAAAAATCAAGAGAATGTAACTGTGACAAGGTAAACCACGACAAAACACTACTGAAATATTCCAACTCTTGCATTTCAATGAAAGAAAACCAAAAGGAACTTTGAAAAATCAAGGGAATGTAACTGTGACAAGGTAAACTACAAGAAAACACTACTGAAATAATTCCACTTGCATTTCAATGAAAGAAATTCAAAATGAACTTTGAAAAATCAAGAGAATGTAAGTGTGACAAGGTAAACCACGACAAAACGCTACTGAAATATTCCAACTCTTGCTTTTCAATGAATGAAATACAAAATGAACTTTGAAAAATCAAGAGAATGTAACTGTGACAAGGTAAACCACAACAAAACAGTACTGAAATGTTCCAATTCTTGCATTTCAATGAAAGAAACTCAAAATGAACTTTGAAAAATCAAAAGAATGTAACTTTGACTAGGTAAACCACGAAAAAACACTACTGAAATAATCCAACTCTTGCATTTCAACGAAAGAAATTCAAAATGAACTTTGAAAAATCAAGAGAATGTAACTGTGACAAGGTAAACCATGACAAAACACTACTGAAATATTCCAACTCTTGCATTTCAATGAAAGAAACTCAAAATGAATCTTGAAAAATCAAGAGAATGTAACTGTGACAAGGTAAACCATGACAAAATACTACTGAAATAATTCAACTCTTGCATTTCAACGAGATAAATCCAAAATGAACTTTGAAAAATCAAGAGAATGTAACTGTGACAAGGTAAACCACAATAAAACACTACTGAACTATTACAACTCTTGCATTTCGATGAAAGAAATCCAAAATGAACTTTGAAAAATCAAGAAAATGTAAGTGTGACAAGGTAAACCACAACAAAACACTACTGAAATATTCCAACTCATGCATTTCAATGAAAGAAATTCAAATGAACTTTGAAATATCTATAGAATGTAAGTGTGACAAGGTAAACCACGACAAGACACTACTGAAATATTCCAACTCTTGCATTTCAATGAAAGAAATAACCTAACCATGACAAAACACTACTGAAATATTCCAACTCTTGCATTTCAAGGAAAGAAAACCGAAATGATCTTTTAAAAATCAAGAAAATGTAACTGTGACAAGGTAAACCACAACAAAACACTAGTGAAATATTCCAACTCTTGCATTTCAACGAAAGAAATTCATAATGAACTTTGAAAAATCATGAAAATGTAACTCTAACAAGGTAAACCACGACAAAACACTACTGAAATATTCCAACTCTTTCATTTCAATAAAAGAAATTCAAAATGAACTTTGAAAAATCAAGAAAATGTAACTGTGATAAGGTAAACCACAACAAAACACTACTGAAATATTCCAGCTCTTGCATTTCAACGATAGAAATTCAAAATGAATTTTGGAAAATTAAGAGGATGTAACTGTGACAAGGTAAACCATGACAAAACACTACTGAAATATTCCAACTCTTGCATTTCAACGTGATAAATCCAAAATGAACTTTGAAAAATCAAGAGAATGTAACTGTGACAAGGTAAACCACAACAAAACACTACTGAAATATTCCAACTCTTGCATTTCAATGAAAGAAATCCAAAATGAACTTTGAAAAATCAAGAAAATGTAAGTGTGACAAGGTAAACCACAACAAAACACTACTGAAATATTCCAACTCTTGCTTTTCAACATAAGAAATTCAAAATGAACTTTGAAATATCAAGAGAATGTAACTATGATAAGGTAAACCAACAACAAAACACTACTGAAATATTCCAGCTCTTGCATTTCAACGATAGAAATTCAAAATGAATTTTGAAAAATTAAGAGAATGTAACTGCGATAATGTAAACCACACCAAAAAACTACAGCAATATTCCAACTCGTGCATTTCAATGAAAGAAATCGAAAATGAACTTTGAAAAATCAAGGGAATGTAACTGTGACATGGTAAACCATGACAAAACACTACTGAAATAATCCCACTCTTGCATTTCAATGAAAGAAAATCAAAATAAACTTTGAAAAATCAAGAGAATGTAACTGTGACATGGTAAACCACGACAAAACGCTACTGAAATATTCCAACTCTTGCATTTCAATGAAAGAAATCCAAAATGGACTTTGAAAAATCAAGAAAATGTAACTGTGACAAGGTAAACCACGAGAAAACACTACTGAAATATTCCAACTCTTGCATTTCAACGAAAGAAATTCAACATGAACTTTGAAAAATCAAGAAAATGTAACTGTGACAAGGTAAACCATGACCAAACACTACTGAAATAATCCAACTCTTGCATTTCAATGAAAGAAACTCAAAATGAACTTTGAAAAATCAAGAGAATGTAACTTTGACAAGGTAAACCACAACAAAACACTACTGAAATATTCCAACTCTTGCATTTCAATGAAAGAAACTCAAAATGAAGTTTGAAAAATCAAGAGAATGTAACTGTGACAAGGTAAACCACAACAAAACACTACTGAAATATTCCAACTCTTGCTTTTCAACATAAGAAATTCAAAATGAACTTTGAAAAATTAAGAGAATGTAACTGTGATAAGGTAAACCACTACAAAACACTACTGAAATATTCCAGCTCTTGCATTTCAACGATAGAAATTCAAAATGAATTTGAAAAATTAAGAGAATGTAACTGTGATAAGGTAAACCACACCAAAAAACTACAGCAATATTCCAACTCGTGCATTTCAATGAAAGAAATCGAAAATGAACTTTGAAAAATCAAGGGAATGTAACTGTGACATGGTAGACCACGACAAAACACTACTGAAATAATCCCACTCTTGCATTTCAATGAAAGAAATTCAAAATGAACTTTGAAAAATCAAGAGAATGTAACTGTGACAAGGTAAACCACGACAAAACGCTACTGAAATATTCCAACTCTTGCATTTCAACGAAAGAAATCCAAAATGAACTTTGAAAAATCAAGAGAATGTAACTGTGACAAGGTAAACCACGACAAAACGCTACTGAAATATTCCAACTCTTGCATTTCAATGAAAGAAATCCAAAATGGACTTTGAAGAATCAAGAAAATGTAACTGTGACAAGGTAAAGCACGAGAAAACACTACTGAAATATTCCAACTCTTGCATTTCAACGAAAGAAATCCAAAATAAACTTTGAAAAATCAAGAGAATGTAACTGTGACAAGGTAAACCACGACAAAAAGCTACTGAAATATTCCAACTCTTGCATTTCAATGAAAGAAATCCAAAATGGACTTTGAAGAATCAAGAAAATGTAACTGTGACAAGGTAAAGCACGAGAAAACACTACTGAAATATTCCAACTCTTGCATTTCAACGAAAGAAACTCAAATGAACTTTAAAAAATCAAGAAAATGTAACTGTGACAAGGTAAACCATGACCAAACACTACTGAAATATCCAACTCTTGCATTTCAAAGAAAGAAATTCAAAATGAACTTTGAAAAATCAAGAGAATGTAACTGTGACAAGGTAAACCACAACAAAACACTACTGAAATATTCCAACTCTTGCATTTCAATGAAAGAAACTCAAAATGAAGTTTGAAAAATCAAGAGAATGTAACTGTGACACGGTAAACCACAACAAAACACTACTGAAATATTCCAACTCTTGCTTTTCAACATAAGAAATTCAAATGAACTTTGAAAAATTAACAGAATGTAACTGTGACAAGGTAAACCATGGCAAAACACTACTGCAATATTTCAACTCTTGCATTTCAACGAAGGAAATCGAAAATGAACTTTGAAAAATCAAGGGAATGTAACTGTGACAAGGTAAACCATGACAAAACACTACTGAAATATTCCAACTCGTGCATTTCAATGAAAGAAATTCAAAATGAACTTTGAAAAATCAAGAGAATGTAACTGTGACAAGGTAAACCACGACAAAACACTACTGAAATATTCCAACTCTTGCATTTCAACGAAAGAAATTCAAAATGAACTTTGAAAAATCAAGAGAATGTAACTGTGATAAAGTAAATCACATCAAAACAGTACTGAAATATTCCAACTCTTGCATTTCAACGGAAGAAATTCAAATGAACTTTGAAAAATCAAGAGAATGTAACTGTGACAAGGTAAACTACGAGAAAACACTACTGAAATATTTCAACTCTTGTATTTCAATGAAAGAAATCCAAAATGAACTTTGAAAAATCAAGAGAATGTAACTGTGACACTGTAAACCACATCAAAGGACTACTGAAATATTCCAACTCTTGCATTTCAACGAAAGAAATCCAAAATGGTAAACCATGACTCTGAAAAATAAGGCCTTTGGGGCGTCGGGGGCCCTTTGGGGGGGGGGGGGGCGGGGGGAGGGTGCCCTTCTGTGTCTCAATGCACAAAAAATATTTAAAAAATGGGGAGGGGAGGAGGGGAGGGGGAGGGGGATTGGGAGGAGGGGGAGGGGGGAGGGGACGGTTAGGAGGAGGAGGAGAGGGAGGGAGAGTGATGGGGAGGGGGGCCCTTTGGGAGGCCTGTGGACCTTTGGGGGCTGGGGGAGGGCCTTTGGAGCCCGGGGAGGGCCTTTGGGGTTCTGGTGGCCAATTGGGAGCCTGGGGGACATTTGGGGACCGGGTGAAGGCCTTTGGGACCCCGGTGGTCTTTTGGGAGCTCGATGGGCCTTTGGGGGCCCGGGGATGGCTTTTGGGGGTTTGGAGGGTCTTTGGGGGCTCGGGGGTCTTTGGGGGCACGGGGGGTTCCTTCTGGATTGGGGTATGGGGATTGAAACCCTTTGGATCGGGGTAGGGGGATCGCGGCCCTTTGGGGTTGGGGTAGGGGACCTCACAACACTGTTAAAATGGAACTTGTGCATTATAACAAACCTTTGGGGACTGGGGGAGGGCGTTTGGAGCCCGGGGAGGGCCTTTGGGGGTCCGGTGTCCCATTGGGAGCCTGGGGGACATTTGGGGACTGGGTGAAGGCCTTTGGGACCCCGGTGGTCTTTTGGGAGCTCGATGGGCCTTTGGGGGCCGGGGATGGCCTTTGGGGGTTGGGGGGGTCTTTGGGGGCTCGGGGGGTCTTTGGGGGCACGGGGGGTTCCTTCTGGATTGGGGTATGGGGATTGAAACCCTTTGGATCAGGGTAGGGGGATCGGGGCCCTTTGGGGTTGGGGTAGGGGACCTCACAACACTGTTAAAATGGAACTTGTGTATTATAACGACCACACTCAAAACCTCTTCTAAAATCTTCTTTTAAATCATCTTTTAAATCATCGTCTCTAACGGTTTCGCTGAAATAATTCCATAAGCTGTCTAAAACCGTTTCGCCCAAATAATCCCCTAAAAGTAATTTCTGTGTGTTCCTTTTGTTTTTTGGCATCTCTGTGCTTTCACATTTCAAATTTCTAGGAAACCCTTTCCTACGTTAATATCTTCATCTCATAAATTTTCCTAGCTAAATTATTAAGGTTTCGTTAGAATATCAATTTATCTCTCCGACTTAAAGCTCCGTGAAGCCGTATTTAAAAATAGAATTTCTATCTCTTTAGACTCCCGCATAATTCCAAGATAACAAGTGATGTCATTTATAATTCCTGACACTCTAGATCAATGAAGCCCTATTTAAAAATAGAATATTAATTTTTCTCTCTGACCTAAAGAACGTTTATCCCTCAGACCTAAGATTAAAGAAGCCATAATGTTTCTTAATTCCCCCTTCGTGAATCAATAATTTCCCCGCCGATTATGTAAATCAAGTTCACGGGCTAGGTTCGCTTAAAGATCAAAGAAACCATAATGTTTCTTAATTCCCCCTTCGTGAATCAATAATTTTCCCGCCGATTATGTAAATCAATTTCTCAGGTTAGGCTTGCCAAACAACAATGAAGCCATGTTTGTTTCTTAATTCCCCCTTCGTGAACCAATAATTCCCCCATCGATTATGTAAATCACCCCAATGTCATTACACCTGGACAAACAACAGCAAATAAATCGACCTTGAAACATCCTTCAAAGTGAGAAAATTCCTGTTTTTCCAAGTGAGAAAATTCCTGTTTTTTCATTCTCAGCGACAAAACCATAAACCACGGGGTTCTCGTGGGAGTTTTAAAAAAAGTGTCCGGATCGGGATTCGAAGGGGTATTGTTCTCGTGGGAGTCGGACCCCCCTTTCTACTCGTCTTCAAACTATGAATAAAGTAATTTCACTATTTTTGATTTTTCAGATATTTCACCGCGCTCTGTTTATGAGCTTGACAGTCATGTATGCTATCATGTGTCTTGGTACTTTGGAATTATTTTCTATAATAGCGTAGATGCCGACCAAAATGCAACCATCTTTTTCAAAAAGAAATCGAAAACATTTTGAAACTAAAGAAAACCTTAAAAAAAGTAAATTGGCACACAAAGTAAAAAAGAAGTCTCTTAGTTTGCCTTAGGTATGGGCCTTTCAACCTATGCCGGACTTAGATATGAAAAAAATGTGAGTGAAAAAACAGAAAAAAAAACTACGAATTTATGATGCCTAACAAATTAAGATGCTGTTACTTTTCATTGGAAGTTCAACATTTGAATCAAGAGATGGTCGGTGTCCAAAATTATTTTGGGCAGGTGAAATAACTTATTCATCCCCCTCCCCCCCAAAAAAAATGATAAGCAGCATTTGGTCGGGTGTCTTCAAACTATGAATAAAGTAATTTCACTATTTTTGAATTTTCAGATATTTCACCGTGCTCTGTTTATGAGCTTGACAGTCATGTATGCTATCATGTGTCTTGGTACTTTGGAATTATTTTCTATAATAGCGTAGATGCCGATCAAAATGCAACCATATTTTTCAATAAGACCCCGAAAACATTTTGAAACTAAAGAAAACCTTAAAAAAAAGTAATTTGGCAAACAAAGTCAAAAAGAAGTCTCTTAGTTTGCCTGAGGTTAGGGCCTTTTAACTATGCCGGACACAGATATGAAAAAAAATGTGAGTGAAAAAACAGAAAAAAAACTACGAATTTATGATGCCTAACAAATTAAGATGCTGTTACTTTTCATCGGAAGTTCAACATTTGAATCAAGAGATGGTTGGTGTCCAAAATTATTTTGGGCAGGTGAAATAACATATTCATCCCCCTCCCCCTGAAAAAAAATGATAAGCAGCATTTGGTAGGGCGTCTTCAAACTATGAATAAAGTAATTTCACTATTTTTGAACTTTCAGATATTTCAACGTGTTCTGTTTATGAGCTTGACAGTCATGTATGCTATCATGTGTCCTGGTACTTTGGAATTATTTTCTATAATAGCGTAGATGCCGACTAAAAATGCAACCATCTTTTTCAATAAGAAATCGAAAACATTTTGAAACTAAAGAAAACCTTAAAACAAGAAGTAAATTAGCAAACAAAATAAAAAAGAAGTCTCTTAGTTTGGCTAAGGTATGGGCCTTTTAACTATGCCGGACACAAATATAAAAAAAATGTGAGTGAAAAAAACTCCGAATGTATGATGCCTAATAATTTAAGAAACGGTTGCTTTTCTTTGGAAGTTCAACATTTGAATCAAGAGATGGTCGGTGTCCAAAATTATTTTCGACAGATGAAATAACTTATTCATCCCCCTCTTCCGCAAAAAAATGACAAGCAGCATTTAGGGGGGCGTCTTGAAACAATGAATAAAGTAATGTCACTATTTTTTAATTTTCAGATATTTTACCGTGCTGTCTTTGTGAACTTGGCAGTAATGTATACTATCATGTGTCTTGGTACTTTGGAATTATTTTCTATAATAGCGTAGACGCCAACCCAAAATGCAACCATCTTTTTCAATAAGAAATCGAAAACATTTTGAAACTAGAGAAAACCTTGAAAAAGAAGCAAATGAAAATATGTTATCAGATTAATATAACTGTTTCAGGGTTAACTGTGATGGTTATGCGTAAATGAGAGATGACATATACTTGTTTTTCTATTTCTTAGATAACATAGGTTAATCTAATTATCGAGTGCTATTTACCATTAATTTCATACACAATATAACTTTGGTGTATGTTGATTCTTACAATAGTGTACATCGGTTATCAGATATGAAAAAAATGTAAGTGAAAAAAAAAGGAAAAAAATCTACGAATGTATGATGCCTAATAATTTAAGAAGCTGTTGGTTTTATTTGTAAGTTCAAAATTATTTCGGACAAATGAAATAACTTATTCATCACCCTCACCCGAAAAAAAATGTTAAGCAGCATTTAGTGGGGCGTCTTCAAACTATGAATAAAGTAATTTCACTATTTTTGAATTTTTAAGATATTTCACCGTGCTGTCTTTGTGAACTTGACAGTCTTGTACACTATAATGTGTCTTGGTACTTTGTAATTATTTTCAATAATAGCGTAGAAGCCGACAAAAAATGCAACCATCTTTTTCAATATTTAAGAAATCGAAAACACTTTGAAACTAAAGAAAACCTTAAAAAAGAAGTAAATTGGCAAACAAAGTAAAAAGAAGTCTCTTAGTTTGCCTGAGGTATGGGCCTTTCAACTATGCCGGACATAGATATGAAAAAAAATATGAGTGAAAAAAAGAAAAAACTACGAATGTATGATGCCTAACAATTTAAGAAGCTGTTGCTTTTCTTTGGAAGTTCAACATTTGCATCAAGAGGTGATCGGTGTCCAAAATTATTTTGGAAAGATGAAATAGCTTATTCATCCCCCTCCCCTCGAAAAAAAAATGATAAGCAGCATTTGGTAGGGCGTCTTCAGTGTCTGAAGTTTGCTCTTTGCTTAGGAACAAAGAACAATTCAACGTTTCGTGAACGACTTTCAAACTGTATCTAGCCGCTTTAAATTAGTCAGTCAGAAAACGTGCTTGAAAATAGGTGTTCTAATGTGTTTTAATTTTTAAAGTGGTGGTAATTTCTTTTTTAATATTGATTTTATTGCTGGATGTTTGCATGAACAGTTGAAGTGGAAGTGCCTAAGGTTAGTAAATAGAAAAGTCATAATGAGGAAACATTTTAGGCCATGGGGGACTTTTAAAAGATAACATTCTAAATGATGTATTTTAATAATGTTAAGCAAAAAAAGTTTCAGAATTGAATGTTCAAAGCGTTCTCTTGTCTAAGTCCCGAAAGATGAGGTCTGATATGACGTTATGATAACTTTTTTTTCACGTTTATAACTCTTAATGGAACCTCTATATTGAAAATTGGGGGGGGGGTGTCCTCACAAAATTGGAGGAAGGGGACCCCTTGGTGGTTTGGGAGAGGGGCCCCTTGGAGGTTGAGGTCCTTGATTGTTAGGGTCATTGGTTCTTACGGTCCTCGATAGTTCATACCCATAATCGTCTCACTAGTTGATTTCTAAGAATTTCTAAGGATTATTCTAAATTTATTTATTACAATCCTTTTCTTGGCATCTACATCTTTATTAGTATCAACTTTTTAGTATACTAGAATGCTAAAGCATATTTTATATTGACGAAACTGCTCAATGGTATTTGTGTAGTATACAGAACACAGTCGAGAAGTAAATCTAGGTCAATTCACTTGATCTTTTCTTGGCGCCTACGGCTGTATTACTTTCAACTTTTTAGCATATGTCAATGCTAAATAATATTTTATTTACTACATGTGTATTATACAGAACACAGCCTTGAAGTAAAGCTATGTCAACTCACATGTCTCACTCTATTTCACCCAAATCATCCTTTAAAATGTCTCAAACTGTTTCGCCCAAATAATCCCCTAAAATATCGATTAATCTCTGACGGTTCCTTTGTTTTGGCATCTCTGCGCTGATATCTAGGTCGTGTGATCTTGTTCGTCTAGTTTTTTGTCCTGTATTCAAACCCTTCGTGATATTATTCTAATATTCTAACATTTACGGCAAGTTGCCTAAGACATATCATCCTCTCGGACTTACCATAACTGGTCTGCACTTTTAACTCTTTGATCTCCTTCATACAATCCAATTAAAAATATGAATATTATCGAGCTTTGTTTCACCCCTATGAAAATGATATAATTTTTTATCATTATAAGATACCGCTAATAATGCAATCAATTCTAGACGAGATGCAAAAACAACTTATACGGTTGGAATCATAACAGAAACAGATAATGCGTAGGTTGACATGCATATTTTTTATTGAGATAATTACATGATGAATATATTCATAAAAATGAACACCTTAAAGCTACTCATAAAATACTTCATGTTTTTTTCTCCAGATGTCATATATTTCCATTTCAGGGGTATACACAACTCTTAACAACCTCGTCATACATTATAATAATTCATCATTCGTCACCCACTTGGTGTGATCCTAATCTGTGTCACGGGTTTTGTTGTTCTTCTTCTTCCTGGGATATCTTATACATGTATCCCAAGAAGGAATATCTATCGGAACCCATCTGCTAAAAAGTCGAACTTTATCCTCAGGATTGTGTATTTTATTCGGAAATATATCACAATTCATATCTTCCAAATTGAAGAATGGGATATCTGATTTGCATTTGACAATTAAAAGTTTATCAGTTGGTGCATTGCCTTTCACGTATAATGCTGTCACACCAAAAAAAGTACATATTTCTCCAACTTCCTGTTGTACCGTGGATCCTTCCCTCCTTCATAGAATGGAGGGATCACTATATCATATAAGCCTAGTTTGTTTATAATTCGTAATTTCATACTCCACTTGTCTGTATTGTAAGCATACATATTATAGTTGATGTGCCAGTGATAGCAAGAGACTTCACTATTATCTGTAGCCAACAATAAAAATACACATTCAAAAATTACACCGCAAGCTGACTTCTTTAAACCAATGAATTCACAATCGTAAATACTATACATCTTTGAAGTTTCTGTATTATATTGATTCAACTGATAATCAAATTCAATTTATTGACTGAGATACAAAAGTATCAAACACCAAAGTTATAATGTGTGAAACCATAACAAACAATTATTACGTAGGTTGATTTCGAGATGCATATTACGTAAATCCATTGCTAATCAATCCCTAGAAGTCAAGTGATGTCACCTCGTCCCGGTAGTAATCTAGCTCCCTGATTGGCCTAGAAATAGGCGTATGATTTTGTTCGCCCTATTATACGTCCTGAAATTAGAGTGGCTCCCCTACTAATATTTTTTGTTGTCACAAACTGCTCACGATATATAATGTATTGGGTAAACAAAATGTCTAGGTGACTAACATTTTCTACTCTTGCAACAATTCCTCAGCAATGTCCAGTTACGTTTGTAGCACCGACGTACAAATTCCAATATCAATACTTTTTTCCACTCAATTTCCTGTTTCAGGAAATAACTATCAAGGGCTTTAAAAATATCGAAGCTAGTTACTCTGCCCTGCAAGTTCAGCGGAAAAGAAGTTCTTCTTGTAATTCTCCTTGAAACTCAACCCTTATAACACAAAGGACATGTGCTTTGTTACTGACGTCTAGATTTATCAAGTTGAATTAAATAAAATGGTTCATTTTTTTTCTATTGTTATAACTTTATTTTCAATGTCTTCAGCAATTTATCAATTCCGCTCTTGAAAGTGTTAGCAGAAAAATGAATCAACTTCAGTTTTTGGATAGCCTGTTTTCCCAAAACAGCTTCACAGGCTTGTAATATATGAGTTTTGATTAAGTCTTCTCCTATCGTATATGGCTTTTTGTTCTGTGCAATTCGGAAAGCTATTAAGTAGGAAGCCATTAATAGGAACTTATCTTCAGCAACCATATTTTTTTAGACCCCTATTTCCTTTTTCATACTTTCATGCGCTCTTTGAAAATATTCAAGTGGTTTGTCAACCAAATTTTAATTCCAAGGGAATATTAAGCATTGACGGTTTCACGGCATAATTTCAGGGTTTCACTATAAATAACACAAAGAAGCCTTGGATTCAGCTTACTACCAGGTTCTTGAATAGATCCAAATTCAGGTACTCTGAATCATATTTTCTTGATATTTTGCGTTTTTCTTTTGCCTTCTTTTTGAATTTTCATGCGCTCTTTGAAAATATTCAAGTGGTTTGTCAACCAAATTTTAATTCCAAGGGAATATTAAGCATTGACGGTTTCACGGCATAATTTCAGGGTTTCACTATAAATAACACAAAGAAGCCTTGGATTCAGCTTACTACCAGGTTCTTGAATAGATCCAAATTCAGGTACTCTGAATCATATTTTCTTGATATTTTGCGTTTTTCTTTTGCCTTCTTTTTGAATTTTCTTTGTAATGTTGTCTGACGAGGACTATTAATGCTCTGGTGAGTATAATTCACTGATCAGCTGACTATTATTACTATTTTTAACACTTTATCTTTACTTTTTCTAAAGAAGTGCAAAACATTCACTTGCCTTTTCTCACTCATTATGGGTCCTTGCCTTTTCTTACTCAATAGTTTCAGGGGAGCCCATTAATTAAATAATTTTCAAATTGATAGCTGTGCCCTTCACATGTTTCAATTTTGAGAACACTTGCTAACATTAGTATTCGTTTATTTTCAAAGGCTCAAGAAGTTTATACCGGGCCACAGAAAATCAGGAACGTATAGGTCTAATTGGAACTAAACTAAAACTAGAGACTGGACTGAAAATTGAAATAGAATGAAAATTTTTCGCAGAAATTTGTTTGCAGAAATAGAAGGGCAAAAAGAAATGCATCAATTCATAGATATATGCTGGTTCAATAATGTACAACAGTAGAAATCGTTAAATGCATCCTTACATAGCTATATGTTGATTCGAGAATGCACAACATCAATTTTTGTTTAGCCCTTTCCAGTTGCAATAAATCCTTATAATATTAAACGTAACTTTTAAATTTTTAACCTATGATACGCTTCTTTAAATTTGCTTCTTTTTTTATGTTCATGGAATACAAAAAATATACATTGTTTAATAATGATCCCTTTTCTTCGAGAACCACCTAAACATTTTCATGGCCTACCAGTGGTCCATGGACCACAGGTTGGCGACCGCTGCACTAGATAGCAGAATATTGTTGCAATGGATGTAGGACTATTACTCCCTAGCAAAATGACAAAGGGGTAAACCAAAGATATTCTTGGAAGCGGGATCAGAATTCAACTTCTACAGTTTACATCTTCAATTTTTATCTGTCAACCCCCGCCTCGTCTACGTCCCGACCCACCACCCTACTTGTAATAATAGTTGATCCCCACTTGTACATAATATGAATTGTTATGAAAAATTAAGCAAATCAATTTAATTAAATGAAGCTTTGAAATAAATGTCAAAAAACATTTTGCAGTAAGAAGGGACGACTAACCATTCATTGTGTAAGGACTTCGTGAATATTCAGGAACGAATGCGCCATCCTAAGGCACTACTTCTTCTGCAACAGGGAAGCTCAATATTTAGTTTTTTGTCACATTCAAATCGATTGGCTATATCAGAATTTTCGCTACTTACATGTTATAAGGACCACACTCAAGTTCTTTATCTGAGTAAAACGGGTTTCTCTGTCTGTATTCAGAGATAATTAGCTTACTCTCAGTGAGATAAACTACTATATATGTATATTTTATTTAAGTATTTAACATATAGAGTTGGTTAGGTTAGGTATGTAATATAATGCGTTATGGGCGGCCTGCTTTCTATAGTTCTCTGTTATAGTTTCCATGATTGTGTTACCAAAGTATTACATTTTCACCATATTTTGGTATATTTCATTAGGATTAACATGACTTTACTTCTTTGGCGTGGTCTCTATAAAACGTAAATACCGAATGTTCGACGATAGCAACTTGGTCTTCTCTGGGGTAAAATTGTAGTTTGGTAAAATAGCAGAGACGCTACTTTCCTTCGGCAGAATCTTTTTCGTGGCTTATAAAGGGCCATAGAACCTCTAATTTCCGTTTGAATCAGGTACCTCCTGATCTTCTAGGTCCAATGGTTCGATAAAATTGCCATTAAAATAAAAACAGAGAAAGAAACGAACAAATAAACACGCATACGTGATCCTTCTTCTGTGAAAAAAAAAAAAATGCGGTCTTCTACATTTTTGTAGAAGGCTTCTCTGATATGCTCGATTTGATGATGTGACTTTCATCAAGGGGTTCCCTCCCCTTTTTTTGAAAACTACGCATTCTTTCTCAGGCTCGTAACTTTCGACGCGTAACATTGAACTTGAAAAATTTTACTAATTTGCAATCAGCATAAAAAGCCAATTCTTTGATGTATTAGCTACAATCAAAATTCCTTTTTTTTAGAGTTTCGATTACTATTAACCCGAGTCGCTCCTTACCTATAATTCGTTATCATGAACTGTTTGAAAAGGTTCCTAACTAGTACATGGACCTTTGGACCGTCCCCCCTCCTCAAATCTCAACATTTCAAAAATTCTCCTGTATTACTCTTTTTCTTATTATTTTCCTAGTTTGACGCTTTTCAAATCTATGCCTCCCCTCAAAAATGTTGGACCCCGTCCATAGTATCTTTACACAGTCATCAGCACAACAACTATCTTCAAGTTTCCGGTTTCGGAAGTTTCTTTATTTTAAAGTTCAAAACGTAAGGATTGCTAAAATGCAATTGGCAGCATTTATTTTTTCATTGTTATTAGTTTCATTGCCCGCAAGTAAGCTGATGGTGCTTTAACATTAAGACAAGGGATCTGCCTAGTGAGGAGCGGTCAGACCGTTGCACCTCCCCCCAAACCTTGACATTTTCAAGATTTTCCTGTGATTACTTATATTTTGCATGTAATTTATCTATCATTTAGATTCTGTTTTTCAAATTTGTGCCCTCTCTCCGAAAACCTGGGCCTCCTCCTACGTAAATTTGTGCTTAATTTCTGCTTAATTATTTCAGCTTGCGAAATAGAAAGTTCCCTGTTATCTTGCTTTATAGGCGTGATTTTAATAAAACTTCTCTATCGTAGTAAAGGTGGGCACGCACGCAGGGGGAGGGGAATCGGGCCCACCACGTAAAACTAAATTATTCAAAATTTCTGGGTGCTTCCTGTTCACGTTATCAAGTGAAAAAAACATTTTTGCACCCTCCCCCCCCAAAAAAAAAAATGTGTGCGTGCCTAGGTTTAGTGACTGCTTTACTATGAAAGCTAAACTGTTTAGAAATCACTTACCTGTGGAATAACTTTATGAGGATTCCGAAAGTAAAACCTTTCTCGAAACGACATAATATCAGATGATGCACTTGAGTCCAAGTCTATAATTAGACGGAACTTTTGTTTCAGAAATATTTGAATGAACTGAATAGTAGAGGAACCGAGCCCATTATACCCGTCATAGAAACATTTGACACCTGATAGTAAAATACGAACCGGTTGCACAAAGAACCTGAATAATTTTGCATTCATTAGGCTTTACGCACACAAGGCAAGTCATTTGAAAGGATTCCTTTTTTTCTGGCCCGTCTTACAAGAATTACAGGATCCTGGAGTAAAACACGATAAGAGATACAAATCCGAAATACCCTACCTATTAAACCACGTGATATAGCGACTTCAGACTCATCTGTCATGGTAGTGAAGACGCAAGGCCTGTTTTTGGCTAGTCAATCTGGTAAGATCTTAATTTTCGGACAGAAAATGATTACATAATTGGATCTCGGGCCCCTGACCATTCTTCTCAGGGTGTTTTTGGCTGGAAATTAATATTCATTTTGTTTTGATCTGTGATTTAAGGTCTTTGAAAAGAATATCATCTTCAGTCCAGTAGCCTTTGGACATAAATATTGCATTTGATTTTTATATGAATTTTTATTTTTTATTCCAGAATAAAATTTTCATTTTTCTTACATAACGTTTTCTTTTATTGAAACCAATGAGCCAGCGGTGCGAATTTACAAAAATGTAGGAAGAAGGACAAGGAATTACTGATCTGTTTTCAAATGATAATACAAAAATGTGTTTTCCAAAATTTAGGGGAAGGGAGGGCAGTTTTTTCTTTTTAGTTTCTTTAATAAACATAAAAAATGAACCATGTTGACAGTCTAGAGGAGAAATTGTCCACCACGCCCCCTCTGAAACGACCCTCCTGTAGTGATTTCTAAAATTTTGGCATTTTGAAATAGTAAAAAAAGAAGAAAAGTATTAGCTGAATGATCAAGATTTGAATGATCAATCCGGTTATATTATTTCCGTTTTCCTTACTTTTTATAATATCTAACTCCGTGGTTTAGAAATCAAAATCTTATACGGTATCTATTTACGGACTCCCCGACATCGGTTTAAGACTTACGGAACCTTCTGGCAAACAACCCACGGAGACTACAAGTATCTGCCCCCATCCCCACAGCACAATTCCTCGTTTGGTATATAACTTTTCTTTTTTTTCTTGTTTGAAGTGTTTGTTTCTTTTCTTTTTGTTATTCCGCTTTCTGTTTTGTAGCGCATTGTAAACAAGATAGTAGTACAAAAACAGTCTATAGTAGGCAGTGCCTTATCCAGGATTTTTTTGGGAGATTATTTTTTCGGAAGGGGGGTACAAAAAACTTTAAAAAACGCATCAAAAGTTTGTTTATATGCATTTTTGTTGCGTTTTTACGAGCTGTACAAACATTTCGGGGGGGGGGGGGGGTCAAACCCCCTAACCCGGCTAACAATAAAAAAAAACTAGGCTAGCAACAAGGGGAGCTGCTCACTCCTCCACCCTCCGCTGTTTACGCTAAAGTTTTAATTTTTGTCCCAATTCACTAGCAACGATTCCTCAAACACAAGAGTCGTTGAGTTGGAATAAGAAGTATTTTTAAAGCACTATAAAATTTGGAGTAGAGAGCGGGGGTTAAAGATGGGGTAGCCCCCCACATATATAGAATTCTTGTTGATTTTAGTTATTAATGTCTTCCATCACTCTCATTTGAAAAAAATTCTTTAATTTCTTATCATTTTTCAAATCGCGCCCAGGCCTATACAAGATTTGATGGGGAACCACCACCCTTGTAAACTTTCCAATGTTTGCTGTTAAACTGTGAATACCAATTTACATTATTCTACTGCATATGATGCTATAAAAAATTTTTAAGTTCTGGTTACTGTATGCACGCACCCTACTTACAGTTAAATAAAAAAAAGTATTTTTTTTTAAACTGAAAGTAAGGAGCAACATTAAAACTTAAAACAAACAGAAATTATTACGTATGTGAGGGGGTTTGGCCCCAAGTCAATACCTCGCTCTTTACGCTAAAGTTCGAATTTCGTTCGAATCACAAATCCCTCAATCACAAAGACCATTTAATTAGAATAGACAGTAAACATACTTTAGCGTAAAGAGCGAGGTATTGACTAGGGGATGAACCCTCTCATATACGTGATAATTTCTGTTCGTTTTAAGTTTAATGTTGCTCCTTACTTTCAGTTGAAAAACTTATTTTTTCTATTTTATTTCTGATCGTTTTTTAAATAATGCTGGGAAATCTGGCGTCCCCTTCACAGAAATGTCCTTTCCCCTCAAGAAAAATCCTCCATGGAAAGATCTTTCTACGTAACCCCCTCCTCCGATCCCCCTTTCCCACCAGCAAAATCCCTCACGAAAACGTCTGTATACTTCCCAATAACGAATACTATATGTAAACAATGGGCAAAGTTGATAACTTGCAGCCCTTCCCCAAGAAACTGTAAGGGATTAAGTCATACTTAAAGACATATTTATAAGATTTTCTACTATGCTGAACAAAATGGCTATCTCATTTTTTTGATTGGCTGACTTCGGGAAAAAATGAGCTTGGGAGGGGGCTAAGTTGCCTTCTAGTTTTTTGGTCACTTAAAAAGGGTACTAGAACTTTTAATCTCCGTTGGAATGAACCCTCTCACGATATTCTAGGACTACTGGATTGATACGATCACCCCTGGAAAAAAAAAAACAAAAAAACAAAAAACAAACACGCATCCGTGAGCTTTCTTCTGGCAAAAATACAAATTTCCACATTTTTGCAGATAGGAGCTTGAAACATCTACAATAGGGTTTTTTTTGCGCTGAATCTGATGGTTTAATTTTTATTAAGATTCTATCACTTTTAGGGGGTGTTTCCCCCTTTTTTCGAAATTACGGCAAATTTTTTTTCAGGCTCGTAACTTTTGATGGGTAAGACTAAACTGGATGAAACTTATATATTTAAAATCAGCATAAAAATCTAATTCTTATGATGTATCTACTGGTATCAAAATTCCGTTTTTTGAGTTTAGGTTACTATTGAGCCGGGTCGGTCCTTACTTACAGTTAGTTACCACGAACTGTTTGATTCATTGCCATATAGCTGTTTGATATATATATAAAAAAAAAAAAATCAATATTTGCTCTCGGTTCCTGGTATTGATTGCTCCCACCTCCTGGGAAATCCCCGATAGCACTCCAGGTGCCACTCATCCTCTCCACCTAATGTGCCGTAAAGCATGTGAATGCAATCTTTTAGGTTGTAAAGAAAATATTTTTCTGCAAAAAGAAGGGAGTCCTGCAACGCCTATATTTAAGCTTAATCGAAATGAATGAGATCAGAGATTAAGATATACCTGCCTTCCCCGACCCTCCTCTATTTTTACCTGAATGCTCAATGAAAGTTAGCTAAGTTGTAATAGAAATGTATTTTCGAGGCATCGGGTAGTCTCCCCGCCCCACCTACTCAGGCTTGTAAACTTTGATGGGTAACTTTAAGCTTGATGAATTTTATAGATGGGGATTAGAAAAGTATTTTTGAGGCATCAGGTATCACCTCCTCCACCTATTCAGTGACCCACAGACCGTCCTCGATAATATCTGATGCAAAATTATACTTCGCTGTACATCATGTGATAAACAACCAGTGAATCAACTTGGTTAAATAAAGCTTTAAAAGAAGTGTCAATTTTAACCGTTAATCTTGTATGGACTACGTGACTCTTTGGGAACGAATTTGACACCGTGCGGCGTTACTGCCTCTAAAGGAGGTCCTAGAAGGTCAATCATTTTGATCAAAAGTTTCCGTCAATCAATTGACGCGTGCTTTAATCAACCTTCAATCGACCCTTCAATCAACCCTTAAATTTAGACCAAAGCTAATCTAACACTGCTTTTGATCAAAAGGATTGAGTCATTCAAACTTTCTATAAATCACCGTCAATGCTTGACTCCCGCGTCAAACAGGTTTCTATACAGTCAATAATGTTTGAGTCAATCGATTTTTCGAAGCTTTTGGTCAAAATGGTTGACAGTCTAGGGCCTCCTTAAAACAGGGAAGCTCACCGTGTCGTTTTCCAACAATTTCAAATCGATTGGGTATCTCAGAATTCAAATCGACAGTGAACCTATGCTCTCTTAAGTCAAAATTGCAGTTCGGTACACCAAAATGACAGAAAACGCCACTTTGCTCTGGCACAATCTTTTTGATCACTTACAAATCAACTACAACTTTTAATTTCCATTAGAACAAGTTATCTTCGATTTAATAAGACCATTGGTTCGAAACGATAAGCTCTGAAAAAATAAAGAAACAAATAAACACGCATCCGTGATCATTACTTTAAAAAAAGAAAAAAAATTTCCGAATTCTATTTTTTTGTAGGCGGGAGCTTTAAAACTCTATAACGGGTTTATACGATATGCTGAATTTGATGATGTAATTTTCCGGTGTCAACACAACCTTCCCATCCCCCCAGGGCCCGGGGGCAGGCGCTGTAAGTTATGCCTTGGGGGCATATATGGTTCTTATAGAAGGGATGCTCGTATAAACTTCAGCGAGGGCTCATTTGATAAGAAATTGAAAGTTCTTGTTCACTTTTTAAGAGTAAAAAGAGATTGAGAGGCAACTAGATCCCCCCCCCTAAACGCCCTTTTTTCCTCAAACCCATCCAGTAAGAACTTTGAGATAGCCATTTAAAAAAAAAATAGTTCAAAGATCATATAACGAAAACTTCGGGGTGTACACAACCCCCTAGGGCCCGAGGAAAGGTGTTGTAATTTATGTCCTGGGGACATATATGGTTCTTATGGAAGGGAAGCTCGTAAAAACCTCAGAGAGCAAGTATTGTAACTTATGTAAGTTGTCCATTATTAGAATATAAGGTTCTGTGGAAGAGGTGGTTGTATTAACTTTGGAAGGGGCTCGTTCGATCGGAAATTGAAACTTTAAGCTCTTTTTTAAGGGTCAAAAGTGATCACTGGCCAACTAGCCCACGCCTGACTTTCTCAAAGGGCATCCACTCAAAATTTGGCCATAGCCATTTCGTTCAAAATTGTTCAAAGGCCAAATAACTATGCTTCTGGGTTTGACACCCCCCGAGCACCGGGGAAATGACTCTGAGCTACGAAACTTAATCAATGTTACTTTGATACGTTGTTTACTTTGATTAATTTAAAAAAAAAATCCCACAAAATAAGTTTTTCAAAGAAAAGTAAAGAACTCCATTAAACAAAAATGAGCAAAAATAAAATCAAATAATCTACGAAGCGTGAAACTACCACAAATCAGCATCTATAAATAAATGAAACCCAAAACGAACAGAAATTACAATAATTAACCGAGTCAAACTCAAAACGAGCAAAAATTAACATAAGTTGGGCACAGAACCCCTATGCCTTCCCAAGGCCAGAACAAAATTTGCACTTTACTGAAAAAATATAAATGTTTTTAGTTTTACAACTTTAACAAATAAAAAAATATTAACATTTTGATTACTAAATATCAGTATATGCATATTAAACTAACAATGCACATTCACTTGTATTTGTTCAGTAAAGTGCAATTTTTGTTCTGGCCTTGGGAAGGCATAGGGGTTTTGCGCCCAACTTATGTTAATTTTTGCTCGTTTTCAGTTTGACTCGGTTAATTATTGTAATTTCTGGTCGTTTTGGGTTTCATTTATTTATCGATGCTGATTTGTGGTAGTTTCAGGCTTGGTAGATTATTTGATTTTATTTTTGTTTATTTTTTGTTTAGTGGAGTTCTTTACTATTCTTTGAAAAACTTATTTTGTGAAAAAGTTTTTAAATTAATTTCTGTTCGTTTTATATTGATGTAGTCTTTTCAGGGAAAAAGAAAATAATACTTTTAATCTTTTCGTTTTTTAAGACTTTATAGTTTGGCCTGCTATTTCTATGCTGGAGAAAAATTTTCAGCAATTTTTACAGCCTTTTAAAAATCTGGACACAAATAGCACTGTTTAATTTAGTTTCATACCTCCTCTAAATGACCTGAAATGGAAAACTTGATACCATTCGCAAAAAAAAATCTGTTTACTTTCTTTGATAGCTTGGATACACTTACGCTATTTTGATTTGGTTAAGTTTTAAGAGCAGAAATGGGAGGGTTGGCGTGGGAGCAGAAGGAGGATTAGTTGCCGTCAAATCACTTTCGGCTATTAGAAAGGGCATCATCCCTTTCTATTTGCAATCGAATGAGCCCTTTTCGAAGTTCCCACGACAACTCCTTCGATTCAAAGTGCCCTGGTCTAAATAACAACAACAAAAAAAAAAAAAATACATTACTTTATATTACATAATACATTACACTTCGATCTTTCCTATAAAAAAGTCAAGCCTTCCAATTACTTTCGACTATTAAAAAGGGCACTAGGCCTTTCGATTTATAATCGAATGAGCCCTTTTGGAAACGACAACGCTTTCTATAAACACCTTTTATGCCCTCTGGGCATAAATTAAAATCCTTACCTTAAGGTCTGTTAGGGTGGTTGTTGTCCTCTAAGACCGAATTTCCAGAACTTTCAACTACGTTAAACAACATGGCTATCTCAAAATTTTAATTGGATGTGTTTGGGAAAATGGTGGAATTTCAAATGGAATGAGCCCTTTTCCAAGTTTCTACGACAAAAATTTCTATATAAGAATTATATGCCCCCAGGGCATAACTAACAACACTTTTCACAGAGGGCTCTGAGGGGGTTATCATCCTAAGAGACCTAATTTCCAGAACATTCAACTACGTTGAACTAAATGGATATCTCAAAACTTTGATTGGATGTGTTTTTGAAAATGATGGGCGTGAAAGGGGCGTTAGTCGCTATCCAATCACTTTCAACTATTAAAGAAGACACTAGCCCTTTCAATCTCCAATTGAAATAGCTTTTTTGAAGTTTCTACGACAACGCTTTCAATAAAAACTTTATATGCCCCAGGGCATAACTTACAACCCTTGCCCTGAGGGCTGTTGGGGGAGGGGTGTTCATCATTAACGACATAATTTCCAAAACTTTCAACTACCTTGAATAACATGGCTATCTAAAAATTTTGATTGGATGTGTTTTGGGAAAAGGTGGGCGTGAGAGGGGGGGTTAGTTGCCCTCAAATCACTTTTGACTATTAAAAAGGGTACTATCCCTTTGAATTTCCAACGCCTTCTATAATAACCTTATATGCCCCCAGGGCATAACTTAAAACCCTTGCCCTGAGGGTTATGGGGAAGTGTCCTCTTCAAAAACCTATTTTCTATCTGGAAATCAACTACGCTGAACAAAATAGTTATCTCAATATTTTGATTAGATGTGTTTGGGGGAATGATGGGCGTGGGGGGGGGGGCTAGTTACCCTCCAATCACTCTTGACTATTAAAAAGAGTACTAGCCCTTCGAATTTCCAATCGAATGAGCCTGTTTTGAAGTTTCTATGACAACGCCTTCTATAAAAACCTTATATGCCCCCAGGGCATAATTTAAAACCCTTGCCCTGAGGGCTATGGGGGAGTTTCCTCCTCAAAAACATATTTCCTATATGTAAATCAACTACGCTGAACAAAATGGCTATCTCAAAATTTTGATTGGATGTGTTTGGGGGAATTATGGGTGTGGGGCGGGGGTAGTTGCTTTCCAATCACTTTTGACTATTAAAAAAGGCACTAAAACTCTCCATTTCCAATCGAGTGAGCCCCTTTTGAAGTTTCCACGACGACCCCTTCCATATGAAGTGCCCTGCTCTAAAGGAAAAAAAATATAATAAATATTACATTGTGCCAACATCGTTCTTATAAGCCCTCAGGGCATAACTTAAAACCCTTGCCCCGAGGGTTGGGGGGAGTGTCCTCCTCAAAAACATATTTACTATCTGGAAATCAACTACGCTGAACAAAGTGGCTATCTCAAAATTTTAATTGGATGTGTCTGGGGGAATGATGGGCGTGGGGGGGGCTAGTTGCCCTCCAATCACTTTCGACTATTAAAAAGGGCACTAGCCACTTCAATGTCAAATCGAATGAGCCCTTTTTGAAGTTTCTACGACAGCTCCTTCGGCACATTGTGCCCACATCCTTCTTCGCAGCCTATGATACTTGGATATAGTGATTTACGTGGTAACTTCGATTTACGGTGCAAGGGCTGTAAGTTGTGCAAGAGGCTTATTGTTACTTTTATACTTTGTATACTTTGATACCTTGTTAACTCGGATACTTTCTTTGCTTTGATGCTTTGGTACTTTGATATTGTTTCTTTGATACCAGTTTTGACACTTTGATGAAAGTTTGGTGTTGAAAAAGCAGTTTTTTTAAAACTTGAAGCTTTTTGCAATAAAAAACGAACAAAAAGTAATTAAAAAAGTTTCCAAACTTATCTCCAAAATTCTTTCCGAAAGAATTGAGGTGTACTTCCAATGAATGGTGTCTTCACTACAAACAAGAGTATGGCTACTGCCCGTTTCCCAAACGGTAAAAGTATCATTCTCTAACTTAAATTAATTAAAAAAAAACTTTTTCCACAAAGTAAGTTTTTCAAAGAAAAGTACAGAACTCCATTAAACAAAAATGAGCAAAAATAAAATCAAATAATCTACCGAGCGTGAAACTACCACAAATCAGCGTCGATAAATAAATGAAACCCAAAACGAACAGAAATAACCTTAAAGAACCGAGTCAAACTCAAACTATGCCCCCAGGGCATAGCTTACAACCCTTGCTCTGAAGGCTGTGGGGATGTGGTCCTCCTCAAAAACATAATTTCTATTGGGAAATCAACTACGCTGAACAAAATGGCTATCTCAGAATTCTGATTGGATGTGTTTCGGGAAATGGTGGGCGTGGAAGGCGTGTTAGTTGCCTTCCAATCACTTTCGACTATCAAAAAGTGCACAAGCCACTCCAATTCCTAATTGGATGAGCCCTTTTCGAAGTTTCTATGACAAACTTTTCGATACGAAGTGCCCTGCTCTAAAGGAAAAAAAAAATACATCGTGCCAACATTGTTCTTATATGCCCCCAGGGCATAACTTAAAACCCTTGCCCTGAGGGTTGTGGGGGAGTGTCCTCCTCAAAAACATATTTTCTATGTGGAAATCAACTACGCAAAACAAAATGGCTATCTCAAAATTTGGATTGGATGTGTTTGGGGGAATGACGGGCGTGGGGTGGGGGGGGGGTGGGCTAGTTGCTTTCCAATCACTTTTGACAATTAAAAAGGACACTAGCCACTCCAATTTCCAATCGAATGAGCCCTTTTTGAAGTTTATACGACAACTCCTTTGATACGAAATGCCCTGGTCTAAGACCACAAAAAAATACATTGTCCCAACATCGTTTTTTACTTAGGCAGCCCTATTGCGCTGCCTATGATAACCAATTCTCTTACACAAAATTATCATTCTCTTACTTAAGTGGCTACAAAGTTCTGCAAGATTAGTTTACCTTTTTATTTATTATAATAATTGGAAGAACAAAATTCAAAGACAAGTGAGAATTGGATTAAGGATTGCTTGTTAGACCGCGGTCGTCTTCAGGGAGTAGAGGTTATGCATTTCTAATGAATGGTTTCTTCCCTAAAACAAGAGTATGACTAGGCTACCGCCCGTTTCCCTAACGGTAAAAGTATCATTCTCATACTTAAATAACCAATTCTCTTACTTAGGATTATCATTCTCTTACTTAAGTGGCTACAAAGTTCTGTAAAATTAGTTTACCTTTCTTCTATCATAATAATTGGGAGAACATAATTAGAACACAAGTGAGAATTGGATTAAGGATTGGTTGTTAGACCGCGATCGTTTTCAAGGAGTAGGGGTTATGTACTTCTACTGAATGATGTCCTTACTACAAACAAGAGTATGCTTACTGCCCGTATCTCTAACGGCAAAAGTATAAGGCCTACTGTGTTTTGGCGCTAGTAGGAGGGGCCCAGTAGATACGATCAGTACAAGATCATTGCTCTCCAATGAGCTAGAATACGACTAGTACAAGATGACAGCCAATCAGGGGGCTACGATCCGTGAACGAACAAGATCACGCGCCTCTTTTTAGACCAATCAGGGAGTCAAAAATACTAACAGGAAGTAACGCAACTGATATAAGGAAGGATTTTTGGTATAGTTGTTATTAGTGTGAGAATGAAATTCAAGGAGGGAGAACAGTTTGACTTTACTCGTTTATTTATTCATTGAGATATATTTACAATAGTGAGTGGAATGTTTACACTATTAGAAGTTGATAGTGGAGTTGGTAGCATCAGCAATAATACAAGAGCACCAAACATTGCGGTAGAAATCATGAAAGGATCACGGCTTTGACTTGAATGGGCTGAAGTATATACAAGATATGTGTTATCTTTGAGCAAATTTAAATTGGAGGATCAATTATGCTTCGCTGCAAAAGTTGATATAGCACATGTGAATAGACTTCAAAGTGCTTTAAATGCAATAGTGGAGCATATAGAGGAATAGTATATGTGTATTATATATTATTGTTGTAATTATGATCACGCACAATAAAATTGTTTCGAAATCGAAAATATCCCATTTCTTTTTTGTTAGTTTTTTTTAGGTTATTGAATATTCTTGAAGTAGAACGAATCGTGGTTGTCTAGAGTCAACAGTGAGAGTGTTAGGATTAAAGCATGAATAAATTTGATAAAAAGAGAATTAGGTCGAATCTTGTGATTATGGAAAAGCATTTGATTCTGGATGACAATTTTCTCGAGTTATCTCTTCAACAGAAGATATTTTTTCAGGGAACGCTTGACAATATAATGAAAACTGATTATCCCCCATTGGACTATTGTATGAAGTTTTTACGACGTGACTCAAATGTTTGTACACAATTTATTGATATATTAATTGAAACAAAGCAGAATAATACCGTGGATATACTTTTGAAAACATTGCCATAGATTCCTTGTAGATGGCCTTCTCTTCGAAACACGTTATGTAACGCCACAAAGTTACTCCTCTCCCATCCCCCTCTGAATTTATCGAAGGCGGATCAGTTTCTTTTTAGCTGTGAGAGAGTTGACATTGGAAACCCAAAAAATGTTCTATACTAGTCCACTATGTATGTACACTCTTGGCAGTTGGTCATCATGTGAGAATTGTACAATTATTGATGAATATAATGAAAAGTGCACATTATGCAATCCATGTAAATTATATAGAGGATATGCAGTACAAATCAAAGACTAAAATTCATGTCCTGAAGAGATTTGTGACTCTCACCCTAGAGGGCAACTATGCTCCAATTGCTACTATGACAAATGTGATCAGTGGGAGAATACTTATCCTGGTATGATTGGAAAGAACCGTAAACGTGATTTTAGTTTATTTCTACGAGATTGGTATCGTCGTGGTTTTATATTATTTTGGGAGGAAGAATCAGGTCTACGATTCAACTGTTGGGGTAACAAGACAATTTGGTTTCTACGTCATCGTTGTGACGACACTGCCTAATATGACTATAAACCTAGTGATTTTTATGCAAGTTACCGAATGTGATTCATCACTTGAAAACACTGTATGTGGTATTGCTTCAAATAGACAGATTGAAACACGTGAATTTCACAATATAAATGCAAATAGTATAATTGACTATACAAAGAGATACGACAAGAATGAAGTTACTTTGTGCTGTAGAAAATGTGACCCTGACTTTGCAGTCAATCAAGATCAATATACAGTGAATTCAAATGATCTACCATAATTAGTGGTTCTCGACACTTGCCTATACACCAAAGAAGAAGAAGAAATCTAAAGTGTAGAATAAAGACATTGTTGTTGCGTACATTTTTTTTATTAATAAATAAATCCACATATATTTTTTAAGCACTTTACTCGTAGGGCACTAAAATCAATATTATACAGGTCTGAGAGGATATTTTCCGCAATAAAGTCGTTCAGACGTAGACTGTCTAAGCAACTGTTGAGAAACTGCTTGTAAGTATAGCCGCGACATCTGAACACGAAATATAGTAGTGCATGAAAACCGCAACTTTCAGTCGTTAGATCCTGCACTCTCTTCCGATTTTGAATAATAGTTTTCCCACTGCTTTCAATATAGTTGTTGATGTGCGGAGAGTAGAATGTATAGGGTAGGAAGAGAGGATCAAAAAATTCAATCGTCTTCATTGTTTGAAAGATGCACAACCAATGGCCGGTATTCACAGTTGACGGACTGCTATTAACAATGATTAGGGTATTGTTTGCACTTTGAATTTTTTTTAAGGAAGTCCAAGGGTAGACAATAGGATCTCTATTTGGACAAGTAGGGTTCCATATTAAATACATTGATTATTTGACTGGTGTTCATGGTGCAAGGTCTAGTAGAAAACTGCTTTCGGGAGTGGTTTCCCAATAGGTTTCAAATTGATTTAATGAGATTAGTGCACTACTCTCAGGTAATGAGTCGGTAAATGTACACTCTAAACGTGCACTCCCCGTTCATACTATACTCGTATCTTGAGTGCCAGACAGGTCTAGTACAATGATACCATGTGTTTTAGCGAACATTTCTTCGCTTATACCATTTTCAAATAGTTGTGAATCATGATTTAGGGTTTGCATTGTCAAATAATAAAATGTCCTATAGGATGTATCAAAAGATAGATAGTAGACTGGGATTCCGTTTATTTTGCATACAAGAGATGAAAGCCCAAACACCTCAAATTTATGTGGGCAGCCAGTCCACGATCCTACTGCACTAGCGCTTTTTACAAATGCCAATGCTAATTTTGACGGAATTTTGCCACTGATAAAGGATGAGTCGGCGATGTTGAGTGAGCCTGTGGCAATATGACGTTGATTGATGATTGCATGAGGAACAAGTAGTTTAATATTATTTCCACTGCCTCTCAGTTTTTCCACTACCAAAGCAACAGAGCTCATCACCTGCTGCTTTCGTACATGTAGTATTGCCGAGGTGAAGGAGAGAGCTACATCAGGATTGGCAGGAATTACCTTTCGTAAAATGAAATTGAATGGAGGAAGCGTCAATTTTATATCCACTTTAATATTTGGTGGTAGCCATTGGGGTAAATTAAATGTTTCATGATATATTTTTCCAACCAGATGTAATTCACTAGTTGTAGCATTTTTAAGTGCATCTGTACTATTAGTATCTTTAATATATTCATAACTATTGGACATGTCTCTCAATTCCCTGCATGACTTGGGTATCATCAACATGAACTGCATATTGATTGTATAACTTGAGAGATTGTTGTTTGTCCTATCCAAAGTGCCATTTATGTAGACACTGATTTGACGAAATAAATTATGTAATATACAATTTTCATAGGATATTCCATCAGCACGAATTGGCATTCCGTTGTCGGATGTCTTAACTATCATATGTAAATCTATAAATGTTGAAGACATATCCATAAAGTAGTCTTCATTGGAATAAATTTGAAAGTGGATATTATCGGAGAGGGGTTGTTGTGGATAAAATTGTTCATAGTATCCATGTTTTACACTCACGTCAACATTTTCTGCATTGAATAGATTTGAGATGCTGTGATTGAAGGTTGGGAATCCTTATGCGGTTGATAAGTCATTGTTCAGTCTATGAAAAGAAATCCAGTTTGGATCTAACAATTCTCTTCCTGGGGCTTCTTCCTCTGTTTATTGTACGTGTCGTCTTTTTCCTTTTTTGTTTGACAGGGATGATGTCTGTCGTTTCTGACGTGAGTAGAGACTGATGAGTGGTGCACTGTTTCTCGACCTTTTTAAACCTTTTCCATTTTGTTGAGATTTCAATTGTTTGCTAGGGGTTTGCGCGCTAAACCTAAAATTGTCCGAAGCACTCTCTTTAAAATTCTTGCCAGAGCTCCAATCGTAGAGTGTAGAGGATGCAAAATCTTTTGCAGCCAGTACAATATATTTTCTAGCCAGAGGTAGTGCAGAACAAAACAGCTTAGCAAACCAACTGCCAAGACCATAGCCAGACATTGGTGAACGACCTTTGTAATAGTCCATTCCATTGCCCAGTTGTCTTTGGCCAAGAGTATTAACATAGCAGTCAATATCAGGGCAAATGAATTCCACTTTTCTATTAGACATCTTGTTTGTTTTGAACACCGACAACGATGGGTCGAAAATGGGATATATTCACAGCCAAACCTTTTGATATTGCTAGGGGATAACCTAATTCAGTTTTTAGTATTAACTGGCAGAGTTCCAAATAAGAAGTGTTTACGGGGATATACTGAAGATGCTTTATGTTGTAATGATGAATATGATCTTGAATGGTTTTTCGGTCAAGAATTCGTAGGAGGGGGACATTACTATTTCCAACTCTAGATGTTTCAACAAATGAAGCATAGAGAAATATAGAAGTGTCCGTCGAGAAGACTGGCGGGTAGTCAGCAAAAAAAAAATTAGTGTTTCCGGCACTTTTACCATTGATTATATTGAGTTTAAAGAGAAAGAATAAATTTTAGATTATCATTGAGAATAACCTTTTCACTGGCAATGGGTGAACTAATGTAGATCTTTCCCTCTTCCTTTGAATAGTTGAAATGAAAGGCTCCTTTTTTACGAGCGGAAACTCTTTTATTAATAGAAGGACACAAATTATTCATACAAGTGATTTCTTCGTATGGTAATTCAACATATGGATAATCCATCCAAATGATCATTTGAATTTCTTGCTGTTCGCTATCGGGTGGTGGCGGCCAATCATAGAGTCAAATTTTTATATCTTATTTGCGATCTTTTTTCAGGATATCATAGGTATTTTTGAGAATACAGTCGACAAGAGCAACTTCATACGTGCCTTCGAATTTGATAGTGGGAGAGAGTCTCGTCCAAAAATCACTTGGTTTATTCAAATCATTTTAGAGAGGGTCGGAGACAGGGGACATGAATGTCACATAGAAATCATGAGGCATTGTTAATGTTTCCAACTGCAAGCCAAGAATCAAAATCAGAGTTGTATCCTAGCCAACGAACAAGCAACTGTCTCTTGCCCCTGCGAGTACGGCTCTTTAATATCTTTTCAATTTGATAAATTTCACTACTATTTCTAACTTTTTGTAGTTCATATTCATCAAAACCACCAAGGATCTCATCATCTTTGGTGTCTCATAGCTGATATGTCGTGGGTGTGGTGTCTAGGATTTTGGACACTTTAAAAAGTTCAGTGCTCCAAAAACAATTCCCCTCTTCGAAAATATTGGTGGTTCTGTATATTCGAACAGTATCGCCAGCATTGAATTTTTTCTTCCCAATTTTTTTTTCACTTTAATATTGTTTAAGAAAAGTGTCAAATGTGTTTTCATTGCAATAAAATTCCTGAGGGCGAACACTGGACAGCGGTCGATGTGGTTGTTGGTTATATATTTGCATTATTTTTATCTAAATCATGAATAAAACCAGCAGTATTTTTCAGCCTGCAATATCTCAAAATTAATAGTCGAATCGTTCCTATCAATTGTTCAGCCAATGCAGCCTTTATCGGACTGTGACTATGATATAGCTTTGTATTATATTTGAATAGAACCTTTTGCACATGAGGATTAACAAAATCACTACCGCAGTCACTTTGAATTTTTCTACAGCAATCTTGTTCAAGAATACTTTGTAAAGCCTAAACAATTTCAATACTTATATTTGCTTAATGAGAGTTATTAGAGAACTTGAATCACGAAAAACTCGGTAGATAATATAGATGGTGCAGTTCAGAGCAAGGGGCCTCATACACTTGCTCTGATGAAACAGATTGTGTAGAACTAGAGTTATGGAAATGTGTTCATGATGAGAGCGAACTGTAAAGAGTCGTAACATTTCCTGTGAGAACTGCTAAATCGATTCAGCTAAATCATCAATAATCAGCCGTGTTTGGCTCAATACTATTGAAAAGTCCCCGAATTAATTGTATTGGTATGGATGTGGTAGTGGCAATAGCTTTTATTTGGTCGTAAGACTCTTGCCTTTTACTGTAGCAACAGTAAATTTTCTTTGGTTTTTCCAAAAACATTTTATTGCAATTTTTAATTATTTTAGCTAAAAGTTTCGTTTTCCCCGACATTGACGGACCACAGAGAAACGATCTAAATGGTGTTTTAAATTGATACATACTGCTGTTTACAACAGTTGGACTATAACTGACTGTAAACTATACTTTTCTAATGAATAAATAATAATAATAATTTTCCCATAGATTTACCTAGTACGGTATTCAATAGCAACAACAAAAACGTATTTTTCCTTTTGTTAACAACACTTTTTGTACAACAGCAATAGTAATAATAAATGAACAACAACAATTTAATATTTTTTCATTTATTCACAAAAAAACAAGTTAAAATACATCACGAACAGCAACAATAGCAGCAGCAGCACATCAGCAGCAGCAACACATTTGTAGACTAAGAAAAAAAAACACTATTTACAACATTTAAAAGATGAGAATCCCCCCGCCTCAAGAGACCCACCCCCCTCCCTCCTGGGCCGAAGGCTGGGCCGGCAGCTGGCGGGACCCCCCCCCCCCCCCACAGACACACACCCATACCCCCGGGCCCCAAGGCCGGTGGCCAGAAAGGGCGGACCGCTGTGGCGGGAAACAAACTCTGTATACAATAGCAGCAGCTGTAAAAGTTAAATGACGATGACGATGACGATGATGGCAATGGAATGAAGATTATATTGAGAAATTGTTGTAGTCCCACACAAATCAAGCACTATTTTTTTAAGTTCATTTATCCAGACCGAGTTGGTTTCGATAGTCCATACATTCAGCTTGATCTGAAATTCTATAGTGGCCACGGGGGAGTACCCTTACACAATTCTCGGGCACATAGACCTTGTCGGATATGCAAGACATGGAATTTTTTCCCACTCTAACAGTATAGTTCTTATATTGTAGAGAGCGAATTGTCACTGCTTTTGCTCTTGGCACTAGACAGCTGTCCACACAGTTTCTGTAGACACTCATGTCGAAATTACTTTTACATAGTGTGTAGCCCTTTGCACGCCTGTTTTACATCCTTGCCGTGTGTTTCCAGACAGTATACTTTTGGACCGGGGAACACGCCATTGGATATTAAGTCACTCCCCGTCCACAACTTTAACATTAATAGTTGATTGGGAGCCTGGCGTTTCACCAACTCGGGATAGATGCTCTCATTTCAATTCGTGTAATCCATCCGCGGGTCAATGTGCACACCATTTTCAAAATCATCCAATAAATTCCTGGTTTTAACTTTTAATAACAGAGAATCTGTGTCCCCATAGTAAACATGAGCCTTATTCTCCCTGGGCCATTTTAACTTCCACACATTGTAAAAGAACGACAATATGAGTTTCTTGGAAATTTCAAGTACTAAAATCCCCCGTGATATTCTTATTCAGAACAATATTTCTCTTTTTTATGTGTAGCAGAACCATATTTGTGTCTATGCTCGTGAATGTTGTAAAATTTGAGTCGGCTATAATTCGTGCACATTCTTCGGGGTAGGTTACAACGTCGCAACGCGATCTGTTTCGTACGCTTTCACACATTTTTCCAGAAGCTGAATTAAAAATGAGTTTATATATTTCTTTTTGAACTTTACTTTTTGCCAGTGAATGTTTACTGACAAAAGTGTCAATAAACGTTTTCAAGTACGGTTTCTGATCAAATTGCAGGGCTCTGTGTATTTTTTTTACCCTGAAACCATTGGTAATCATCCACCGCAATAGCACGTGGTGAACAACAATATTATGCTTCGGGTCTAAATCTGCAGTTAGTTTCTGCTTGGAGAGGGTCCAATGCATGCCCATATCCTCGACCACAGACCGATTTTATGCGCTCAAAGACTACTTTGGCACCAGTCTATTCACAAACCGATATACAAAATATTTTACAGTGACCTTGAATTCCAATGGTATGTGACCGTCAATTTAAAAAAAACCATCCTTGGGGACCATTTTCCTCGACAGTGTGAATATCAGGGAAATCTAGGGCACAATGATTTTCAAGCCATCTGTAATTGCCACATGGTAAACTATAATGAGACATCGCTGAGGGGTAGAGTGAGTTCATGTCAAGAAAAACAGCATAGGACTTTACACCATTAGCAGAGTTTTGCCCACTTAGATCCGTTCTTAAGACAAGATCCCCGTGACAAAAATACCCCCCCCCCATTGATCTTTCTACAAATAAGTGTTGATCCACATGGGTGATCAAACCTTTTCCTCCCTATTGATTTTTAGAATTATGTCCATGACGAGGGGTGGTGTTGAAAAATAATATCCAATGATTAGCCCGAATTCTGAACAGATTTGGTCTGTGTTCTTGCAGACAATGTCTATGAGAGTTAGCATATCGCTTGCAAAGTACATTCTACAATAATCCCAACCATTTTTACAACCACCCTTAATCCATGCTCTTTTGGCAAATTCATAGTCCTCGACAGTGCATTCACTATCGGTAAGTGAATTATAGAATGCTTCACTGGGGGGAGTTTCTCCTCACTTAACCTTGCTCCACAGCTGTAATAGTCATGCGCATATATGTCTTTACAATTCAGTAAATCATATATTTCATTGTCTGGAAAGTGCTGTTTGAGCAGAGGAAAACTATCGAAGTTGTTACTTTTATACACTTGAATTAGTTGACTCAGAGCCTTGGGGGAAAAAACTATAAGAATCTAAAAAACGGATTTTATCCCAGCACGTATGCCCATTATCCACTGCCTGCCATTTGAATTCTAAAAGCAACAGCTTCTCAGCAGATTTGGGTATAATATTGTAGGTAAACGAGTTATTTACCCATGGACTCTCTGCCCCCCTCTCTCCCTGTGCTTACTTGCCGAAGCCGGTAAAATAAATTTCAAATCGTAATTTGAATTGTGAATAAAAACCGGTATAAAAAAACTGCTGGCTCACATTCATATTGCTTGATTGGTGTGCTACGCAATGAAAATTATTACCCCCTGAGGATATTTCCCGCCACAAATTATCGTGGTCCCTAACTTTCCCCTTCCCTACCCCCTTAGTCTTTTTTCCTCTAGTCTCTTTCCCCTTAGTCCCCTTTTTAAATTCCCCCTTACATACCCAGCATATTTTCTTATTTTTAACAGCCTGGAGATCCTCTGCTGATAGTATCATTGGGTAGTGTGTGTTTCTCAAACGTGAAATTGCCCCATTTTAAGTGACAATTAATTTAGTCAATGCTTTGATCATGAAATCATTCTCCTCCAATGTCTCAACTATTTCTAACAATCGCATAGTGTTAGTGCTGTGTCTCTGCATGTGGGCTTAGGAAACTGGAATGGCTTGATGTTCTTTGATAAGATTTGGAAATTGTGGGTCACTCACATCTGTGAGCCTAGCTTTACAGTCCAAACTTATTTCATCACTTGGCATAAGTGTATTTTGAATTTGTAAATCGTAAAATTGCTCGGTCACCTCCAACGGTCTCAGCTGATTGATAGCCGTGTCTTTTGTAGTGTTTAAAGTGATTTTGTAGCTTTATTTCGGTCCAAAATCTAGACATACACATTGGGTAATAGTATCGTATCCCCGCAACCCTTTTTAACCCTCACATAAAACTCTACTAGTATCAGTAATGGGATTTAAATGACCAATTGAATTAGGTTCACTAGGCGGTGTGTACAACAACAAATCTCAGTGTTTCACAGACTCAATAGATGGCGCTCTTACTGGAAATAATACTCCCTTTTTATGAGAACCTACACCCTCTTGAAATTCCTTTTCGTATTGTAGCACAGTAGCACTGACATTTAAATGTGCGTTGGCTCGTTCAAAAACATCTATCGCCCCGAGTGCTACAGGAAATTTTCTGTTAAACAAGAGAAATTTACTCTGGGGAAATCGGACCCCTCCTTCCCATGCACGGCCCAGTAGTCCAAGTTTTTCTTTGTAGCTTCAACTTGTAGAGGTCGGAAGGCCGATATAAGAAATACGTACATGAAACATTTTTGGCGTGTTTCGACACTGATTCGTTGAACGCCCTGACATCCTTCTAAATCAGGATTACATTTTAAACCTATTGCCCTCGGCCCACTCCCACCTGTTAAAATAAAATCTTTTTTAAATTTACATATATTTACACTTAAATTTTCAACAAATAAAACTACTGAACCACTACCATCCTCAGTATAATTGTCGAGATGTGAGACAGTATTGTCAACCCATTTTATAAGGACACTCTCATAATTTTTCAAATGAGGGTACACCATCAACATTTTGGTCTGCACATAGTGATCATAGACCTCCCCATGACTTTCATTTAAATCAAATATTTTTAAAACAATTGAGGCCTTGATCATGTTCCGTCTCCCCCACAGTTAAATTCGGTTTCCTAGAAGTGCACAAATTTTCTCTGTATATTCATGAATAATATCTAAGGGGTCGGTTATTATATCCCCCGTCATCAGTGTATTAAAGGGATCGCCAAATTTCGCCGTGAAGACGTCTATTGTATTCAGAATTGAATCTGTTTGCTGAGATCCCGGTAGCGATGAGAATTGTGTATCATTACCTAAACCCCTCCCCCTTGTATATATTTACTGAAACCCCCTCCCCCACTTTTTTCAACAATTGGACGGGTGTGAGGAGTAAAATAACCCAGTTCACTTAACATAGCCTCTAGCGCGTTAAGGCTATGTGAGTCAATCAAAGCCAATTCATTTTCTTAGTCAATTAAATTTGACTGAACCGGGGAAATATTCATTAAATATGAGGGGAAGTATTCTCATTTAACTCACGAGTAAAATTGTCTAAAATTTGCACGGTATTCGGGCTTAACCATGGTAGATCACCCTCTGAACTAACTTCATTGCCTTTTTCAACTGTATTATTGTTTACATCTAAAGAATTACTATCAACATTGAAATATTGTCCCAGTAAATTATCCGTCCATTGCTGTCGTTGATAATGTTAGCAGGTGTACGATCTAAATTATCAATACCATCATAACACCCCTGTAAAAATTTACCATATCCTTCACCGTTATGTGATGGCGTTTCAACAATGTCACGATATTGCTCAGGTGCATCAATTTGAATCTCTTCATCAATGCGATCATGTGATACGTGACTTGTTTATTCAGGTGGGTGTGAAGGTAGTGGTGAATCTGTTCTAACCTATAGAGAAAACAATCACTTAATTTCAACATGTATAAAAAAACCCTATTTTTTAAGAAGATCAAAAATTGGATTAAAAGTAAAGGAGTCAATAGTCCTTTGTTGACAAAATGACGGTTATGAGAGGTAACAAGGCCTTTCAACCGCAGCTACTACTGTATTTGCAAGAAGATAGCTTAATCAACATATATCGATTCCCTAATTTGTTTACTATCTCAAGGTTGAATGGCTGAATGAAAAGTGTAAAAGAGATATTTCAATTCCAGGCTATAAACATTGTCCCTCCCTCACCCCTCATCCCCGTACTGCCCCCCAAACAAAACACTTAAATTGCGCCCATGTTCTTTCCAACTATTGTAAAGGGGCGTCTTCCTATTTCAATTAAAGCGATAAAATAAAAGTATGTATACATCAAGGTTTCATGGAATAACAATCATTGAATGTAAATACTGGGAAAGTACCTTTTCTGCATCAGAACGGAAACAGTTTTCTAAGAAACTTAATTACCTGAACGACCAAAGATAAAAATATTTGTAATTCTGAAGCAAAATTGAACTACAGACTTTATAATGTCGTTTTAAATTAAATTTTTTTCCAAATGTCAATTAAATTCATGCCTCATTTGTTTTCTTTTGAAACTATGGACTATAATCTAATCAAATTACACACACATATATTTACAGTTAAGGAAGCAGACATCAGACCATGACAAGTCTGAGATAAAAGACAGCCTGTTTAATTATCATCTCTCATCGTATTATTAAAATATTACATTCTCCGATTTAAAGGGTCATAAGACTTGACCTCAAACAGGATATTAGAATAATGAAATAATACTATCAATCAATAAAAATTTTTAGAATCTTACAGAATTGAAAATCTTATTCCTAAATGTTTTCCGAGACAAAAAAGCTAGCATATAGGCTTAAAATTAGATAGAAAAAAGCTCGCAAACACAGCTTATATGCCTAAATTTATATCAAATGATAGTTTCAAAAGCTAGCCTAGTAGAAAATAAAGGCGATCAGATAAAAAAAATGCTAACCAATTTACACTTAACATAGACTTCATGCAACCCCATCCCCTCAAATGTATAAATATATACCCCGAATTTGAATATATTGGGGGGAGGGGCTAAAATGCATTTCCGACAAAGCATGAATATTTTGCTATAGACGCACTTGTTTACGGTTAAGGATATAGACATTAGACCAAGTCAGTTCTTAGATAAAGAGCAACATGTTTAATTATCGCCTCTCATCTTATTATTAAAATATTACATTCTCTGATTTACACGGTCATAATACTTGACCTCAAACAGGATATTAGAATAATGAAATAATACTATCAATCAGTAAACATTTTTAGAATCTTACAGAATTGAAAATCTTATACCTGAATGTTTTCCGAGACAAAAAATGAAGCTAGCATATAGGCTTAAAATTAGATAGAAAAAAAGCTCGCTAACACAGCTTATATACCTACATTTATATCAAATGATTGTTTCAAAAGCTAGCCTAGTAGAAAATAAATGCAGTCAGATAAAAATGCTAACCGGTTCACACTTAACATAGACTTCATGCAACCCCAACCCCTCTAATGTGTAAATATATACCCCGAATTCGAATATATTGGGGGGGGGGGCAAAAATTCATTTCCAACAAAAAAATGATAATTTTGCACTAGACACACCTGTTTACGATTAAGGAGACATAAACATTGGACCAAGTCAGTTCTGAGATAAAGAGCAACATGTTTAATTATCGCCTCTCATCTTATTATTAAAATATTACATTATCTGATTTACACGGTCATAATACTTGACCTCAAACAGGATATTAGAATAATGAAATGTGTATGAACCAAGCAAGATGTATTACCTTCGGGAGAAAAAATCTTTCGGGAGAAAAAATATAGATAAAATTTTAAACTTACATTCACCTTTTGCAACATCGTTACGCCCGTAGCCATTTCGTCTTCTTGAATAAGGACCCTTGCGTTCACTCCTTGCACATAGGACTTCAAAGAGCCAATGTAGTGAATTACTGTAGGACGTAATTGGTTCTCATCCCCGATTCGGGCCCTTATGATGGCAGGAGGGTTACATTCTTCAAAATTATCCTTAAAAAGAAATTAAATTATAGTTTCCTTAAAAAAAAATTCATTTTTACAAATTTTGAGGGAATTTTGTCTTTGAAACTAGATAAAAGTTGTTAATTCTTATATCCCTTCCCCCCTAATGTGAAAATGTATAGACCTAATTTGTTTCTTAACTATTATATTGTCATTCTATTTTATTTCATAATAGCCGAACTTTTCATGTGTCGTTCATTTCATGTGTTTTTTTTCATGTGTCATATAATGCACTGTATCATGTTTCCTTCAGAAAACCCTATAGAAAAGAATGACACAAAAAACGCCATAATATAGCATAAAGTTCTGTAAATAACTTAGAAATTATACATCTAAAAACCAGGGCTAATGAAAAAACATAGAAGGCTAAAACCCGGAATTATGGGGGGGGGGGGTTAATTGTCAAATTTAGATAGCTAGGTAGTCTACAAACCCATAACTTCCAAAATGTTATAAGCACTAGAAACAGGGGGTATTTAGATATATATGCATGAAAGCACATTCCCACTATAATTTTACAGAAAAAAGCTCGTTAGAACAGCTTATAGGTCTAAATTTATATCAAATGATAGCTTCAAAAGCTAGCCTAGTAGAAAATTAATGCGATCAGATAAAGAAATTCTAGTCGGTTTTACGCTTAACATAGACTTCATGCAACCCCACCCCTCTCTAATGTGTAAATATATACCCTGAAATTGAATATATTGGGGGGGGGGGAGCTAAAATTCATTTCCAACAAAAAAAATGATTTTATTTGGAAAGAGGATAAAAAATTATTTATAAACAGAACTCACGTTATAAATTTGCGTTGCATAAGCTTCTAAATCCATTGTATTTGATGTTTCCTCGATAATGCTATGAAATTCACAGTTACTTTAGCCTCGAAAGGCGAACAGTATAGGCAATGTCTCAATGCGGAATTGTGACATCCCTGATAACACAATACTTTGATTTCAATAACGTCCTGTTACATAAATTCAGGGTAAATTCATTGGAGGTCAAGGATCATGTCTTGGTTGTATTCACAGAACATGCTGGATCACCCCCGTTAGTATTTCTGGCTCTGTGATTGGTCTAGAAAGAGACACGTGATCATGTTCATCCACGGATTCTAGCCCTCTGATTGGCTGTCATCTTGTAGTAGTCGTATTCTAGCTCATTGGAGGTCAGTGATCTTGTACTGGTCGTATCTAGTGGGCCCCTCCTACTGGCGCTTTACTAAACGGAGTTATATTGCGAATATTTTCCTTTGCTCTTATTACAAAATCGAAAATAAAATGAAAATTGCAGTGAAACCAAGCCAAAATTTAACAAGAGACCCACTAGAACCCGTGGCTTTTACTATTCCCAAAGTTTTGGCGACTCCCCAGAAAGTCTTGCAAAGACGGAACGGCAAAAACACTTGGGCCTAAAGGCTTCAAAACTTTAAATCCGGCCTGGGTGAAACAAAATCTTGAGCTGGTAAGTTTTCAGCGATTAATATCATTATATATCCATTATTCAGTTTAAGCTATTAGTTCTTACCATTATTGTTAATTTATTTTGGAATAAAAAAATATTTTGAAATAGGGAATTTGAGAAACTTGAAACTTTGGCAATCAAAAGCGAACAGAAATTAATTAAAAAAAAACTTTCTGAAACAGAAGTTTTTTATGTAAATTAAAGGCCATATTAAACTTAAGATCAGAAGAAATAGAAACCTACAATAGCTCAAACTCAGAACAACCAGAAATAACTATTAAAGAATAAATGAAACCCAAAACGAACAGAAATTAAATAAACAATCATAGCAAAAAAGCGTACAACAGGTGCCAATATAAATGAATAAATAAATCTCGAAACGAATAAAGCTTAAGTTGAATATAAAAATCAAGCTTAAAACAAACAAAAATATTTTCCTATTTGCATAAATGAAACCCAAAACGAACAGAAATTAAATAAACAATCATAGCAAACAAACAAACGATTTTCACTATTATAAATGAGTAAATAAACTTTAAAAAGAGTAAAACTTAAATTGAATTTGCAAATCTACCTTGAAACGAAAAAAAATCTCAACAAAGGAATGTTTGGTTTTTGCCGCCTCCTTTCACTGTAAAAGTCTAAAACCTACTGCGTCATTTGCGCTTTACTGAAAACGAATTGTATTACAAATATTTTCTTTTGTCCTTATTACAACATTGAAAATAAACATAAAAATCACGGTAAAATAAGATTTTGAGCTGATGAGTTTTCAGCAGTTATTATCATTATATATAAAAATTTAGTTTAATTTTATTATTTCTTTCCAAGACCGTTCAAAACAGATATCGCTTCACTACAAACAAGAATATGAATACTGCCCCCTTTCCTAACTATAAAAGTCTAAATCCCACTACGTCATTGATGGTTCACTGAAAACGAATTATATTACAAATATTTTCTTTTCCGGTTATTGCAGCATTGAAAATGAAAATAAAATTACATCGAAATAAAATCTTGAACTGATGATCTTTCAACAATAAATAGCATTATATATCAAACATTCAGTTCAACCTTATTTGTACTTTTTAAGACTGTTCAAGACATGTATAATTTCATTAAAGCGCCAATGACGCAGTAGGTCTTAGACTTTTACAATGATTAAATTTAAAAAATCAAGTTTTTTCAACTGAAAGTACGATCAACATTAAAACTTAAAACGAACAGAAATTATTACTTATATGAGGGGGTTTGCCCCTAGTCAATACCTCGCTCTTTACGCTAAAGTTCTAAACTTGTTCGAATCACAAATCCCTGAATAACAAAGGCCGTTTAATTAGAATAGACAGCTCTTTTGAAAGTACTAAAAAAATTAGCGTAAAGAGTGAGGTATGACACCTCATATACGTAATAATATCTGTTCGTTTTAAGTTTTAATGTTGCTCCTTACTTAAAGTGAAAAAAAATGTTTTTTAATTTAATTTTAGTAGTGGGGCATTTCAGGTTCTTTGAGACCCTTACGGACTACTCCTTTCTTCCAATTGTTTAACGGCACAAGAAGAAGATTTAACAGGGAATCCCTCTTTTGGTGACCGGGTGCCGCAATTCTATGCAAATTCCCACCCCTGGCAAGATTCCCAGGATTCCAGTTTAATTTTATATGATTACTTGAAATATGGTCGAGATAGTACACAAGTGTTAATAATATGGGGAATTCCTAGCCCCTTGCACGTGTTTCTATTCAAAATTCCCGCTCAGACAAGATTTGGCATGTCCAGGCAAGATTGGCATGTCCAGGAATGGTTTGGCATGCAAAGGCAAGATTCCCAGATGTTTCAATTACTTGGAATGTGCTTTTAATAATAGGGACTTCTAAATGTAATCCCTCCATGGGCACCTATAAGGGGGGCAGGGGCCCCCCCCCCTGGCTGAATGATACAGCCTTATTTTTATATTTTTGTTCTGAGATTTCTATTATACAGCATTAAAAGTGCCAATTAGACGAGGTTTGCCCCCCTGAAATTCAGCTTATGGGTGCCAAAAATCCCTCTCACATGTTTCTAGCTGGCAAAACTCTTGCCTTGTTCCTATGCAAAATCCCCCATGTCTAGAAGCGTTCCCAGGTGCTTGAGGCTATATTTGTTTTTTGAGAGTCAGTGTCTTACTGGAAGTGGGACAATCAACATCAAAATGGATGCTTATACATTATTGAATATTCAAAGTAATGATGAAACGGGACCTAGAGCGCCAAAGGTGGCAGGGAAAATTACAAAGGGTTCACGGCTAACACTAGCATAGGAAGAGATGTATAATGGATATGTTTTAACATTTTGCAAATTCAAGTCGGAAGAACATTTGTGCTTCGCGGCTAAGGTAAAGCTAGTGCAAACACAAAGACTACAAGATGGATTAAATACGCTGACAAAATATATTGTAGAGAACAATTTATAAAAAACAGTTAGTCTGTATTTGGTAATGAGAGTGTTAAAATGGATAGACTTGAGGATCAGAAAATCTTACGTAATCCAGTAAAATTGGAACAATGGTTAGTTTTAGATGTTGACTTTCTGGAATTATCTCTTCAAAGAAAAATATTTTCTTGAGAAATGCTTAACGATATAATGGGAGCTGATTCCCCATCTTTGGACTATTGTATGAAACTTCGTCGTCGTGATCCCCCAGGTTTTACTCAATATATATATATATATATATATATATATATATATAATATATATATATATATATATATATATATATATATATATATATATATATATAATATATATATATATATATATATATATATATATATATATATATATATATATATATATATATATATATATATATATATATATATATATATATATATATATATATATATATATATATATATATATATATATAAATAATAATTGAGACAAAACAAAATAATAAGTAGAAAGGCCTCTTTGACTCCCACGGGGAGTCCATATATGGGCATAGAGTCCCTAGGGAGAACACCTGTGCTGTCAGCCCCGTACCCACACTATATATGGGCATAGAATCCCTAGGGAGAACACCTGTGCTGTCAGTTCGACGGGGCACCATAAATGGGCATGGAATCCCCAGGGAGAACACGTTTCCGAGAAATGTCTCCGGGCAAAGTTTATTAATGTCTTTGATGTATTTCCAAGGAGAATTGTCTCCGGGGCGAAGTTTATTAATGTCTTTGGAGTTCTTCCAGGAGAATTGTTTCCGGGCGAATGTTTTGATCTTAGAGATGAAGAGTTTAGCGCGGGAAAGGGTTTCTTAGTAATTTCAAATGTGACAGCGCAGGGATGCCAAAAACAAAAGGAACACGCTGAAATTACGTTTAGGGGTTATTTGGGCGAAAGCGCTTTAGACATTTTAGGGAATTATTTCGGCGAAACAGTTAGAGACATTTTAAAAGATGATTTTAGAAGATGTTTTAGAAGAGGATTTGAGGGTGAAACTTTGTGGTCGTTATAATACACAAGTTCCATTTGAACAGTGTCGTGAGGTCCCTTACCCTAACCCCAAAGGGCTCCGATCCCCGACCCCAACCCCGAAGGAAGCCCCCGGTCCCCAAAGGTCCCCCGGGACCCCTCCCCCCACCCCCCCATTTTTTAAAATAATTTTTGAATTTTTTTAACATGGTATTTTTTTTTAACTTTTTTACGTATCTTAAAATGACATGAAATATGCTTAAGGCTCTACCAATCGTACTCTGTGCTTGTCCATAGACACGACGCGGCTTTCCCACTGGTACTCTATGGCAGGTTATCGACACTACCTAGTTTATTGCATGCACTAAATCAGTATTTTTTACGCAGTGGAAGGATAAACACACAATTCATATCTGTAAAAAAGTGAAGATGAATTATTCGACGAAAGTATGTGCACATGATAAAATCATCGTCGTGTTGAATGCTGACAAGGAGAAATACCTTAACTATGAAACGAGTGCAAGTGGTAACACTATTGGAAATGTATGCATGCGTTGTCATGAAAGCGAGAAGTTAGATTTCTTTGGAGTACCCAAGAATTTCAATTGTGTAAACGGTGGATATGCGAGAGTAACATTACCAGAGAAATTAGTGCTCAAAGAGAATGCAAACTTAAAAATAATTGTCGATGATCGGGGACAACTCCTTGCTAGTGCTTCCGGTAACATGCTACCTGTTGATACATCCTATCATTATCTTTCCGGTATTAGCATTTTAAAGAGAACAAGAAGAAGACAAGCATACTCCTGCACTAATGTCAGTAATCATATCTTGTCAATGTGCCAAAACTGCTATCTATATAAAAATAATGTGACAATAGACAGTGAAATCGAAGGCAGAATAAAAAGGACATTAGCAGACAATATCATCAATGAATATAAAGATGAATTGACGGAAAGTGAAGCGCAAGTGTACTAATAATGTATAATAATGTATTTAACATATTTTTATATTAATATTCTACATGTCGTTATTTCACTAAAAATATCTTATGCATTATTTTGTTAAGTGTTCATTATTTTTAGGGTATGCTAGAATGTCAAACGTTCAGAATATCAATTAAAAAGGTCAGAGATGTAAGAAAAAGAATTTTAGAGATAAATATACTACTAGCAGGCTCAATTTTTCATAGAAGATAGAAAAGTTCAAGTTCTCTTCTGAATTTTACCAAAGAAAACAATTCAATTCTAATTTCACCAGAGAAAATAAAAAGCTTCCACTTCAGTTTTAAGTTCACCAAGACATAAAAAATTTTAAGTTCACTTCTAAATTTTTCCGTAGAAGATAGAAAAAGTTATACTATGATTGTGATTATTTTCCATGAAGATAAAAAGTTTCACTTAAATTCTAAATTTTCTTAACTTCAATTCCGACCTTTCTCAAAGAGATGAAAAAATTTAAAGTTCTGTACCAAATATTTTCCCGGAAGAAGAAAAGTTCAACTTCGATTCTGAATTTTCTCAATGAAAATGAAATTAGTTATTGATCAATTCTATTTCCCCAAAATAATATAAAAAGTTTCCACTTCAGTTCAGATTTTTCTCAAAGAGATACTTTAATTCTAAATTTTCTTAAATTCAATTCCGACCTTTCTCAAAGAGATGAAAAAATTTAAAGTTCTGTACCAAATATTTTCCCGGAAGAAGAAAAGTTCAACTTCGATTCTGAATTTTCTAAATGAAAATGAAATAAGCTATTGATCAATTCTATTTCCCCAAAATAATATAAAAAGTTTCCACTTCAGTTCAGATTTTTTTCAAAGAGATGAAAAAATTTAAAATACTGTTCCAAATTTTTCATAGAAGATAGAAAAGTTCAAGTTCTCTTCTGAATTTTACCAAAGAACACAATTCAATTCTAATTTCTCCAGAGAAAATAAAAAGCTTCCACTTCAGTTTTAAGTTCACCAAGACATAAAAAATTTAAAGTTCAGTTCTAAATTTTTACATAGAAGATAGGAAAAGTTATACTATGATTGTGATTATTTTCTATGAAGATAAAAAGCTTCACTTTAATTCTAAATTTTCTTAAATTCAGTTCCGACCTTTCTAAAAGAGATGAAAAATTTAAAGTTCTGTTCCAAATATTTTCCCGGAAGAAGAAAAGTTCAACTTCGATTCTGAATTTTCTCAATGAAAATGAAATAAGTTATTGATCAATTCTATTTTCCTAAAATAATATAAAATTTTCCACTTCGATTCAGATTTTTCTCAAAGAGATGAAAAAATTTAAAATACTGATCCAAATTTTTCTTAGAAGATAGAAAAGTTCAAGTTCTCTTCTGAATTTTACCAAAGAACATAATTCAATTCTAATTTCTCCAGAGAAAATAAAAAGCTTCCACTTCAGTTTTAAGTTCACCAAGACATAAAAAATTTAAAGTTCTGTTCCAAATTTTTCATAGAAGATAGAAAAAGTTATACATAGATTGTGAATATTCGATATGTAGATAACGAGCTCCACTCTAATTCTGAGTTTTCTCGAAGAAGTGCAAAATGTTCAAGTTCTCTTCTGAATTTTCTTAAAGAAGAGAAAAAAGTTAGCTCAATTCTGAATTTTACCAATGGAAATGAAATAACCTTCCACTTCAGTTCTTAATTTGTCAACGACATAAAAAATTTAAAGTTCAGTTCTAAATTTTTCTGTAGAAGATAGGAAAAGTTATACTATGATTGTGATTATTTTCCAGTGAAGATAAAAAGTTTCACTTTAATTCTAAGTTTTCTTGAATACAGTTCCGATTTTTCTCAAAGAGATGAAAAAATTTAAAGTTCTGTTCCAAGTTTTTCATAGAAGATAGAAAAAGTTATACATTGATTGTGAATATTCGATATGAAGATAAGGAGCTCCACTTTAATTCTAAGTTTTTTCGAAGAAGTGCAAAATGTTCAAGTTCTCTTCTGAATTTTCTTAAAGAAGAGAAAAAATTTAGCTCAATTCTGAATTTTACCAATGAAAATGAAAAAAGCTCCCACTTCAGTTCTTAATTTCTCAAAGACATAAAAAATTTAAAGTTCAGTTCTAAATTTCTCCGTAGAAGATAGGAAAAGTTATACTATGATTGTGATTATTTTCCAGTGAGGATAAAAAGTTTCACTTTAATTCTAAGTTTTCTTGAATACAGTTCCGATTTTTCTCAAAGAGATGAAAAAATTTAAAGTTCTGTTCCAAGTTTTTCATAGAAGATAGAAAAAGTTATACATTGATTGTGAATATTCGATATGAAGATAAGGAGTTCCACTTTAATTCTGAGTTTTCTCGAAGAAATGCAAAATGTTCAAGTTCTCTTCTGATTTTCTTAAAGAAGAGAAAAAAGTTAGCTGAATTCTGAATTTTATCAATGAAAATGAAAAAAGCTTCCACTTCAGTTCTTAATTTCTCAAAGACATAACAAATTTAAAGTTCAGTTCTAAATTTTTCCGTAGAAGATAGGAAAAGTTATACTATGATTGTGATTATTTTCCAGTGAAGATAAAAGTTTCACTTTAATTCTAAATTTTCTTAAATTCAGTTCCAATTTTTCTCAAAGAGATGAAAAAATTTAAAGTTCTGTTCCAAATTTTTCATAGAAGATAGAAAAAGTTATACATTGATCGTGAATATTCGCCATGAAGATAAAAAGTTCCGTTTTAATTCTAATTTTCTCAATGAAGTGCAAAATGTTCAAGTTCTCTTCTAATTTTTCCAAGAAAATAAATAGGTTCCACGTCAGTTCTGGTTTTTTTCTCAAAGAGATGAAAAATTTAAAGTTCTGTTCTAATTTTAAATTAAATTTTAGCTCCTTTTTCTAATGGATTTACCCCTCAAATTTTTAAATTAGAAAATGAGTGACTCGTTCTATTATTAAAGAAAATCGTTCAAACTCGTTCATCTAACCTCCAAAACAATAGGTTAGATTAGATTAGGTATAAATAAATATTAATAAATAAATAGAAACATTTCTACATGTTTAAGTTAGGTTAGGTTAGGTAACTTATCATGAACGCTCATGATAATTTAGAATTAAAGTGAAACTTTTTATCTTCACTGGAAAATAATCACAATCATAGTATAACTTTTCCTATCTTCTACAGAAAAATTTAGAGCTGAACTTTAAATTTTTTATGTCTTTGAGAAATTAAGAACTGAAGTGGAAGGTTTTTTTCATTTCCATTGGTAAAATTCAGAATTGAGCTAACTTTTTTCTCTTCTTTAAGAAAATTCAGAACAGAACTTGAACATTTTGCACTTCTTCGAGAAAACTCAGAATTAGAGTGGAGCTCCTTATCTACATATCGAATATTCACAATCAATGTATAACTTTTTCTATCTTCTATGAAAAATTTGGAACAGAACTTTAAATTTTTTATGTCTTGGTGAACTTAAAACTGAAGTGGAAGCTTTTTATTTTCTCTGGAGAAATTAGAATTGAATTATGTTCTTTGGTAAAATTCAGAAGAGAACTTGAACTTTTCTATCTTCTAAGAAAAATTTGGAACAGTATTTTAAATTTTTTCATCTCTTTGAGAAAAATCTGAATTGAAGTGGAAAATTTTATATTATTTTAGGAAAATAGAATTGATCAATAACTTATTTCATTTTCATTGAGAAAATTCAGAATCGAAGTTGAACTTTTCTTCTTCCGGGAAAATATTTGGAACAGAACTTTAAATTTTTTCATCTCTTTGAGAAAGGTCGGAACTGAATTTAAGAAAAATTAGAATTAAAGTGAAACTTTTTATCTTTATGGAAAATAATCTGTGGAAGCTTTTTATTTTCTCTGGAGAAATTGGAATTGAATTGTGTTCTTTGGTAAAATTCAGAAGAGAACTTGAACTTTTCTATCTTCTATGAAAAATTTGGAACAGTATTTAAAATTTTTCATCTCTTTGAGAAAATTCTGAACTGAAGTGGAAACTTTTTATATTATTTTTGGAAAATAGAATTGATCAATAACTTATTTTATTTTCATTGAGAAAATTCAGAATCGAAGTTGAACTTTTCTTCTTCCGGAAAATATTTGGAACAGAACTTTAAATTTTTTCATCTCTTTGAGAAAGGTCGGAACTGAATTTAAGAAAATTTAGAATTAAAGTGAAACTTTTTATCTTCATAGAAAATAATCACAATCATAGTATAACTTTTCCTATCTTCTATGGAAAAATTTAGATCTGAACTTTAAATTTTTTATGTCTTGGTGAACTTAAAACTGAAGTGGAAGCTTTTTATTTTCTCTGGAGAAATTAGAATTGAATTATGTTCTTTGGTAAAATTCAGAAGAGAACTTGAACTTTTCTATCTTCTAAGAAAAATTTGGAACAGTATTTTAAATTTTATCATCTCTTTGAGAAAAATCTGAATTGAAGTGGAAAATTTTATATTATTTTAGGAAAATAGAATTGATCAATAACTTATTTCATTTTCATTGAGAAAATTCAGAATCGAAGTTGAACTTTTCTTCTTCCGGGAAAATATTTGGAACAGAACTTTAAATTTTTTCATCTCTTTGAGAAAGGTCGGAACTGAATTTAAGAAAATTTAGAATTAAAGTGAAACTTTTTATCTTCATAGAAAATAATCACAATCATAGTATAACTTTTCCTCTCTTCTATGGAAAAATTTAGATCTGAACTTTAAATATTTTATGTCTTGGTGAACTTAAAACTGAAGTGGAAGCTTTTTATTTTCTCTGGAGGAATTAGAATTGAATTGTGTTCTTTGTTAAATTCAGAAAAGAACTTGAACTTTTCTATCTTCTATGAAAAATTTGGATCAGTATTTTAAATTTTTCATCTCTTTGAGAAAAATCTGAACTGAAGTGGAAACTTTTTATATTATTTTGGGGAAATAGAATTGATCAATAGCTTATTTCATTTTCATTGAGAAAATTCAGAATAGAAGTTGAACTTTTCTTCTTCCGGGAAAATATTTGGAACAGAACTTTAAATTTTTTCATCTCTTTGAGAAAAGTCGGAACTGAATTTAAGAAAATTTAGAATTAAAGTATCTCTTTGAGCAAAATCTGAACTGAAGTGGAAACTTTTGATATTATTTTTGGGAAATAGAATTGATCAATAACTTATTTCATTTTCATTGAGAAAATTCAGAATCGAAGTTGAACTTTTCTCCTTCCGGGAAAATATTTGGTACAGAACTTTAAATTTTTTCATCTCTTTGAGAAAGGTCGGAATTGAATTTAAGAAAATTTATAATTAAAGTGAAACTGTTTATCTTCATGGAAAATAATCACAATCATAGTATAACTTTTCCTATCTTCTACGGAAAAATTTAGAAGTGAACTTAAAATTTTTTATGTCTTGGTGAACTTAAAACTGAAGTGGAAGCTTTTTATTTTCTCTGGAGAAATTAGAATTGAATTGTTTTCTTTGGTAAAATTCAGAAGAGAACTTGAACTTTTCTATCTTCTATTTAAAATTGAGCCTTCTAGTAGTATCTTTATCTCTAAAATTCTTTTTCTTACATCTCTGACCTTTTTAATTGATATTCTGAACGTTTGACGTTCTAGCATACCCTAAAAATAATGAACACTTGACAAAATAATGCATAAGATATTTTTAGTGAAATAACGACATGTAGAATATTAGTATAAAAATATGTTAAATACATTATTATACATTATTAGTACACTTGCGCTTCACTTTCCGTCAATTCATCTTTATATTCATTGATGATATTGTCTGCTAATGTCCTTTTTATTCTGCCTGCGATTTCACTGTCTATTGTCACATTATTTTTACATAGATAGCAGTTTTGGCACATTGACAAGATATGATTAATGACATTAGTGCAGGAGTATGCTTGTCTTCTTCTTGTTCTCTTTAAAATGCTAATACCGGAAAGATGATGATAGGATGTATCAACAGGTAGCATGTTACCGGAAGCACTAGCAAGGAGTTGTCCCCGATCATCGACAATTATTTTTAAGTTTGCATTCTCTTTGAGCACTAATTTCTCTGGTAATGTTACTCTCGCATATCCACCGTTTACACGATTGAAATTCTTGGGTACTCCAAAGAAATCTAACTTCTCGCTTTCATGACAACGCATGCATACATTTCCAATAGTGATACCACTTGCACTCGTTTCATAGTTAAGGTATTTCTCCTTGTCAGCATTCAACACGAAGATGATTTTATCATGTGCACATACTTTCGTCGAATAATTCATCTTCACTTTTTCACAGATATGAAGTGTGTGTTTATCCTTGCACTGCGTAAAAAATACTGATTTAGTGCATGCAATAAACTAGGTAGTGTCGATAACCTGCCATACAGTACCAGTGAGAAAGCCGCGTCGTGTCTATGGACAAGCACAGAGTACGATTGGTAGAGCCGTAAGCATATTTCATGTCATTTTAAGATACGTAAAAAAGTTAAAAAAAATACAATGTTAAAAAAATTCAAAAATTATTTTAAAAAATGGGGGGTGGGGGGAGGGGTCCCGGGGGACCTTTGGGGACCGGGGCTTCCTTCGGGGTTGGGGTCGGGGGATCTGAGCCCTTTGGGGTTGGGGTAAGGGACCTCACGACACTGTTGAAATGGAACTTGTGTATTATAACGACCACAGAGTTTCACCATCAAATCATCTTCTAAATCATGTTCTAAAATCATCTTTTAAATGTCTCTAACTGTTTCGCCGAAAAATTCCCTAAAATGTCTAAAGCGCTTTCGCCCAAATAACCCCTAAACGTAATTTCAGCGTGTTCCTTTTGTTTTTGGCATCCCTGCGCTGTCACATTTGAAATTACTAAGAAATCCTTTCCCGCGCTAAACTCTTCATCTCTAAGATCAAAACATTCGCCCGGAAACAATTCTCCTGGAAGAACTCCAAAGACATTAATAAACTTCGCCCCGGAGACAATTCTCCTTGGAAATACATCAAAGACATTAATAAACTTTGCCCGGAGACATTTCTCAGAAACGTTTTCTCCCTGGGGATTCCATGCCCATATATGATGCCCTGTCAGACTGACAGCACAGGTGCTCTCCCTAGGGATTCTATGCCCATATATAGTGTGGGTACGGGGCTGACAGCACAGGTGTTCTCCCTAGGGACTCTATGCCCATATATGGACTCCCCTTGGGAGTCAATAAGGTCTTTCTACTTATTATTTTGTTTTGTCTCAATTATTATATATATATATATATATATATATATATATATATATATATATATATATATATATATATATATATATATATATATATATTGAGTAAAGCCTGGGGGATCACGACGACGAAGTTTCATACAATAGTCCAAAGATGGGGAATCAGCTCCCATTATATCGTTAAGCATTTCTCAAGAAAATATTTTTCTTTGAAGAGATAATTCCAGAAAGTCAACATCTAAAACTAACCATTGTTCCAATTTTACTAGATTACGTAAGATTTTCTGATCCTCAAGTCTATCCATTTTAACACTCTCATTACCAAATACAGACTAACTGTTTTTTATAAATTGTTCTCTACAATATATTTTGTCAGCGTATTTAATCCATCTTGTAGTCTTTGTGTTTGCACTAGCTTTACCTTAGCCGCGAAGCACAAATGTTCTTCCGACTTGAATTTGCAAAATGTTAAAACATATCCATTATACATCTCTTCCTATGCTAGGGTTAGCCGTGAACCCTTTGTAATTTTCCCTGCCACCTTAGGTGCTCTAGGTCCCGTTTCATCAACACTTTGAATATTCAATAATGTAAAAGCATCCATTTTGATGTTGATTGTCCCACTTCCATTAAGACACTGACTCTCAAAAAACAAATATAGCCTCAAGCACCTGGGAACGCGTCTAGACATGGGGGATTTTGCATAGGAACAAGGCAAGAGTTTTGCCAGCTAGAAACATGTGAGAGGGATTTTTGGCACCCATAAGCTGAATTTCAGGGGGGCAAACCTCGTCTAATTGGCACTTTTAATGCTGTATAATAGAAATCTCAGAACAAAAATATAAAAATAAGGCTGTATCATTCAGCCAGGGGGGGGGGGCCTGCCCCCCTTATAGGTGCCCATGGAGGGATTACATTTAGAATTCCCTATTATTAAAAGCACATTCCAAGTAATTGAAACATCTGGGAATCTTACCTTTGCATGCCAAACCATTCCTGGACATGCCAAATCTTGCCTGGACATGCCAAATCTTGTCTGAGCGGGAATTTTGAATAGAAACACGTGCAAGGGGCTAGGAATTCCCCATATTATTAACACTTGTGTACTATCCCGACCATATTTCAAGTAATCATATAAAATTAAACTGGAATCCTGGGAATCTTGCCAGGGGTGGGAATTTGCATAGAATTGAGGCACCCGGTCACCAAAAGAGGGATTCCCTGTTAAATCTTCTTCTTGTGCCGTTAAACAATTGGAAGAAAGGAGTAGTCCGTAAGGGTCTCAAAACCTGAAATGCCCCACTACTAAAATTAAATTAAAAAACATTTTTTTTTCACTTTAAGTAAGGAGCAACATTAAAACTTAAAACGAACAGATATTATTACGTATATGAGGTGTCATACCTCGCTCTTTACGCTAATTTTTTTAGTACTTTCAAAAGAGCTATCTATTCTAATTAAACGGCCTTTGTGATTCAGGGATTTGTGATTCGAAGAAGATTAGAACTTTAGCGTAAAGAGCGAGGTATTGACTAGGGGCAAACCCCCTCATAAGTAGTAAGGACCCAATTAGTTAAAAACCTACACGCACTTTCACAAGCCTGAGGCATGGATATGTGTGTATATTTTCAAGTAATTGGGTTACCAGGGCCATTTACCTATTACAATGAACTCTACATAGCTTGGCACACATGTTTTTTATTATGACATCGATTTTTTGTGTGTCAGTCGATTAGAGAAAGTTGGTGGTTAGTCCAATATAATAACTTGATTGGTCGGTTTTCTAAAAAAAAAAAAAACTTGGCATGGTATAATGTACTCAATTAAAAAAAAAACCGATATAATGTCCCTACACTGCATTCCAATTTTCATTATGTTTTAAGACATTGTTTATAGTACACCATATATTTTTAACTTTTGAAAACAATGGATTTGTCAATTTTCAATGTGAGTTTACAGGTTTTAATTGTTTTGAAAAACAGTTTTTTATCATTCAGGAACAAGCTTTTTCCTAACATGATGTATTTTTCTGCTTTGAATGAAAAGCTTGCATGTTACAAAGAGTGTGAGAGTTTAGGGGGGGGGGTTAAATTTCACAGGTTCTTGCTATAAACGGGGTTTGTCTAATTCCGATGTAACGGTGGATGACTTTGGGAAAAAAAATTAGCGTGGGAGGGGGCCCTCCATTTTTTTTTGGTTACTTAAAAAGGACATTAGAACTTTTAATTTCCGTTCGAATGAGGCTCCAGATAGGAGCTTTTAACTTCTATAGTAGGGTTCTCTGATGGTGTGATTTTCATTAAAGTTCTATGAGTTTTAGAGGGTGTTTTCCCCCTTTTTCGAAAACAAGGCAATTTTTCTCAGGCGCGTAACTTTTGACCGCTATAGCTAAACTTAATGAAACTGATATATTGGAAATCATAAGGATTCGCTATTTACGCTAAAGTTTTTTATTGTTTAAAAAAAAAAAAAAGTTGTGAGACAAGGTCAAACTTTAGCGTAAAGAGCGATGCGTTGAGGAGGGGGCAGTCCCTTTCATATAGGGAATAATTTCTGTTCGTTTTAATGTCGCTCCTTAGTCTCAGTTTAAAAAACTTGTTTTTTTTATTTAATTTCTGGTCGTTTTTTAGTTAATGCAGCTTTTATTTGCATAAAAATTTTACTTTTCATTTGTTAAATGGATCTCTTTACAAATTAACTTACGTAACTAACTTCTATATTCGTGTATTTTTCTTCTGGCAAAAAATACAAAGTTGCAGATTTTTGCAGATATGAGCTTGAAAGCTATGTAATAGAGTTTTCTGATAGGCTGAATCTGACGGTGTGATTTTCATTAGAATTCATTCACTTGTAGGGGGTGTTTCCCCCCCCCCCCCCTCTTAAAAAAAAAAAATCGGGTAAATTTTTCTCAGGCTCGTAGCCTTTGATGAGTAATACTAAACGTAATAAAATTTATATATATTTAGAATCAGCATTAAAAACACATTCTTTTGATACATTTATTAACATCGAAATTCCGTTTTTTAAAAGTTTGGATTGCTATTGAGCCGTGTCGCTTGTTTTTCATTGTTTTTTTCTATTACGTTAATGTTATTACGTATATGAGGGGGAGGGTTCTCCCCTTAGTCAATACCACAGGCTTTACGTTAAAAGTCTAAAAAAAAAATTTGATTCACAACCCTCTGAATCACAAAGACAATTTTTAATTAGAATAGATAGCTCTTTTGAAACCACTAAAAAAAAATTGTAGCGTAAAGAGCGAGGTATTGACTTGGGAGAGAACCCCCCTCACATACATTATAATTTCTGTTCGTTTTTATTTAGCAGTATGAAATTAATAATAGGAGCACCTTAATGAGCAATAAACAAGAGGAGGAGGAGGACAAAATTTGACCTCTTAACCATTTATCCAACAAAATGTAAAAAGGGGTTGTTTTTTTCATGCTAAATTTTGCCTTTTTTTCAAGGAAGCGGATACGTGCAATAACCCCCCTTCTGAAAAGAAACCGAAACGGAGCGAAGCTGCATTAATGCAAGCCGCAAGACCATCAATTATCAAATATGCCGGTATAATTACACACGATCTGCCAACGACCATCCAACTTATAGTGCCAGAGCCCTCTAACCCCAGTGTTAGCTCCACGCAAGCTGGAAGGAAGTTGAAGAGAGAATGGACTGCTTCTCATAATGCTTCAGCTCAGCCTACTGAAGATCGTGAGCTTGACCCCCTTCATGTTTTGCCAAGGAGTTCAGATGTAGAAGCCCAGTCAGAATTTGTAAGTATATACATAATTTTTTCTATCCCTATTTTCAAAAATAAGGTAAATTTTCTCAGGCGCATAGCTTTTGATGAGTAAAACTTAGATTTGTTTCTAAACTATTCTATAATAATTCTATTTCATTTTCTTTCATTAACCAAATTAGCAGTATATAATGGAATGCTTATAACACTGAAATAGCTTATCATACATTTCTAAAAAACCTTACCTTGTAACTTCTCTCTTCTAACCAAGACGTTTTTCTAATGCAATAATCCAATATTCCTTTAGAAAAACTAACTATATGAAAACATACAATTCGCTATTTCACAGATGACAACAAATCTTAAACTGCTATATATTTTGCAGTAAGCTTTTGCACGCATCCGGTGCTTATCAAATCTCCCATCGTTACATCTGAATTTTAATCCGATTGACAGGTATAATTTGAATTTTAAGTGGGGTTCTTGTGACAGGATGTGTATTTCCGATAAGATATATTAACACATCGGAAGAAAGTTTAATAATCTCCAATTATGTCTTCACAGCGTTGTCAAGAAACATTATTTGGGGTGAACTCATTTCATTGAAACACTTAGGTGTTTTCGAGAAAGAATTTGAGGGTGTTCTATTTGAACAGTGTTGTGAAGTCCGATATCCCAACTCGAAAGGGTATCGATCCTCCTACCTCGAAGGAAGCTCCCGGTTCCCAAGGGTCCTTACAGAGGGGGGCTCTAAAAAGGACCATCCAGCATTTTAATTGCACTTTAATTGTTGATATGGATGGAGAAAAAAAAAGTTCTTCTCTCTCTTACAATAATTTATTTAGCCCAGGTCAACTATGTCCACAACTTCAAACAAATCCGTTGCCAAAAGACAGAGGAAAATTTGGATTGTTGAGAGAGTTACACCACCAACCGCCGATGTATGGGATTCGTGTCCATTAACTGAAGCTGAGGAGCAAGTGTTCATACAGCATACCGCGTCAGTTGAACAATGGTCAAATTTCATTGAGAGTTATATTGAAGAGGGTCAAGCAGTAGAATTGGACCCATATTTTGCATTTTTATTCTAAAAATTTTTGGAATAAAACCATTAGTTTTTTTTATCATTCTCTTGTTCTAACTTAGCCTTCTAAGAATAAGACTACATTTTCCTGACTAAAACAATATAAATATTTTTTTTAACATGTTCAGTTGCCATAATGAAAGACATATGGCAATGTAACTTTTTTCTTCTTCTTTTAATTGTTCAGGTGGTGGTGGTGGTGGGACAATGACTATGAGAAATTGACATAGTTTTTTAACTTTATAAAAAAATAATGGTTATTTTACATAAAAAATAAAACTTTTTTTTCTACAGATTAAAGATATAGCACCACCACCGACACCGTTGAGTGATGAAGCAAGTGTATTTACAGGACCAATTTTGTCACCACCACCGGAGTTCAGCGATGAAGCTACACTAGTTCTAGAGGATATGGAGTGGCAGAGGGGGTTCCTTAATGATGTTTTTGGGGAAATGGCTAGCCTGGATGACTTAAGCTGTGATATTGACATGCTTGAGGATCCGGAGTGGACAGATAGTTTTATACGTGAACATTTAGGTGATGCTACTAATGCATCTGAACCGGGTCCTCATAACGAAATTCCATCGCAGGACAATACAGGCTGGCTCGACCAATTGTCCCCAAACACCTTGGAATATGCACTAGGGGACCTCATGCCACATCCCCCCAATGTGATTGAACAGACTGGGAGTGGTGGTGGTGTTATTGACAATTCCCTGTCACCCGCCACCATTCCACTTAATGATATAGATAGTAGTAGTAATACAACAGCAACAGTATCCCCTCTTCCGGTTTTTTTTCTGTCCAACTCTGCCTTGCATCACACATTGGTCTACAGCGCCAAATTCGGTGACCCCTTCAACTCTCTAGTGTCGGGGGATATAATAACAGATCCCCTGGCCATTACACATTCATATACTGATAAGATTCGAGCCATTCTTGAACAAAAAATGGGGGTGTGGGGAGTGGGGGTCAGTTTAAAAGCATCAATAGCACTAAAAATATTTTTTTTAAATGAAAGTGCGGGTTAGATGTATTCGAAATACTTGCACACAGAGATGTTGGCAATACACCCGCATTTATCAAATTATGGAGAGGTTTTTCTAAATTGGGCTAATAGTATTCAAAGTAAGTGGGAAAATTATAACGAGGGGGGTAGTGGACCTGTGGTTTTATTTATTGAAAGTTTAAATGTTAACATTTGTAGGTTTAAAAAGGATTTTAGTGTAAGAGGTGGGCATGGGGGAGGGAGGGCAATTGAATTAATATATCATTCAGATTTAGAGGGCTGTAGGGGGATACAACGAATCTGTTTCGATACGAGGCTGCAGTGTTTCAAGTATGCGTTTTTAATTGCGGCATACAGACCTCTGCGCAATGATGCCACTAAGAAAAAGTTGGACAAAATGGCAGTTAATGGTAGGGAGGGTTCAAAGTTCCCCAAAGTAAATTTTAATTGTTTAAATGGTCAATATCCCGTGACACTTAAAGGAATAGATATTTTTGAGCGGGCTAATGCACATTTAAAGATTGGTGTCACGGTGTTACAGTATGAACCAGAATTTGAAGAGGGTCAGCGTTCCGATAAGAAGGGTGTATTATTTCCAGTGCGGGCTCCTTCAATTGAATCAGTAGAACATTGGGTGTGGCTTTTATACACCCCACCCACAGACTCCGATTCAATTGGTCATTTCAATCCGATTACGGATATTAGTAGGGTTTTATGTGAGGGGGCGTGGGGGTGTGTGTTATTACTGTCCAACATGTCTCTCAAGATTTCGCTCTGATTTAAATTTAAAGCATCACATGAAACACTGTAAACGTCATGGATACCAGGCTGTGGAGATGGTAAGAGGAGATAGAGCGATCTTACGTTTTAAAAATTTTCAAAACACGCTCCTGCAGAGCAATAAGATCGCTTTGGACTGTGAAGCTAAGCTGACAGACGTGTGCGATCCGTCAAATTCAAATTGTGTTAAAATACATGAAGCCATAGGGGTCTCTTACGCTCACGCGCAACGAGATTCCAATAATACCATGCAAGTGTTGGAGGTAGTTGAGATGTTGAGTGACGGTGAAGACTGCATGCGCTCGGCATTGGTCAGTCTAATCAAAACAGCGAACGGTGCAATTTCGTGCCTTCGTTATACAAACTATCCTATGCTCCTATCACCAGATGACATAGTGGCCATTAAAAATCGTAAAATGTGTTGGTTTTGCAAGGGAGAATTTTATGATGGTGTTGGGAATGGGGGGAGGAGGAAGGTGATCTACCATGATCATTTGTGGCAGGAAATTACATCGGGAGGGAGTAACTTTAGAGGGGTAGCACACCAGTCATGCAATTTAAACGTTAGACAACAATATTTCGTACCTGTTTTTATACACAATTCCAATTACGACTTAAAGTTTGTTCTTCCGGCGTTGGCCCGCATTGCCAAGGGAGGAGTTGTAGATGACGCATGGATAGATGGTTCTTTTTCATATAATATAATACCCAAATCATCGGAGAAGCTACTGCTGCTAGAATTCATGTGGAAAACAGTTGACAAGGGTAACACGTGCCTGAATAAAATCCGTTTTTTAGACTCTTTCAGCTTCTTCCCCAAATCTTTAAGTCAATTGATTCAGGTGCAGAAAAGTGAAAATTTTGATAGCTTCCCCCTCCTCAAACAGCGCTTCCTCGATGATGAAATGTATGATTTATTAACGTGTAAGGGTATATATCCATATGATTATTACAACTCTGGCTCGAGGCTAGATGAGGTGTCACTACCGCCCATTGAAGCTTTTTACAATTCTCTTACCGAGAGTGAGTGCACCCCTAGCGACTACGAATTTGCTAAGAGGGTTTGGGCAAAGGGCAGATGTAAAAATGGGTGGGATTATTGTAAACTTTACTTGGCCAGTGACGTACTCACTCTTCTGGATATTGTGTGCAAAAATACGGATAAAATCTATGGGGAATTTGGGTTGGATTTAGGTTATTATTTTTCCACTCCCCATTTGGTGATGGACTTGATACTTAAAATCAGCAAAGAAGAAATAGGTATGATCGCCAATGTGGATCAGCATCTGTTTGTAGAGAGATCAATGAGGGGTGGGTATGTTTTTCACGGGGATCGTATCATGAAAACTGATCCGAGTGGACAGCACACCGATGGAAAGTCGGACGCAGTTTTTTTGGATATGAATTCTCTTTACCCATCGGCAAGGTCTCACTACTGTTTGCCGTGTGGCAATTATAAATGGCTTGACAATCCCTGTGCTTCGAATTTCCCCGACATTGCCAGTGTTGAGGAGAATGGGGCACAGGGATGGTTTTTTGAAATTGACGGTGAAATACCCATGGAAATCCATGACTAGGTAAAAGACTTTGTTTTTCCGTGCATAAATAGACCGGTGGGTAGGGACTCTCTGAGCCCCTACAATTTATCTTTAGTAGAGGACGAGAGTATGCACTGGGTACCTTCAAAACAAAAACTAATTGCCGATCTCAACCCGAAACAGAATATCGTTGTTCATCACGTGCTATTGAAATGGATGGTGTCCAATGGTTTCAAGGTCACAAAGATTCATAGAGCCCTCCAATTTGATCAAAAGCCTTACATGAAAACGTTTATTGACACCTTTGTCAGTAAGCGTTCACAAGCGAAAACGAAAGTTGAAAAAGAAGTCTATAAACTCATTTTGAACTCAGCTTTCGGTAAAATGTGCGAGAGCGTACGACACAGAAGTCGATGTGACATTGTAACCAACCCCAAAGATTGTGCTCGAATCATTGCGGATCCAAACTTCACATCGTTCACAATCATAGACTCCAATATGGTGCTCCTACATCGCAAGAAAAGAAACATTGTATTAAATAAAAATATTGCAGGCGGAAGTGCAATAACTGAAATATCCAAGAAACTCATGTTGTCATTTTATTACAATGTATGCAAGGTACAGTGGCCGATTGAGGGACAAGTTCAAGTGTACTACGGGGCCACTGATTCACTCCTGTTAAAAGTCAAAACTGAAAATCTATTGAATGATTTGGAAAATGGCGAGTACATTAGCTCACGAATGGACTACACTAATTGGGACGAATCCCTCTACCCAGAGCTAGTGAAACGCCAGGCCCCAAATCAATTGTTAATGTTAAAATCTGAAACGGGTAGCGATCTGATATCCAGTGGTGTGTTTCCTGGACCGAAGGTATACTGTGTGGAAACGCACGGCAAGGATATCAAACAAGTTTGCAAGGGGGTACCTACACACTTTGTAAAAAATAATTTCGACATGAGTGTGTATAGAAACTGTGTGGAACGTAGTTTAGTACCAAGGGCGAAAGTCATGGCGATTCGCTCTTTACAATTTAAAAAGTACACAGTTAGAGTTGAGAAAAACGCCATGTCTGCCATATCGGACAAAGTCTATGTACTTGAGGATGGTGTGAAGGTACTACCACACGGTCATTATTTAATTTCAGACCGAGTTGAATGTACAGAGTACAGAAAACAACTCGGTCTAGAAAAATTAACTTAAATTCACTAAAAAAAAGTATAAATTGGGTGGGAGGGTTTTATTTTTTTGGGTAATTAGGTTTTTTTTAATTCTTTTTTTTTCTATATCACAATCAATTTTCAATGTGTGTGTGTGTGTGTGTGTGTGTGTTTGCAAGGCAGATCAATTTCCACTATTTAATGCCAGCCCCGGCCCGGGCCCGCCGCAGCGGGCCCCGTGCCCGGCGCTTCGCGGCCCCGGCCGCCGCAGCGGCCGCCCCCGGGGGGGGGGGAGGGGGGACCCCAAAATTTAAAATGTTGTAAGTAAAAGTGTATGATATTATTTCACAAGTGTGTGTGTGCATTAGTCCAATAAATGTTGTATTTTTTTATAAATAAATAAATAAAAAAAAAGTGTATTTATTTAAGTGTTTTTTTTTCTAGTGGTTATGTAAATGTTGTATTTTTTATTATAAATAAATTAAAAAAAAGTGTATTTTTTTCATGTTTAATGTGCCTTTTTCAATGTAGTATTTTTTTTTAAAGTATTGTTACCTTTTTATGTATATAATAAAAGAAAATATTATTCTTTATTCTTCTTCTTCTCGTTATTATTCTTGAACGGAGTAGTAGTAATAAGGAAATTATTTAGTCATTAGACAGCCATAGTCTACAGTTAGTTGTTCAGGTGGACTGTTGAAGGGAACATGTATCAATTTAAAACACCATTCAGATCGTTTCTGTGTGGACCGTCAATGTCGGGCAAAACAACACTCTTAACTAAAATAATTAAAAATTGTGATAAAATGTTTGTGGAAAAGCCAAAAAAAATCTACTATTGCTATAGTATTTGGCAGGAGTCATATGATAAAATAAAAGCGATTGCCACCACCATGGGGTTGGTGCAGATACAATTCATACAGGGACTTGATGTTTTCAGCATTATTGAACAAAACTCTTGGTTGATCATTGACGATCTGGCTGAATCTATTGAACAATGGTCCCAGGCAATGCTACAACTGTTCACTGTTCGCTCTCATCATGAACAGATTTCCGTTACTCTGGTTCTACACAATCTCTTTCATCAGAGCAAATGTATGCGAACACTTGCATTGAACTGCACCTACTATATCATCTACAGAGTTGTTCGTGATTCTAGCTCGCTAATAACTCTCAATAAACAAATCTATCCGGGAGACCCCAAATTTCTGCTCTCAGCATACAATCATGCAACTAATAAACCCTACGGCTACATCCTATTGGATCTTAATCAAAATACACCCGAGGATCTGCGTGTAGTCACAGATATTTTTGACAATGAAATTACAGTATATCTCCCCGTGAACACTAAAAAGACCTATTAGTTGCTATCATGACACTGAAGAAACTACATGAAAATAGACATTTGTTTTCAGTTCTAAGCACTTCAAAACCTCCGCTTAGGAAAGCAATACTCAAGCACGGTATTGACAATGATTTCATTAATCTAATATCCGAACTTTGTTTAAATTTGATCGAGGGTAATGTTCAACTGCCAGAAGTAGTTAAGCAACAGGCAAAGCAACATCGTTCCATTGTACGTACATTGGCCTCTAAAAAGAAAGTAAAGAATTTCAAAAGGAAACGACTTCTTCAGGCGGGCGGTAGCTTTTTCACACTTTTACTGCCAATAATTGCAGGACTTGTAAATTGTTTTCTCTAAAAAGAGAGAGAGAGAATGGCAAAACCCTATAAGTTGACTCCAATAGAACTCGCTCTCTCACCCGTCGAACACTTTGAGAACAATCTGAGTAAATTCCTTGACAATGAGAATATTGAGGATGATAAAAAACTGCTTTTACTTCAAGATGCACTTCGCCGAGTGGACAAACACAAGCCCTATCGGTCGAAGCCCACTGCCGCTGGTGGTGGTGATCCCAAAAAAGAATCATCTCCTCAAGAGTCCGCTGCTGCTGCTGCTGCTGCTGGAACACAATTAAAGAAGGAGGAATTGGATTCAATTGTATTGAAAATTGGAAATCTAATGCCCCACTCATATCGCGAACAAAGTAAACGACTCCTAACCTATCTCTTGGAAAGTGGTCAAGATCACATTCAAGTTGAGAGCAATGGGACAGGGATTATAATTCAGGGCAAGAGCTATAATCTACTTGATTTAATCTATGATATGGTTACAAATAGTAAAGGACTATTATCATTTGACGCTCATCTATACAACTTTCTAAATACATTAAACTTCCCCAAAAGTCTTATTGGCAATAGACAAATTCTAAAAAAATTAAATGAACATGCATCATCATCATCATCATCATCATCAACATTGACACCATTAAAAAATGAACTTGAAGAAGAAGATGTTAAATCAATTTTGGAAAATACTAGCACACCGCTGATAGCTAGACAAAAGCGAAGACGTATCAAGTCAACGTCACCATCACCACCACCACCAACAGCCAGTATACAAAAGGGTAGCGGACGTTACACAACGTGTTTACGTTCAAAATGGTTGAAGTTCTGAAAGTTGTTTATGAAAATATTGGTGAGGCGGGGAGTTCAAGTTCCCCCACCACTCTTTCCAAAGTCACTGCTGTTCGCACTAAAAATGTACAAGACTATCTACAAAATGAATCAAGTTACACTCTGCATAGAAATCATAGACTTCGTGCCAATCAATATCGAAAAACTAAAGCCTTTTACCCATTGCATATAATGCAAGCAGATCTCCTGACTCTAGATGAGCTTCAAAGACGTCACAATACACCGTACAAGTACATTCTACTTGCAATCAGTGTTTATAGTCGCTATGCATATGCAATTCCATTGCGATCAAAGAGAGGTGTTGAAGTTGCTCAGGCCATTGAAAGTATTCTCGAACAGGATTCATATAAAAAAATTCAAACGGATCGCGGTAGTGAATTTGTTAATCCCCATGTTGCAAAAGTACTAGAGAAATATAGTACACTGCTCTATCATAGTCACAGTCCTATAAAGGCTGCAATGGCCGAACGATTGATAAGAACTATTCGACTTTTAATTTCAAGATATTGTACATTGAAAAATACATCGGCTTTTATTCATGATCTTGATAAAATCATGTTGATTTATAATCAACGACCTCATCGATCATTGTCCAACTCTACACCAACGGAAGTTCATCATTCTGATCATGATACAATTGACACCTTTCTTAAACAGTATTCCAATGAATCGTCGGCTGTCACGAAGAAGATGAAAAATAAATTCAATGTTGGTGATACCGTTCGAATTAATAGAACAACTAATGTTTTTGAAAAGGGGAATTACTTGTGGTCCACCGAACTTTTTAAAGTGGCAACAATCCTAGACACTAAACCCATAACTTATCGCCTGCGTGATACCAAAGATGAAGAGATTCTCGGCGGGTTTTATGACTATGAATTGCAAAAAGTTAAAAATGCTAGTGAAATCTATCAAATTGAAAAGATATTAAAGACACGTACTCGCAGGGGTAAGAAACAGTTACTTGTTCGGTGGCTAGGATACAACTCTGATTTTGATTCTTGGATCGGTGTTGAAGATATTGACAATGCCCCATGATTTCTATGTAACATTCATGTCCAACGTTTCCGATCCTCTCTACAATGACTTGAATACGACAAGTGATTTTTGGACAAAACTCTCCCCTGCCATCAAATTTGACGGTGCATATGAAGTGGCTCTTGTCGACTGTATTCTCAAAAATACCTATGACATCCTGAGAAAGGATCGTGTGTATGATATAAAAGTTATACCATTCGATTGGACACTCTTTGTCGACTATGAATGGGTTGAAGCACTTAAATCTACTGAATATCCACATACCAAATTGAAATATATTGAATATGATAATATGGGAGATTTGTGTCGTACAATCAATAGAAAAATCTCGTATCGTGGGAATGGAAAATTCCATTTTAATTATTCATTGGAACATGATAGGATTTACATTACCTCACCTGTTGACACCGAAATAATTATTCTCAATTATAATCTGAGAGATGTTCTTGGCTTTAAGCAGAATATGATCAATGGGAAAAATGCTGGCACCGTTTACGGGATGAATCAAGTTATTTTTGCTGATTATCCACCTGGTTTTGCCTCGGACTCTTGTATATTTCTCTATGCATCCTTTGTGGAAACGTCGAGAGTCGATAATTCAAGTGTTCCCCTCCTACGTGTTCTTGAACGAAAAACAACTCATGAACTTGTTCATTACTATAATATAAAGCATCTTCAGTATGTTCCTGTAAACACTTCGTATTTGGAACTCTGTCAGTTAACACTAAGAAGTGAATTGGGTGATCCTCTAGCAATAACAAAAGGCTTAGCAGTGATTACATGTCATTTTCGACCCATTGTCAACGACAGTACAATCACCTAAAATGAACAATAGGAGAATTCCATTTGTCTGCCCTGATATTGATTGTTATGTTGGCGCTTTGAGTCCACGTCAAATAGGCAATGGATTGGACTACTACAAGGGGCGTACTACAATGTCTGGCTATGGTCTTGGTAGCTGGTTTGCTAGGCTATTTCGTTCTGCACTACCCCTTGCCAGAAAATATCTTGTACCTGCTGCATCAAATTTTGCTGCCTCCACACTACAGGACTGGGGGTCGGGCAAGAATTTCAAGGAGAGCGTTAAGGAGAATATTAGATCTTCAGCAAGAGCCGTTGGTGAGCAACTAAAATCTCGACAAAATGTGGAGGGATTGAAAAGGATGCGTTCGCGTCATTCACTCATCAGTCTCCACCCAGGCAGGAAGCAAAGGACATCAACAAAGACTTTAAGGAATAAAACAAGGAAGACCAATAAGCAGAAGAAGAAGAAAAAGATTGTTAGATCAAAGAAGGATTTCTTCTCTTAAGATGACTTATCTCCCTCACAAGGAATCATATCCATCAATTAGTTCCTCATTGAATCTATTCAATGCTGAAAATGTTGATGTCAGTGTCAAGTATGGCTACTATGAACAATTTCACCCCCAACAACCCCTCTCGGAAAATATACACTTTCAAATATTTTCCAATGAAGACTATTTCATTGATTTGTCGTCAACATTTATTGATTTAAATGTTGTGGTGAAGAAAAAGTCAGATAATACAACTCCAAATGCCGGCGATGGTCTCTCCTACGAGAACTGTATTCTACACAACCTATTCAAACAAATTAATGTATTTATTAATGGAACATTGGTGAGCACTAGCAATAATTTATCAAACTATGCAAGTTACATACAATTTATGATGATGACACCAAAGGCATACAAGGAGTTGAGAGGACAATCATTGGGCTATGAATATCGATCAGGTGTTGATACTGACGGTGAGTTGACTACTGCAGTGACCCAGGAGTATCATCTAGTTGGAAAATTAAATCATGAGATATTCAATATATCCCAATTGCTACCCCCCAATGTCAAGATTGACATAAAGTTACAGATGGCCCCATCGAATTTCATTTTGAGAAAAACACTTCCTGCAGCACCCGATGCAAGTGTCATTATCACATCGGCAATTCTCCACGTCCGAAAACAACAAGTTATGAGCTCTGTTGCATTGGCAGTGGAAAAACTAAGAGCCAATGGCAACAACATTAAAGTTCTTGTTCCCCATACGATCACCAATCAACGTCACATTGCCACCGGCTCTCGTAGCTATAGCGATTCATCATTTATCAATGGAGAAATCCCATCAAAATTGGTTTTGGCCTTTGTGAAGGGTGGTAGTGCTGTTGGATCCTGGACTGAATCCCCCATGATTTTAATTTTTCAGTCTATCTAGCCTTGTGTGCAAAGTGAATGGTATTCCACTGTACACTCTATCATTTGACAAAAAATCCTATAGAACTCTGTACGAGTTGACAATGCAATCCCTAGATCATGACTCTCAACTATTTGAAAATGGAATAACCGATTCAATGTTTTCAAAAAATCATGGGGTTATTGTTTTGGATTTGTCAGGCACACAGGATATGAGCATAGTACGAACAGGGAATGTACGTTTAGAGTGTACATTTGCCAATGCTCTGACTGAGAGTATCACGCTAATATCACTGAGTCAATTTGAAACCTATTGGGAAATCACACCCGACGGCAGTGTTCTACAAGACCTAGCACCATGAACACAAACCAAATAATCAACGTATTTAGTATGGATCCATACATGTCCCAGTACAAGTCCTATTGCATACCTTCGGACTTCATTGAAAAAATTCCAAGTGTTAACAATACCCTAATCATTGTTAATAGCAGTCCATCGACTTTGAAGACCGGTCATTGGCTATGCACCTTTCAGACAGCGAAGAATATTGAATTTTTTGATCCTCTTGGCCTATCGTATAAATTCTACGCGCCATACATCAGCAACTTTATTGAAAGCAGGGGGAAAACCATTATTCAAAATCAACGAAGAGTACAGGATTTAACGACTAAGACATGTGGCTTTCATGCACTACTCTTTTTCATGTTCAGATGTCGTGGCTACACCTACAAGCAGTTTCTCAACATCTACGTTGACTTACCTCAATTGAACGATTTTCTAGTGGAGAATATACTTACAAGTGTATTTAATATTGATTTTAGTGCCCTAAGAATAAAATGTTCTAAAGATGTATGTGAAATTGTATATTAATAAAAATTTATATACATGATAAAACGACTTTTCTACTCTTTAGATTTCATCCACTACTAGGTATTTGTCAACAACAACTAGTGCAGGTAGATTATCTGAATTCACAGTGTACTGATCCTGATGTACTGCAATGTCAGGGTCACATTTTCTACAGTAGAGTGTGACTTCACTCTTGTCATATCTCTTTGTATAGTCAATGATACTATTCTCATTCATTCTATAGAATTCACATGTTTCAATTTGCTTATTTGAAGCAATTTCACAAACAGTGTCCTCAAGTGTCGAATCACATTCCGTCACAGCCAAATAAAAATCAGTGGGCTTATAATCATAACACCCAGTGTCTTCACAACGATTACGTAGAAACCATATTCTTTTGTTGTTCCAACAGTTGAATCGTTGACCCGGTTCCTCCTCCCAGAACAATCTAAAACCACGACGATACCAATCTCGTAGCAATAAACTAAAATCACGGTTAGGATTCTTTCCAATCTTTCCGGGATATGTACTCTCCCACTGATTACATTTATCATAATGACAATTGGAGCATAGGTCACCTCTAGGATGAGAGTCACACACCTCTTCAAGACAGGAATTACAACCTTTAATTTGTACAGCATATCCTCTATTCAATTTACACGGGTTGCACAATCTACACTTTTCATCATACTCCTCAATCATTGTGCAATTCTCACATGATGATGACCAGCTGCCCAGTGAGTACATACATAACGGACATGTATGGAACATTTTGTCATGTGTTGACACTCTCACTACCACAATGAAACTGAGCTAGCAACAAAAAAAATTGTCTGAGATAGAGAGAGAGAGAGGAGTAAATCATCCTTGAGCACCATATTTCTCATGAAAAAAGTCCTAAATTTCAAAACTAATGTTTAAAAGCATATCCACAATATCATTTTGCCGTGTCGTGATCAATATATCAATAAATTGTGTAAATGCATTTGGACCACGATGTAGAAGCTTCATACAATAGTCTAATGATGGAGAATCAGTTTTCATTATATCATCAAGCATCCCCCTAGAAAATATCTTCCTTTGAATAGACAACTCTAGAAAATCAACATCTAGAATCAAACGTTTTTCCATAAGAACTAGATTCCTCATGATTCGCTCTTTCTCGAATCTATCCATTTTTTCTAGATTCCTAACTCTCTCACAACCAATTTCAGACTAACCAGAGTTCCTTTTTGTACTCTAGAAAATATACGCTAGTCTACTATAGAAAGAAAAAATACCATTGATTTAGAAACATTTTTATTGAACATAATTACAATAATAATAATATTCACTGTTGCATTTTGTTCTCATCAATATATTTCGATAGGACATCTAATGCTGACCGAAGTTTATTTATATGGAGAATATTCACTTTTCCAGCAAAACATAGTTGCTCCTCCTGCTTAAACTTGCTTAATGATATCACATATCTCGCATACATAATGTCCCATTCAAGGCATAGTCTATAGCCAGCGGTTATTTCCACAGCTACATTGGGTACTCGTATATCATTGCTGCTGCTGCTGTCGGTTCCATCATTAATCTCCAATAGTGTAAATGCACCACTCATTTTTTCTCCACTAATATCCTCTCAAATAAACTATTCTCTCTCTGAATTCAATTCTCCTACTAATAAGAACTACAATGAAAGTTACTCCTTATATCCGAATCCAACTACTAATCAAGTAGTTAGTGTGACCGTCGCTCTCTCTCTGTTATACCTCCAAAAAATGGGTGTTACCTCAGAAAACCCGTCTGGTAAGGTAAGTATCGTTCATTGTAATAGGTAAATGACCCTGGTAACCCAATTACTTGAAAATATACACACATATCCATGCCTCAGGCTTGTGAAAGTGCATGTAGGTTTTTAACTAATTAGGCCCTTACTACTCTCATATAAGTAATAATTTCTGTTCGTTTTAAGTTTTAATGTTGCTCCGTACTTTCAGTTGAAAAAACTTGATTTTTTAAATTTAATCATTGTAAAAGTCTAAGACCTACTGCGTCATTGGCGCTTTACATTGGCGCATTATACATGTCTTGAACAGTCTCAAAAAGTACAAATAAGATTGAACTGAATGTTTGATAAATAATGCTATTTATTGTTGAAAGATCATCAGTTCAAGATTTTATTTCGATGTAATTTTATTTTCATTTTCAATGCTGCAATAACCGGAAAAGAAAATATTTGTAATATAATTCGTTTTCAGTGAACCATCAATGACGTAGTGGGATTTAGACTTTTATAGTTAGAAAAGGGGGCAGTATTCATATTCTTGTTTGTAGTGAAGCGATATCTGTTTTGAACGGTCTTGGAAAGAAATAATAAAATTAAACTAAATTTCTATATATAATGATAATAACTGCTGAAAGCTCATCAGCTCAAAATTTTATTTTACCGTGATTTTTATGTTTATTTTCAATGTTGTAATAAGGACGAAAGAAAGTATTTGTGATACAATTCGTTTTCAGTAAAGCGCAAATGACGCAGTAGGTTTTAGACTTTTACAGTGAAAGGAGGCGGCAAAAACCAAACATTCCTTTGTAGAGATTTTTTTTCGTTTCAAGGTAGATTTGCAGATTCAATTTAAGTTTAACTCTTTTTAAAGTTTATTTACTCATTTATATTAGTGACAATCGTTTGTTTGTTTGCTATGATTGTATATTTAATTTCTGTTCGTTTTGGGTTTCATTTATGCAAATAGGAAAATATTTTTGTTTGTTTTAAGCTTGATTTGCATATTCAACTTAAGCTTTATTCGTTTCGAGATTTATTTATTCATTTATACTGGCACCTGTTGTACGCTTTTTTGCTATGATTGTTTATTTAATTTCTGTTCGTTTTGGGTTTCATTTATTCTTTAATAGTTATTTCTGGTTGTTCTGAGTTTGAGCTATTGTAGGTTTCCATTTCTTCTGATCTTAAGTTTAATATGGCCTTCAATTTACATAAAAAACTTCTGTTTCAGAAAGTTTTTTTTAATTAATTTCTGTTCGCTTTTGATTGCCAAAGTTTCAAGTTTCTCAAAATTCCCTATTTCAAAATATTTTTTTATTCCAAAATAAATTAACAATAATGGTAAGAACTAATAGCTTAAACTGAATAATGGATATATAATGATATTAATCGCTGAAAACTTACCAGCTCAAGATTTTGTTTCACCCAGGCCGGATTTAAAGTTTTGAAGCCTTTAGGCCCAAGTGTTTTTGCCGTTCCGTCTTTGCAAGACTTTCTGGGGAGTCACCAAAACTTTGGGAATAGTAAAAGCCACGGGTTCTAGTGGGTCTATTGTTAAATTTTGGCTTGGTTTCACAGCAATTTTCATTTTATTTTCGATGTTGTAATAAGAGTAAAGGAAAATATTCGCAGTATAACTCCGTTTAGTAAAGCACCAGTAGGAGGGGCCCACTAGATACGACCAGTACAAGATCACTGACCTCCAATGAGCTAGAATACGACTACTACAAGATGACAGCCAATCAGAGGGCTAGAATCCGTGGATGAACATGATCACGTGTCTCTTTCTAGACCAATCACAGAGCCAGAAATACTAACGGGGGTGATCCAGCATGTTCTGTGAATACAACCAAGACATGATCCTTGACCTCCAATGAATTTACCCTGAATTTATGTAACAGGACGTTATTGAAATCAAAGTATTGTGTTATCAGGGATGTCACAATTCCACATTGAGACATTGCCTATACTGTTCGCCTTTCGAGGCTAAAGTGACTGTACGTTTCATAGCATTATCGAGGAAACATCAAATACAATGGATTTAGAAGCTTATGCAACGCAAATTTATAACGTGAGTTCTGTTTATAAATAATTTTTTATGCTCTTTCCAAATAAAATCAGTTTTTTTTTGTTGGAAATGAATTTTAGCTCCCCCCCCCCCCCCAATATATTCAATTTCAGGGTATATATTTACACATTAGAGAGGGGTGGGGTTGCATGAAGTCTATGTTAAGTGTAAAACCGACTAGAATTTCTTTATCTGATCGCATTAATTTTCTACTAGGCTAGCTTTTGAAGCTATCATTTGATATAAATTTAGACCTATAAGCTGTTCTAACGAGCTTTTTTCTGTAAAATTATAGTGGGAATGTGCTTTCATGCATATATAAATAAATACCCCCTGTTTCTAGTGCTTATAACATTTTGGAAGTTATGGTTTTGTAGACTACCTAGCTATCTAAATTTGACAATTAACCCCCCCCCCCCATAATTCCGGGTTTTAGCCTTCTATGTTTTTTCATTAGCCCTGGTTTTTAGATGTATAATTTCTAAGTTATTTACAGAACTTTATGCTATATTATGGCGTTTTTTGTGCCATTCTTTTCTATAGGGTTTTCTGAAGGAAACATGATACAATGCATTATATGACACATGAAAAAAAACACATGAAATGAACGACACATGAAAAGTTCGGCTATTATGAAATAAAATAGAATGACAATATAATAGTTAAGAAACAAATTAGGTCTATACATTTTCACATTAGGGGGGAAGGGATATAAGAATTAACAACTTTTATCTAGTTTCAAAGACAAAATTCTCTCAAAATTTGTAAAAATGATTTTTTTTTAAGGAAACTATAATTTAATTTCTTTTTAAGGATAATTTTGAAGAATGTAACCCTCCTGCCATCAAAAGTGTCCGAATCAGGGATGAGAGCCAATTACGTCTTAAATTCAGTTCCAATTTTTCTCAAAGAGATGAAACAATTTAAAGTTCTGTTCAAATTTTTCATAGAAGATAGAAAAAGTTATACATTGATCGTGAATATTCGCCATGAAGATAAAAAGTTCCGCTTTAATTCTAATTTTCTCAATGAAGTACAAAATTTTCAAGTTTTCTTCTAATTTTTAAAAGAAAATAAATAGGTTCCACGTCAGTTCTGGTTTTTTTCTCAAAGAGATGAAAAATTTAAAGTTCTGTTCTAATTTTAAATTAAATTTTAGCTCCTTTGTCTAATGGATTTACCCCTCAAATTTTTAAATTAGAAAATGAGTGACTCGTTCTATTATTAAAGAAAATCGTTCAAACTCGTTCATCTAACCTCCAAAACAATAGGTTAGATTAGATTAGGTATAAATAAATATTAATACATAAATGGAAACATTTCTACATGTTTAAGTTAGGTTAGGTTAGGTAACTTATCATGAGCGCTCATGATGAAAGATGAATGAAAATGAGTGACTCGTTCTATTATTAAACAAAATCGTTCAAACTCGTTCATCTAACCTCCAAAACGATAGGTTAGATTAGATTAGGTATAAATAAATATTAATAAATGAATAGAAACATTTCTACATGTTTAAGTTAGGTTAGGTTAGGTAACTTATCATGAGCGCTCATGGTAAGTTAACCTAACCTTTTCCGGCGAGTATGGTTAGATTAGGCTAGATTAAGTTAGGTTAGATTAGGTTAGGTTAAGTTAGGTTAGCCTACGTACGCTTCACTTAGATTAGGTTAGGTTAGGTGAGAGACAGGCAAAAAGTTAGGTGTATGATTAGGTTAGGTTAGGTTAGATTAAGTTAGGTTAGGTTAAGTTTGGTTAGACTAGGTTAACCTACGTACGCGCGCGTAAGTAATTTAGAAGAGAATTTTGAATTTTTTATGTCTTTGAGGAATTAAGAACTGAAGTAGAAGCTTTTTTCATTTTCATTGGTAAAATTAAGAATTGAGCTAACTTTCTTCTCTTCTTTAAGAAAATTCAGAAGAGAACTTGAACATTTTGCACTTCTTCGAGAAAACTCAGAATTAAAGTGGAGCTCCTTATCTTCATCTCAAATATTCACAATCAATGTATAACTTTTTCTATCTTCTATGAAAAATTTGGAACAGAACTTTAAATTTTTTCATCTCTTTGAGAAAAATCGGAACTGTATTCAAGAAAATTTAGCATTAAAGTGAAACTTTTTATCTTCACTGGAAAATAATCACAATCATAGCATAACTTTTCCTATCTTCTACGGAGAAATTTAGAACTGAACATTAAATTTTTTATGTCTTTGAGAAATTGAGAACTGAAGTAGAAGCTTTTTTCATTTTCATTGGTAAAATTCAGAATTGCGCTAACTTTTTTCTCTTCTTTAAGAAAATTCAGAAGAGAACTTGAACATTTTGCACTTCTTCGAAAAAACTCAGAATTAAAGTGGAGCTCCTTATCTTCATATCGAATATTCACAATCAATGTATAACTTTTTCTATCTTCTATGAAAAACTTGGAACAGAACTTTAAATTTTTTCATCTCTTTGAGAAAAGTCGGAACTGAATTTAAGAAAATTTAGAATTAAAGTATCTCTTAAAGTGAAACTTTTTAAAGTGAATTTTTAAGTTAAAAACTTTTTAAGTTAAAAACTTTTTAAAATTAAAGTGAAACTTTTTATCTTCATGGAAAATAATCAGAATCATAGCATAACTTTTCCTATCTTCTACGGAAAAATTTAGAAGTGAACTTTAAATTTTTTATGTCTTGGGCCTTTTCTTCTTCCGGGAAAATATTTGGAACAGAACTTAAATTTTTTCATCTCTTTGAGAAAAGTCGGAACTGAATTTAAGAAAATTTAGAATTAAAGTGAAACTTTTTATCTTCATAGAAAATAATTACAATCATAGTATAACTTTTCCTTTCTTCTATGGAAAAATTTAGAAGTGAACTTTAAATTTTTTATGTATTGGGCCTTTTCTTCTTCCTGGAAAATATTTGGAACAGAACTTAAAAATTTTTTCATCTCTTTCAGAAAAATCTGAACTGAAGTGGAAACTTTTTATATTATTTTGGGAAAATAGAATTGATCAATAACTTATTTCATTTTCATTGAGAAAATTCAGAATCGAAGTTGAACTTTTCTTCTTCCGGGAAAATATTTGGAACAGAACTTAAAATTTTTTCATCTCTTTGACAAAAGTCGGAACTGAATTTAAGAAAGTTTAGAATTAAAGTGAAACTTTTTATCTTCATAGAAAATAATCACAATCATAGTAAAACTTTTCCTATCTTCTAAGGAAAAATTTAGAACTGAACTTTAAATTTTTCATGTCTTGGTGAACTTAAAAGTGAAGTGGAAGCTTTTTATTTTCTCTAGAGAAACTAGATTTGAATTGTGTTATTTGGTAAAATTCAGAAGAGAACTTGAACTTTTCTATCTTCTATGAAAAATTTGGAACAGTATTTTAAATTTTTTCATCTCTTTGAGAAAAATCTGAACTGAAGTGGAAACTTTTTATATTATTTTTGGAAAATAGAATTGATCAATAACTTATTTAATTTTCATTGAGAAAATTCAGAATCGAAGTTGTTCTTTTCTTCTTCCGGGAAAATATTTGGAACAGAACTTCAAATTTTTTCATCTCTTTGAGAAAGGTCGGAACTGAATTTAAGAAAATTTAGAATTAAAGTGAAACTTTTTATCTTCATAGAAAATAATCACAATCATAGTATAACTTTTCCTATCTTCTATGGAAAAATTTAGAACTGAACTTTAAATTTTTTATGTCTTGGTGAACTTAAAACTTAAGTGGAAGCTTTTTATTTTCTCTGGAGAAATTAGATTTGAATTGTGTTATTTGGTAAAATTCAGAAGAGAACTTGAACTTTTCTATCTTCTATGAAAAATTTGGAACAGTATTTTAAATTTTTTCATCTCTTTGAGAAAAATCTGAACTGAAGTGGAAACTTTTTATATTATTTTGGGGAAATAGAATTTATCAATAACTTATTTCGTTTTCATTGAGAAAATTCAGAATCGAAGTTGAACTTTTCTTCTTCCGGGAAAATATTTGGAACAGAACTTTAAATTTTTTTCATCTCTTTGAGAAAAGTCGGAACTGAATTTAAGAAAATTTAGAATTAAAGTATCTCTTTGAGAAAAATCTGAACTGAAGTGGAAACTTTTTATATTATTTTGGGGAAATAGAATTGATCAATAACTTATTTCATTTTCATTGAGAAAATTCAGAATCGAAGTTGAACTTTTCTTCTTCCGGGAAAATATTTGGTACAGAACTTTAAATTTTTTCATCTCTTTGAGAAAGGTCGGATTTGAATTTAAGAAAATTTAGAATTAAAGTGAAACTTTTTATCTTCATGGAAAATAATCACAATCATAGTATAACTTTTTCTATCTTCTACGGAAAAATTTAGAAGTGAACTTTAAATTTTTTATGTCTTGGTGAACTTAAAACTGAAGTGGAAGCTTTTTATTTTCTCTGGTGAAATTAGAATTGAATTGTGTTCTTTGGTAAAATTCAGAAGAGAACTTGAACTTTTCTATCTTCTATGAAAAATTGAGCCTGCTAGTAGTATCTTTATCTCTATAATTCTTTTTCTTACACCTCTGACCAATTTAATTGATATTCTGAACATTTGACGTTCTAGCATACCCTAAAAATAATGAACACTTAACAAAATAATGCATAAGATATTTTTAATGAAATAACGACATGTAGAATATTAATATAAAAATATGTTAAATACATTATTATACATTATTAGTACACTTGCGATTCACTTTCCGTCAATTCATCTTTATATTCATTGATGATATTGTCTGCTAATGTCCTTTTTATTCTGCCTGCGATTTCACTGTCTATTGTCATATTATTTTTACATAGATAGCAGTTTTGGCACAATGACAAGATATGATTAATGACATTAGTGCAGGAGTATGCTTGTCTTCTTCTTGTTCTCTTTAAAATGCTAATACCGGAAAGATGATGATAGGATGTATCAACAGGTAGCATGTTACCGGAAGCACTAGCAAGGAGTTGTCCCCGATCATCGACAATTATTTTTAAGTTTGCATTCTCTTTGAGCACTAATTTCTCTGGTAATGTTACTCTCGCATATCAACCGTTTACACGATTGAAATTCTTGGGTACTCCAAAGAAATCTAACTTCTCGCTGTCATGACAACGCATGCATACATGTCCAATAGTGTTACCACTTGCACTCGTTTCATAGTTAAGGTATTTCTCCTTGTCAGCATTCAACACGACGATGATTTTATCATGTGCACATACTTTCGTCGAATAATTCATCTTCACTTTTTTACAGATATGAATTGTGTGTTTATCCTTCCACTGCGTAAAAAATACTGATTTAATGCATGCAATAAACTAGGTAGTGTCGATAACCTGCCATAGAGTACCAGTGGGAAAGCCGCGTCGTGTTTATGAACAAGCACAGAGTACGATTAGTAGAGCCGTAAGCATATTTCATGTCATTTTAAGATTCGTAAAAAAGTTAAAAAAATACCATGTTAAAAAAAATTCAAAAATTATTTTTAAAAAATGGGGGTGGGGGAGGGGTCCCGGGGGACCTTTGGGGACCGGGGGCTTCCTTCGGGGTTGGGGTAGGGGGATAGGAGCCCTTTGGGGTTGGGGTAAGGGACCTCACGACACTGTTTAAATGGAACTTGTGTATTATAACGACCACAGAGTTTCACCCTCAAATCCTCTTCTAAAACATCTTCTAAAATCATCTTTTCAAATTTCTCCAACTGTTTCGCCAAAATAATTCCCTAAAATGTCTAAAATGCTTTCGCCCAAATAACCCCTAAACGTAATTTCAGCGTGTTCCTTTTGTTTTTGGCATCCCTGCGCTGTCACATTTGAGATTACTAAGAAAACCTTTCCCGCGCTAATATCTTCATCTCTAAGATCAAAACATTCGCCCGGAAACAATTCTCCTGGAAGAACTCCAAAGACATTAATAAACTTCGCCCCGGAGACAATTCTCCTTGGAAATACATCAAAGACATTAATAAACTTTGCCTGGAGACAGTTCTCGGAAACGTGTTCTCCCTGGGGATTCCATGCCCATATATGGTGCCCCGTCGAACTGACAGCACAGGTGTTCTCCCTAGGGATTCTATGCCCATATATGGTGTGGGTACGGGGCTGAAAGCACAGGTGTTCTCCCTAGGGACTCTATGCCCATATATGGACTCCCCGTGGGAGTCAATAAGGCCTTTCTACTATAATATTGCTCTTATGCTCTTAACCCCTAGCTAGACGGAAATTTTCTAACGCTCCTAGGAGACATTTTTGTTATTTGAGAGTTAGTTTGTTTCTGGAAGTGCGATTGTCAACATCGAAAAATGTTTTACACTTGCACATTATGCTTGTATACTTTGGACAGCAGATCATCCTGTGAGAATTGTACTTTTGCTGATGACTATAATGAAAAGTGTAAATTATGAAATCCCTGTAAATTGCATAGAGGATATGTGGTACAAATTACTACTACCAACAACTCACCGCAGTACCGAGCTGCCTGAGGCCAACAGAGCTACGCACGCTCCTCCTCCATCCCTATCTATCTAAAACCTCCCTTTTTACACCCGCCCTAGAAGTTCCCATTTTCTTTAAATCTTTCTTTATGGCGTCCTCCCAGCCCAGACGAGGACGACCTGCTTTCCGTTTAGCCCTAGAAGGTTGGCCAAAAAGAACGATCTTTGGCAATCTGTCATCCTTCATCCGCACAACGTACCCTAGCCACCTCAACCTTTCTTTCATTCTAGGCCTAGAGAGCGCTATTGAACCACATTTTTCGTATAGCCTATTATTTGAAATACGGTCAGTCAGCCGGGTACCCAGAACAATCCTTAAGCAATTTTTATGGAAAAAATCTAGAAAATCTTCATCCGCTTTTATGAGCGCCCATGCTTCAGAGCCATATTTGACCACTGTCATCCCTGTAGCTTCTAATATTCTAATCTTGGTTTGCAGACTTATCTTCCTATCGTTCCAAACTATTTTTAACTATGAAAAAACACCTGAGCCCTGGCTATTCTATTTTTAATATCTTCACTGCTCCCACCATCTTTACTAATAATGCTACCAAGGTAAGTGAAGCTGCCCACCTGATCAATTTAGGAAAATAATTCATTTTAATCAGTCTTTTCATTATCCAACGTCACCTTTTCGTCTTCACTTATTCCTAGCCTTAGTGACTTAGTCTTTTTAACAATAATTTTCAAACCTATTCTAGCACCCTGAACTCGCAAAACCTCTAAAACTTTATTCATTTTGCTCACACTTTCATATAGGATGCTTAAATCATCAACATAATCTAAGTCCAGGAGACTTTTTCTTCCCCATTTGATTCCGTTTTCTCCTATTGCCTCTCCTGTGCTCCTCAAGACAAAATCCATCAAAATAATCCAAATAAAGGGTATAGAACACAACCCTGCTTAACTCCTGATTTGATGCTAAACCTGCTGCTAGCCTCATTTCCTACCTTAACCGCAGCAGTATTATTCTCGCACGTAGCACTAATCACTTTAATGTGTTTGGTATACCATAAAGGGATAAAACCTTTAATAAAGCTCTTCTATCAACAAAATCGAACGCTTGCTCATAATCTATAAGACTCGGGACCAAAGGTGTTTGAAAACTCAGGCACTTCTCAGTTATTCGCCCAAGTAGGAAAATTTGGTCGACACATCCTCTACCTTTTCTAAAACCGCACTATTCTTCTCTTAAAACTTTGTCTACGGCATCTCTCAGTCTAAAAAGTATCATATTACTAAGTAATTTACTACCTATAGAGACCAGACTAATGCCTCGATATTTACCATACTCACTTTTATCACCTTTCTGATAAAATGGCTTAATTAAGGTTTTCCTAAAATCGTTAGGTACGTCCCCTTTTTTCTCAAATCATATTCATAATCTTCAGTAACTTATTTCTAAATTCAGAGCCACTGTATTAAATAAACTGATTTTAATGAGTTTACATTAATTACAGTTCACAATTACATGAATTACAGTATACAATTTAAATACTGTAATTCAGTGGTTGAAAAGATTTGTGACTCTCATAATAGAGGAATGTTATGTTCCAATTGTCTTATGTTCCAATTGATAAATGTGATTAATGCGAAAATACTCACCCTGGCATGATTTAGAAAAACCCTAAGCTTGAGTTCTGTTCATTTTTGAAAGAGTGGTATCGTCGTGGCTCTAAATTGTTTTGGAAAGAACAACCTGGTATAGGCTTCAATTGCTGGAATAATAAAAGAGTCTGGTTTTTATGACACAGCTGTGAGGATGATGGCTACTTTAATTATAAACCTACAGACTTTTATTTGGCTGTTACAGAAAGTGGTTCTTCATATGAGTATTTTGTATGTGACATTACTTCAAATAAGCAAATTGAAACACGTGAATTTTTTAATATGAATTAGAGTAGTATTATTGACTTTACAAAGAGATTTAATAAAAAAAAGCGAGTTACACTATATTGTAGAAAATGTGACCCTGACTTTGCATTTCAATTTGAACACAAATTGAATCCTGAAAAATTGTTACCACTTTTTGTTTCTGATGATTACCTATGCGTAGAAGAAGAAAGCTAAAGGACACAATGTTCTGTATATATAACAAGTTTATTAATAAACAAATTTACATACATTTTTAAGCATTTCACTTTTAGGGCACCAAAATTTCTATTATAGAGGTAGGAAAGAGTATTTTCAACTAGAAAGTCGTTCAATCGAGGATTGTCACAATAAACCTTGAGCAATTCCATGTGAGTATGTGCATGACTTCGAAAAATAAAATATAATAGGGCATGAAAACCACAGCTTTTCGTTGATAGATCTTGTACCCACTTCCAATTTGGAATAATATATTTTCCGCTCTGCTCAAGAAAATTTTTAACATGAGGCGTGTAAAATGCATACGGTAGTCCAAGCAAATCAATAAACTCTATATTCTTCGCTGCTTGAAAGATGCATAACCAATGTCCCGTCTTTACACTGAATGGACTCCTATTTACAATAATTAGGGTATTGTCAACATGTTGAATATGCTCCAGGAAATCTGAAGGTATGCAACAGGATTTATATTTGGACACGTAAGGGTCCATATTGAATACACTGATTATTTGATTCGTATTCATGGTGCCAAGTCTAATAAAACACTTCCATCAGGGGTAATTTACCAATAGGTTTCAAACTGATTTAGCGAGATTAATGCAATGCTTTCTTCCAATGGTTTGGTAAAGGTATATTCTAACCACACATTGCCCGTCCTGACAACACTCATGTCTTGAGTACCCGACAAGTCCAATACAATGATGCCAAACATTTCTTCGCTTATACCATTTTCGAATAATTGAGAATCTCGATCTAAGGATTGCATTGCAATCCCTCTTTGATAAGTCCTATAGGATTTATCAAAAGACAAATTGTAGAGCGGGATTCCACTTACTTTACATACAAGTGATGAAAGTCCAAACAGTTCAAATTTATGCAGGGAATCTCTCCATGATCAAACAGCACTAGCTGTTTTTACAAAAGCCAGTGCCAATTTTGAAGTAATTTCACCATTGATAAACGAAGAATCGGTATAGGTACGCATACCCGTAGAAATATGGCGTTGATTCTTGATCGTATGAGGCACGAGCAATTTGATATTCTTTCCAGCAGCTCTTAATTTTTCAAGTGCCAAAGCCACAGAACTCATAACTTGTTGTTTTCGTACATGGAGTATTGCCGAGGTGAGAGAGACTGTTACATCGGGTGCAGCGTCCAGTACTTTTCACATAATATAATTGGACGGTGCGAGTTGCAGTTTTAGATCAATCTTTATATTAGGAGGCAACCACTGAGGTATACTATATATCTCATGATTTAGTTTCCCTACTAAATGCAAATCTTTAGTTGTCACCTCGCTAAGAATGTTGGTAGTGTCGGTATTTGTTTTATATTCATAGCCCAGTGCTTGTCCCCTCAACTGCTTATAAGAAAATGGAGTCAATCAATTATTTGTCAAAAGAAATTTGTCCATGATCCAACAGCGCTAGCACTTTTTACAAAAACCAGTGCCAATTTTGAAGGAATTTCACCATTGATAATGAAGAATCGGTATAGGTACGCTTAACCGTAGCATTATGGCGTTGATTCATGATTGTATGAGGCACGAGCAATTTGATATGCTTTCCAGCAGCTCTTAATTTTTCAATTGCCAAAGCCACAGAGCTCATAGCCTGTTGTTTTCGTACATGGAGTATTGCCGAGGTGAGAGAGACTGTTACATCGGGTGCAGCGTCCAGTACTTTTCACATAATATAATTGGACGGTGCTAGTTGTTGTTTTATATAAATCTTTATATTAGGAGGCAGCCATTGAGGTATATTATATATTTCATGATTTAGTTTCCCTACGAAATGAAAATCTTTAGTTGTCACCTCGCTAAGAATATTGGTAGTTTCAGTTTTTGTTTTATATTCATAGCCCAATGCTTTTCCCCTAAACTGCTTATAAGACAATGGAGTCCTCCATGTGAATTGTATAGAACTTGCATAATTTGAAAGATTATTGCTCGTGCTCATTAATGTTCCATTTATAAAAACACTTATTTGTCAAAATAAATTGTGTAGTACACAATTTTCGTAGGATAACCCCTCGGCGGCACCTTTTTTTCATATTTCAAATTTTTAACAATGAGATTTAAATTTATAAATGTTAAATTCAAATCAATAAAGTAGTCTTCATTGGAATAAATTTGAAAATGGACATTTTCAGAGAGCAGTTGTCTTGGGTAAAATTGTTCATAGTGTCCATGTGTTACACTGATATCTACATTTTCCGCATTGAAAAGATTTAGAGATGAGGTGACTGAAGGGTGAGAATCTTTATGTGGTAGATATGTCATTTTTTCTAGGAAAAGAAAACCTTTTTGTATCTTTTTACTTTCTTTGATGCTTCACGCTTCCGGGTTGACTTGAGACTGATGAGTGATGGGGTTTTTCTCCTCCTTTTCAAACCTTTGCCACGTTTTTTCAATCGCTCGCCAAGACATCGCACACTCGACCTAGGACTTTGTGAAACCCTTTCTTGAATATTTTTGCTAGAGGCCCAATCATGTAATGTAGAGGACACAAAATCTGCTGCAATGGGTGCAAAATATTTTTTCTAGCCAAGGGCAGTGCAGAGCGAAGAACTTAGCAAACCAACTGCCAAGACCGTACCCGGACATTGACGAACAACCCCTATATAGTCCATTGCATATCCCAACTGTAGTGGTCCAAGAGTAGCAACATAGCAATCAATATCAGGACATAGAAACTGAGTTCTATTGGCCATTTCACTGAATGGGCCGAAAATGACATGTACTTACAGCCAAACCCTTTTTTATTGCTAGAGGATCACCCAATTCACTTCTTAATGTTAACTGACCGAGCCCCAAATACGAAGTGTTGACCGGAACGTATGGAAGGTGCTTTCGTATTGTAGTGATGAATATGGTCAATAGATGTTTTTTGTTCAAGAACACGTTAGAGGGGACATTGGTAGTACCAACTCTTGATCTATCGACAAAGGAAGCGTAAAGAAATATACAGCTTTCCGAGGAGAAAGCGGGTGGATACTCTGCGAAAATGACACGATTCATGCCACTAACACTTACTGCAGTTTTACCGTTGATTGCATTATGTTTAAAACCAAGAACTTCTCTTAGATTATCATTGAGAATAACCTTTTCATTGACGATGGGCGAACTAATGTAGATTTTACCCTCTTCCTTTGAATAATTGAATTGAAAGGCGCCATTTTTCCGATATGGAATTTTTTTATTGATAGCACAACACAATTCCTTCATAGTCCCTAACCACTTATATGAAAGATCTTAAGCCGAACTAGCCAGCCATGAAAAAAAACCAACAAAGAGAAAAATCTCTAAAAAAAACAAAACAAACGAGACTGTGGCCAGTGGAGAGAAAAGAAAACAACAGAAACAAAACAACGCGGATATTTCGCCTGTATACAAACAAGGCGTCTTCAGCACGAAAGACACACAAGAAGAACAAGATAAAAAAAAAACAAGATAAAACTAAAACCAATAAAACCACCACCAAAAAAAAAACTCTGTTACTCTGGTGTCCTCACTGAAGTAACTCTATATTAGCATCTTTTCCCTACGTGGATTAGTTTGCGCCGATTGTACATTTTTGTTTTTTTTTTTTTGGTGGTGGTTTTATTGGTTTTTAGTTTTATCTTGTTTTTTTTATCTTGTTCTTCTTGTGTGTCTTTCGTGCTGAAGACGCCTTGTTTGTATACAGGCGAAATATCCGCGTTGTTTTGTTTCTGTTGTTTTCTTTTCTCTCCACTGGCCACAGTCTCGTTTGTTTTTTTTTTTTTTTTTTTAGAGATTTTTCTCTTTGTTGGTTTTTTAACCACTTATATGATTACGTGGCAAATTGGTATTCAAATGAATTCACATTTTCAATTACATATTGATCGTTAGCGATTGGCCAATCAATTGGTCTAATTTTTATGTCTCATGTACGATCCTTTCTCAGAATATCATATGTATTTTTAAGAATACAATCTACAAAAACAACTTCATATCTTCTCTCAGATTTAATGGCAAAGGAGAGTTTTGTCCAAAAATCACTCGTTTAATTCAAATCGTCATAAAAAGGATCGAAAACATTAGACATGAATGCAGATAAAAACCTTCAGACATTGCAAACGTCTGCGGCTAGTGTCCACGAATCAAAACCAGAGTTTTATCCTAGCCAGCGAACAAGCAAATGTCGCTTACCCTTGCGAGTACGAGTTTTTAATACCTTTTCAATTTGATAGATTTTGCTATTTCCAACTTTTTGTAATTCATAATCATAGAAACCTCCAAGAATCTCTTCATCTGTCATATCACGAAGCCGATATGTTATAAGTTTAGTCTCCAAGACTTTGATATTTAAAAAGTTCAATGGACCACAAGTAATTTCCCTTTTCAAAATATTTCTTGTACGATTGATTCCAACAGTGTCACTGACATTATATTTTTTCTTCCCCGCCTTTTCATTACAATATTATTTAAGAAAATGTGTATTGTCACTATGATGAACTTCCTGAGGGCTAGCAATGAACAAGGATCGATGAGGACGTTGATTATAAATCAACATAATTTTACATAAATCATGAATAAATGCAGCCGTATTTTTCAATGTACAATACCTTGAAATGAAAAGTCGAATGTTTCGTATTAAAAGTTCAGCCAATTCCACCTTTATAGGATTATGACTATGATAGATTATTTTATTATATTTCAATTGAATTTCGTTTACAAGTGGATAAACAAATTTAATTCAACGGTCTGTTTGATTTTTTTTATATGAATCTTGCTCAAAGATAGATTCAAGGGCTTTAGCAACTTCATTGCCTCTCTTTTACTGCAATGGTAATGCATATGCATAGCGACTAAAAACACTTATTGCTAGCAAGGTATACTTGTAGGGTTTATTATGACGTCTTTGAATCGGGTCTAGAGTCTAAAGATATGCTTGTAATATATGCAGAGGGTAAAAGGCTTTAGTTTTTCGATATTGATTACCCCTAGTCCTATGATTTCGATGAAGAGTATAACTGGGTTCCTTTAGTAAAGGCTCTTTTGCTAGCTTCTTTTTAATTGCGGTAACCTGAACAAGTGTAGTGGGAGAATTTAAACTTCCTGGCTTTCCAACATTTTCATCAGCACATTTCAAAACTTGATCCATTTTGACCATAAACCTGATGTGAACCGCTCGCAACCCTTTTGCATACTACCGGATGAGTCAATACGTCTTCGCTTTTGTCTAGCTACCAATGTCAAATTGCCAGCAGGTGTACTAGTATTTTCAAGGAAAGATTTAAAATCATCATCTTCCACCTTTAGTAAGGTTGATGGACTGTGTTCCTTTAATTTCTTTAGATCTGGCTTATTGGTAATGAAACTTTTAGGAAACTTTGACGACTTTAAAAAATTATATAAATGATTATCAATGGTATCGACACTTTTACGTTTTGCAATCAGATCCGATAACAAATCAATTAAACTGTAGGGCTTACCCTGGATGATAAATTCATTCTTTTACTCGTCAATTTGTTCATTTTCAGCAAGATACATCCAGAGCCTTTTCTCTTGTTCACGATATGATGGAGGGAACAAGTCTACAACACTAGTTAATAAATATTCATTATAAAACTTGAATCGCGAACAACTCTATAGATGATATGGTAGGTACAATTCAAAGCAAGTGTTCTCATACATTTAGTCTGATGAAAAAGATAATAGAGCACAATAGTTACAGAAATGCTTTCGTGATGGGACCGGGCCGTAAATAATTACAATGTTTCCGGTGACCATTCTTCAATAGATTCAGCTAAATCGTCAATAGTCAACCACGAGTTTGGCGCAATGCTAGCAAACACAAATCCTTTTATGAATTTTACGCTTGGATCAATTTTCCTTATTTTGTCATACGAGTCTTGCCATCTACTATAGCAATAATAGATATTTTTCGAATTCTCTAAAAAATATTTTATAACGGTTTTGAATTATTTTCGTTGAAAGTGTTGTTTTACCGGACATGGACGGTCCGCAAAGAAAAAATCTGAATGGTGTTTTAAATCGATTCATACTCCTCCAATGTCAAAATGTAGCTAACCAAATCTAACCTCAATCTGTTGAATGAATATTCAAAGGGAATAGAATATACATGGTTTCATTAATTCACAAAATCACATCATAAAATATATATATTCACAATAATTATTTAAATAAAACACTTTATCCCGACCGTGGCAGCCAGCGACCGGAAGGTCCCCACGCACCGGCCGACACCCACAGTAGCCAGTGAACGTGGGTGGCCGGGTTGGCACCCGCAGATCCCTCGGAGGAATATAAAGAAACACTTAAAAATACCCGAAAATTACTGCTTTGCGCGACGAAAAAAAAATTTATAAAAATATATATATAAATATAAATCAATATAAGAACACCGGGAAAATGACTAGGAAAAGAGGGAAGTGCCTAGCTGTTGACTGAAAAAACGGCAACCCCCCCCCCAAAGACAGCCCCCCTCCCCACTCCCACAACTATAGAGCTTTCTCCAGACCGAGTTGTTTCCTTTAATTTACACATTCAACTCGATCTGAAGTAAGATAGTGGCCATGTGGTAGTACTTTGACACCACCCTCGAGTACATAGACTTTGTCTGATATGGTGGACATGGCATTTTTTTGACCCGAACTGTATAGCTTTTATATTTTAAAGAGCGAATGGTCATGACACTCAAATTTTGAACTAAATTATTTTCTATACACTTCCTATAAACACTCATGTCGAAACTTTCCTTTACATAATGTTTAGGCATCCCCTTGTAGACTTTTTCGGTAGTCCCATTGTGCGTTTCCATGTAGTACACCTTCGGAATGGGAGATATACCATGCGATACCGAGTCGCTTCCCGTCTTGACTGGACCGGAGTCACGACCGGAAAATCCCGGCGCAGCCGCTGACACCCACAGTGGCAAGTGAACGCGGGTGGTGGGGTCGGCACCCGTAAATCCCCCGGAGGAATATAAATAAACACTTAAAAATATTCGAAAATTATTGCTTTGCGCAACGAAAAAAAATAATTAATATGTATATAAATATAAATCAATATAAGAACACTGGGAAAAATGACTCGGAAAAAAGGTAGTGCCTAGCAGGTGACAGAAAAAACGCCCCCCCCCCCAAAGACGGCCCCCCTCCCCACTCCCACAACTATAGAGCTTTCTCCAGACCGAGTTGCTTCCTTTAATTTACACATTCAACTCGAGCTTAAGCAAGATAGTGGCCATGTAGTGGTACTTTGACACCACCCTCGAGCATATAGACTTTGTCTGATATGGTGGACATGGCATTTTTTCGACCCGAACTGTATAGTTTTTATATTTAAAAGGTTGAATGGCCATGACACTCAAATTTGGAACTAAATTATTTTCTGTACACTTCCTATAAACACTAATGTTGAAATTTTCCTTTACATAGTGTGTAAGCACCCCCTTGCAGACTTTTTTGGTAGTCTCATTGTGCGTTTCCAAGTAGTACACCTTACGATTGGGAGATACACCATGTGATACCAAGTCGCTTCCCCTCTCTGGTTTTAATTTCAGCAATTGATTTGGGGACTTGCGTTTCACCAGCTCCATATAGAAGGACTCATCGCAGTTGGTATAATTAATTCGAGAGCTAATGTATTCTCTATTTTCCAAATCTTGTAACAGATTATCTGTTTTAACTTTAAACAGGAGTGAATAGGTGTCTCCATAATACACCTGAACTCGTCCCGTCCCCAGCCAATGACGCTTACACATATTATAATAAAACTCCAACATAAGTTTCTTTGAAATTTCTAAAATGGCACTACCAGCGGCAATGTTTCTATTTAATATTATGTTTCTTTTCTTTCTATGTAAAAGGACCATATTGGACCATGTGATAGTGAATGATGTGAAGTTTGGATCGGCAATGATTCGGGCACTTTTTTTGGGTTAGTTACATCATCACAAGGACTCCTGTTACGCACACTCTCACATATTTTACCACATGCCGGGTTTAAAATTAGTTTAAAGATCTCTTTTTTGAACTTTGTTTTTGCTTGAGACTTTATTGACAAAAGTGTCAACAAATGTCCTCATATAAGGTTTTTCATTAAACTAGAGGGTTCTATAAAACCTTGTGACATTGAAACCGTTCCCTAGCATTCACCACAAAAGAACGTGATGTACAGCAATATTCCGTTTCGGTAATGGGCTGTTGTTTTGAAGGTGTCTAATACATACCTTTATTTTCTACTAATGATAAATTGCAGGGCCTCTTGATTTTCAACGTGATGGATGCTTTTAATGAGTCCCGCCTACCCACCTCCCGTACATGATTTTCAAGAAGTGCCCGAATCGTGTTGACAGAGGAGCCTGCGGTTTCTATAGGATCTGTTTAAATATTACCACTTGCAAGGGAATTAAACGAATCATCAAACTCGGCCTTATAGACGTAAATGTTGCACAAAAAGGTATCTGATAAATACAACTGTGACAATACAGGAAGTAAGCCACCTCCTTTTCGCTCCCCTAATTCATTGTTCAGGGCGGGCGGTTTCACTTTCCCGTACACTATCACGGAATTGAGGTGGTGGCAGCAACATATTCTCCTGCTATGTCGCTGTGCGAGCCTAGAAGAATAATAGAGCATATTAGCTCACTTGAACCCTATGAAAAATAGAGAATGGGTATAGAAGGGTACCATGCCCCCTGAAACTTATAGACCCTCTACTGCTCATTGGAAAGTATCATTGTAATATGGGATACCATGCCCCCTTGAACTCATAGACCCACACTACTCGGTGCATTGTGAGTACCATGCTCCCTTGAATTCATTGAACCCCCACTACTCATTGTATTATGAGTACCATGCACCCGTGAACTCATATACCTCCACTACTAACCATGTATGTAAAGGGCTTCTGTTGGTTCACATTACTGCTATAAATGTAATGCCCTTTCATAGGGCACCCTTTGTATGTATTATGAAGCATTGAAAGGTACTCTCTATGCCCACACTACTGCTATATATGTTACTTGGCTCTAAAAGACCCTTTTTGCTTGGACCTCCTTACTAGCAGCTAAGAATGTTAAAAATTACTGAGGGGTGATTTGGTTCTGACCATCTGGTAATAAATGGATCGGTCCATGCCAAAAAATCGTCGGAGGCTTCCTCTGGGGGTGCTGGTTCACCCCCAATAAATTGGGCCGTGAGCCGTTCAATTGCGGCCAAGAAAAAGGAACATTGTTAGGTATGAATGGAACTAGCAGGATATCCCTAAACTCTTTGACTCATGTTCTTATATATTTGCTGAATGTCCACATTATTAAAAACCCCAAAATAACCTTCTTAGCGAATAACCCTTTTAATGTCCTTGAGAGATAAAAAATAGCTTTATTAACCAAAAATAATGAAAAATAGTCTTATTTACTTATGTCTGAGGGGGACCGAGTCTTTTGAAACTGGGGGAGGGGCGTAAATAAGTAGACACTTAAAAATTACATAAAGAAAAACGAGCAAAAACTTGGGTTTTTACAGGCCAAATGAAAATACTGAAAAAAAAACAACAAAGCGAATATTTTGAGAGGGCAAACGCCTCTCTTCTTCAGCGCGAAACAAAACAATGTATCCAAGGAAAGTGCCGAAGAAAAATATGGAAGGACTAGACAGTCCCTTTCACTTTCGTGAAAGGAAGTTAGAATTTGGGACCAAGGTTAAGGATTAAGCAGGCTGAATGATGGATTAGCATATAGGGGTGATTTAGTGATGTCTGATACACGAGTTGACCCTAGAACATTTAAAAGTGTAGACTGTTATTTAGTTTCTAGGCTACAGAAATTATTTCAATTATTGATGATGGTAATTTAATTATTATTCCTAAACCAGAATATGAAGAATATATTTTTAAGTTTAACGTTTTACCATGAAAAAAAATTTTCCAAGAGCCTATTTCAATCACTCTTAGACAGTAAAAATTGCTTTTCTAAACAAGCGTATGACCAATGTAAAAATGATTTAACGGTTTTTATGCCTCGATGTACCACTTGAAATAGAATTCTAAACTACCTAAGCAGTAAAAATAAGGCACTTAACACGGAAAATTCTTGATTTTTAATTGATTTATGCACAGTCAATAATAACATGAAAGACACAGCCTTCCTAACCTCTCGAACTTCTGACATTTTACAAAATTTATCGACAGGAACGTTCTATAGGGAATTTGACATGCGCAGTGGCTTTTTCAAATTTCTATTGATGAGAATTATCAAAAATTCTTTTCATATCTATCACCTTTAACTGGTCGTAGCCATTACTACACAAAAATACCACAGAGTAGTATGTTTGGGCAAAAGCTTTCGTTAGCTTCATGGATAAATTATTTCCAGAAAGTCACCGTTCCTTCATTTTAAATTTTTTTGATGATATATTTATCAAATAAAACCTTCTAACCTAATGAGCGTTTATTTTATGTCAAGGTATTTTTCAGGCGTTTAAAAACTCACAACAATTAGTTATTAGCTTCTAAATCACAAGTTTTAAAGAACCTATTCGAGTATTAAGATTCGTCGTGTCGGCTGACAAAATTAGACCTCAAATATCCAAATTGGTTGCTATAGAAAAATGGAAAGGCCTGAAAATATTCCTATTTTGAATTATTTGTTGACTCCTCTGAAAATGGGGCCGGGGCTATTCTTTGTCAGGAAAAGGATGACGGAAGGATGGGAGTCGTTTTTTTCTTTTAGTAGAGTTTTCTCTAAACCATTTTCCAAGCAGTCTTCTATCAGTAGGGAGCCATACGGCTTATATAAAACTCTGAAGAGCTCTCAGATTCAGTATTATTTGGAGAAGATTGTGTAATATTTATGCCGATGCTAAAAATTTAAATATTTAAGTAAACGTCGGGATCTCTCTAGCAAGATGTACCCGGTATCATTACTGTGGATAATCCTTTATATACGTATAAGATATATTCCTGAGATTAAGATGATAGTTAGTATTTTATCGAGGCCAAGTCGAGAGATAATAGACAGCAGTCAGACCTTATATCTGGTTCTTAACGAACTAAAATTTTTAGCAGCGGACATTTTTTATTAGTAATCCTAATGTAGATTACTTAGGTCGGCCAGCCGAGGAATTAAACCACAGACAATTACGGGATCCCGAGACGAGACTTATTATTGATTTATTGAAAGAGCCAGATGTGTCGAAGGACAACCGTGCTCGAAAGAGGAGCTCCATATATGATAAGCCCGCTAGGTCACAAGTGGATACTGACCCCAAACTCCTGGTGTGAACCAGGGAACCAGAAGGATTGGCCAATCCGCGGTGAGCATAGTGTCTACCGCATTTTTAATTTTGATGATATGGATATTGAGAAAAGAATATGGTACATGATAAAGTCTCTTGTTGGTTTATTCATGTTATTAAAATTCAGTTTCAATTGTTGACGTTCTGTATAGAATACAGTATGCTCCGAATAACCATTCTAGGCTAAGCCAAAAAGCGCGCTCTGAACCATCTATTCAGATAAGTTTTGCCTAGAGTGATGATTCCAGGCATCTTAAAATTATTTCATGATTATTTATTGTTCAGTAGTCTAACTGGCTACGAGGGAACGTTGTGAAAACTCAACAGCTTTGTATTTTTGAAAATAAGGCCTTCGTTATTAAGGAATTTGTTATTAATTTTGAATAGTGTGACCGCGTAACTAATAAAAACAGAAAAAGAAAAAAATATATATATTTAAACTTCTGAGAAAAAAAGTAAATGACTAAATTGTATTTTTTGGGGGGGAATTGACGGATAAGTTAATTTCATTAATTATTCTATTGTAGCAAAAGGATTCCAATATTATTAGGGAACCACAAATTCATAAGACGAGAAATTTGATTCCAAATTAAGAGCGAACTGGGCAACTGAGTACAATGGTCACTGGATGAAATAACAAAATTGCAATTCATTAGAATTGATCTTTTTCTTGCTTTCTTCTTTTGTCCTTAGCCCCAACGGAATAGATATAATTAGTACTTAACTTAGAAAGAATTGATGGATTTAGTTATGATAGCTGGTTTGGGTATGTTTTAGCTTGATGTTTGGGTTATGTGTGATTCTTCCCTAGTTACTGAGTTTCTAGTAACTTTTAAGCACCAATTAATATAACAATAATGTATGTAGTAATAATATAAATATAAATATATATATATATATATATATATATATATATATATATATATATATATATATATATATATATATATATATATATATATATATATATATATATATATATATATATATATATATATATATATATATATATATATATATATATATATATATATATATATATATTTATATATATATATATAAAAATAAGAGGAATATTTACCTCTAAATAATATTGGACCTTTTAAAACCTTTCACTTATAAAAATAATGATAGTCGTTTGTTGTCCTTATTCTGTTCAATGGCCTTGAAGGAAAGAAAAGGGAATCGTGTTTTAAAAAGGTTCTACGTCCCTTAATGACACGATAAGGCACGATTGTAGATGTGAGGAACATAGAACCAGTACCGCAAATGATAAAAGAGCATTAAATCATTAAAGGCTAGTGAACAGAAGCTACCTTCAGCTGATAATCTTCTGTCTATTAATAGTCTTACAATTTTCTTGGCCACTTACTCATTCAATAGCTTTGCAGGCTAAAATTCAATTGATTTTCTATTGTTGTATACTAATTATGTTTTTAATTCTGTGTTTCTGTATTTTCTTGTCTTATGAGTTATCCTTGTAAAGGCCAGCACAATTGAGTGGGACGACTATAATAGTTTTCAATAGTTATTCGAAGATATCAGCATAATAATATCTTTAAAAACTTTTACGCAAACTTTTATTACAAGGTCGGATTTGTAAGAAGTGTCCTTCTAATTTTAGAATTAATATGAAGTTGCTATGAATTGGTAGAAACCGGCTCAAGCCAATGCCCTTTCAGAGTATATTTGAACCCAATGAACTCTCTTGTAGCCTTTTCCCTTTTTAACACACTTTCCTTATTTTGTAACACACCCTTTCTTAAAAGTATTGAGTTTAGCGTGCGCGCACGCAACCTCGTCTAAATTAACCATAAAAATGAAATAAAGCTATGTCGACTTTGCATGTCTCTCTCACTATGTATGCGCCGTCGTGGTGTACACTCCATGTCTTTCTTGTCAATTTTATCCGATATAGCCGACAAATGATGTTGATAATGCATTTAAAGGATGTTGATAAAGCATTTATTCACTCTGATACTTAGATTTTGTCAATTTTATCCCATGTATCCGAGAAAATTATATTGATATGGAATTTAATCCCTCTGATACTTAGATTTTATCAATTTTATCCTACATATCCGACAAAGGATGTTGATAATGAATTTATTCACTCTGACACTTGGATTTGGTCAATTTTATCCGATTTAACTGGCAAAGGATGTTGAAAAAAAAATATTCACTCTAACACTTAGATTTTGTCAATTTTAATCTGTGTATCTGAGAAAAGGATGTTGATGTAGAATTTAATCACTCTGATAGTTAGATTTTGTCAATTTTATCCGACAAATCCGATAAAGGATGTTGTTAAAGCATTTATTCATTCTGATATTTAAATTTTGTCAATTTCTATTCGATGTATCTGACAAAGGATGTTGATAAAAAAAAATTTATTCACTCTGACACTTAGATTCAGTCAATTTTATTCGATGTATCTGGCAAAGGATGTTGTTAAAAAAAATTATTCACTCTGATACTTATATTTTGTCAATTTTATCCGAAATATCCAACAAAGGATGTTGATAATGAATTTATTCATTCTGAAATTTAGATTTTGTCAATTTTATCCGATGTATCTGCCAAAGGATGTTGATAAAAAAAATTTATTCACTCTAACACTTAGAATTTGTCAATTTTATCCTATGTATCCGAGAAAAGGATGTTGATATAGAATTTAGTCACTCTGATACTTAGATTTTGTCCATTTTATCCGACATATCCGATAAAGGATGTTGTTAGAGTATTTCTTCATTCTGAAATTTAGATTTTGTCAATTTTATTTGATGTATCTGACAAAAGGATGTTAATAAAAAAAATTTATTCACTCTGTCACTTATATTTTGTCAATTTTATCCGACATATCCGACAAAGGATGTTGATAATGAATTTATTCATTCTGAAATTTAGATTTTCTCAATTTTATTTGATGTATCTGACAAAGGATGTTGATAAAAAAAAAATTATTCACACTGACGCTTAGATTCTGTCAATTTTATCCTATGCATCCGAAAAAAGGATGTTGATATATAATTTAGTCACTACTTAGATTTTGTCAATTTTATCCGACATATCCGGCAAAGGATGTTGATAATGAATTTATTCATTCTGAAATTTAGATTTTGTCAATTTTATTTGATGTATCTGACAAAGGATGTTGATAATGAATTTATTCATTCTGAAATTTAGATTTTGTCATTTTTATTTGATGTATCTGACAAAGGATCTTGATAAAAAAATTTATTCACACTGACGCTTAGATTCTGTCAATTTTATCCTATGTATCCGAGAAAAGGATGTTGATAAAAACAATTTAGTCACTCTGATACTTAGATTTTGTCAATTTTATCCGACATATCCGATAAGGGATGTTGTTGAAGCATTTATTCATTCTGAAATTTAGATTTTGTCAATTTTATTTGATGTATCTGACAAAAGATGTTGATAAAAAAAATTTATTCACACTGACACTTAGATTCTGTCAATTTTATCCTATGTATCCGAGAAAAGGATGTTGATATAGAATTTAGTCACTCTGATACTTAGATTTTGTCAATTTTATCCGACATATCCGATAAAGGATGTTGTTAAAGCATTTATTCTTCTGAAATTTAGATTTTGTCAATTTAACTTGATGTATCTCACAAAGGATGATGATAGAAAAATTTATTCACTCTGACACTTATATTTTATCAATTTTATTCGATGTATCTGAAAAAGGACGTTGTTAAAAAAAATATTCACTCTGATACTTATATTTTGTCAATTTTATCCGACATATCTGACAAAGGATGTTGATAATGAATTTATTCATTCTGAAATTTAGATTTTGTCAATTTTATTTGATGTATCTGACAAAGGATGTTGATAGCGAATTTATTCACTCGGAGACTTAACGAAAAATGGATTTAAGTTTCACCTATAAGCCAACGAATTGTATTTCCATAATTTTCTTACAAAAAACTAGAGTTTACAGTCAAAAACCCTTATTAACTCAGATTTTACGGAAATAGTTTTACTTTTCGATCCAAAAAAGGACTTAAGTTTCACATTTGAACCAGAGAATTGTATTTTCCATAATTTTCTTACAAAAACTATAGTTTACGGTCAAAAACCCTAATTAGCTCCGATTTTACGGAAATAGTTTTATTTTTCGATCCATAAATGGACTTAAGTTTCACCTATGAGCCAACGAATTGTATTTTCATCATTTTCTTACAAAAAACTAGAGTTTACAGTCAAAAACCCTTATTAGCTCAGATTTTACGGAAATAGTTTTACTTTTCGATCCAAAAAAGGACTTAAGTTTCACATTTGAACCAGAGAATTGTATTTTCCATAGTTTTCTTACAAAAAACTAGAGTTTACGCTCAAAAACCCTTATTAGCTCAGATTTTACAGAAATAGTTTATTTTTTCGATCCAAAAATGGACTTAAGTTTTACATTTGAACCAGAGAATTGTATTTTCCATAATTTTCTTACAAAAAACTATAGTTTACGGTCAAAAACCCTAATTAGCTCAGATTTTACGGAAATAGTTTTATTTTTCGATCCATAAATGGACTTAAGTTTCACATTTGAACCAGAGAATTGTATTTTCCATAATTTTCTTACAAAAAACTAGAGTTTACGGTCAAAAACCCTAATTAGCTCAGATTTTACGGAAATAGTTTTATTTTTCGATCCAAAAAAGGACTTAAGTTTCACATTTGAACCATAGAATTTAATTTTCCATAATTTTCTTACAAAAAACTAGAGTTTACGGTCAAAAACCCTTATTAGCTCAGATTTTACAGAAATAGTTTATTTTTTCGATCCAAAAATGGACTTAAGTTTCACATTTGAAGCAGAGAATTGTATTTTCCATAATTTTCTTACAAAAAACTATAGTTTACGGTCAAAAACCCTAATTAGCTCAGATTTTACGGAAATAGTTTTATTTTTCCATCCATAAATGGACTTAAGTTTCACATTTGAACCAGAGAATTGTATTTTCCATAATTTTCTTACAAAAAACTAGAGTTTACGGTCAAAACCTTAATTAGCTCAGTTTTTACGGAAATAGTTTTATTTTTCGATCCATAAATGGACTTAAGTTTCACATTTGAGCCAACGAATTGTATTTTCCATAATTTTCTTACAAAAAACTAGAGTTTACAGTCAAAAACCCTTATTAGCTCAGATTTTACGGAAATAGTTTTATTTTTCGATCCAAAAAAGGACTTAAGTTTCACATTTGAACCAGAGAATTGTATTTTCCATAATTTTCTTACAAAAAACTAGAGTTTACGGTCAAAAACCCTTATTAGCTCAGATTTTACAGAAATAGTTTATTTTTTCGATCCAAAAATGGACTTAAGTTTCACATTTGAACCAGAGAATTGTATTTTCCATAATTTTCTTACAAAAAACTATAGTTTACGGTCGAAAACCCTAATTAGCTCAGATTTTACGGAAATAGTTTTATTTTTCGATCCATAAATGGACTTAAGTTTCACATTTGAACCAGAGAATTGTATTTTCCATAATTTTCTTACAGAAAACTAGAGTTTACGGTCAAAAACCCTTATTAACTCAGATTTTACAGAAATAGTTTATTTTTCAATCTAAAAATGGACTTAAGTTTCACAATTGAAAGCTATGATCGTAATGAATGACTCTTGTTATCAGAAAAAATGTAAATTGCCAAAAAAAAAATCAATAAAAAAATGAAGGGAGGGGCCAAAAAGTTGGAGGGGAGGGGGCACCCTTCGAGTTTGGGGATAGGGGAACTTTGGGGGGTTGATATCTCTGCTGGTTAGGGTCATTGGTGCTTATGATCCTTGATGGTTCGTACTCACATACACCTTACTACTTGATTTGCAAGGATTTCTAAGGTTTGTTCTGAATTTCCTTATTAAAATTATTTTCTTGCCATCTACATCTCTCTTAGTATCAACTTTTTAATATACTATAACGTTGGACCCCATTTTAAACTGACAACACTGTTCAAACACAACTTGTGTATTATACAGAAGACATCGGAGAGGTAAAGCTAGGTCAACTCACAATGTCATTCTATCATCATTAACCGTTTTCATAGATTGATGTTGTCTCAAATTTATAACAAATTGCCTGAGTTAACAACCCCGAGGGGTTACCTTAACTGATAATCAGTTTAACCCTTTTTCTGCTTTTTTTTCAGCTTCGTACAATCCAATTCGCAAATCCATTACCCCTTTTGGCAAATTTCAATCAAACAATTCTGATTGTAGCATCCAATTTTTTAATAACAAACTACTCTCGAGTTACACTCCAATCCGCAAATCCCTTACCCCTTTTGGCAAATGTCAATCAAACAATTCTCATTGTAGCATCCAATTTTTTAATAACAAACTACTCTCGAGTCACATTCCAATTCGCAAATCCCTTATCCCTTTTTACAAACGTCAATCAAAGAATTCTGATTGTAGCATGCAATTTTTTAATAGCAAACTACTCTCGAGTTACACTCCAATTTGCAAATCCCTTACCCCTTTTTGCAAATGTCAATCAAACAATTCTGATTGTAGCATCCAATTTTTTAATAACAAACTACTCTCGAGTTACACTCCAATCCGCAAATCCCTTACCCTTTTTTGCAAATGTCAATCAAACAATTCTGATTGTAGCATCCAATTTTTTAATAACAAACTACTCTCGAGTTAAGGCAATCTTCCAAAAAATCAGAAAAACCAGTCGCTTTTTAAAATGTCCATGTGATACTGTAGTGTCTCAGGTGTAAGTTTCCATGTAAGTTTAGGACTGTGTATTGCCTCAGGTGTAAGTTTCCATGTAAGTTTAGGACTGTGTATATAGATACTACTATCATTGATAAATATCAAGAATAACATAGGACCAAGAACTGATCCTTGCGGAACACCTATTTCAATACGCTTTTTTCCTGAAGAAGAATCATTTATTTAGACATACTGATAACGATTACTTAAAAAACTTCTTTAAAAATTTAATAATTTTCCCCTCAAATCATGCATCGCACACTTCTTAAGTAGAAGTTCATGATAAACAGTGTCGAAAACTTTCATAAGATCTAAAAATACAGTACCTATTTTAAAACCTTTATCTAATACATCATTAAAAATAGTTGTCAAATAAATCATCCCTTTTCCGTTTGTCCTTTTTCTACGGAACTCAAACTGTGTCTGTACCAGTAACTTATGATCTTCCACAAAACTCATCATCCTAATGCTAAAACACTTCTCAAAAACACGGGAAATGATGGGTAAAACAGATATCAGTCCATAATTTCCTGTGTCTTTTTGAATACCATCCTTACTAATTGGGGTTACACGGGCAAGTTTAAAACAATCTGGGAATTTTCCTTGACGAAAAAACTCATTAATTAATCCACAATAAACTTCAGATATAAAAGGGAAAATATATTTGAGTATTTTTAAAGTAATGTGATCGCTACCAGATGAATTACTAGGCAACCCAAAAATATTTTGTTTTAATTTCATCAACTGTTACAAGTCTAAGGTGAAGAGATACATCAGTTGGGTCCCTCAGTAAGGACTCGAACGTCGGATCGCCACTATCAGGTACAACTGACATAACTAGATTAAGACCATTGGAAAAATAACTCTGAAATTCATTACATATATCATTTTCAAAATTCAAAGTCTCTCCATTGCACTAATTAATTCATCAGGTACCCTATTTATTTTTAATCCAATCATTTCTTGTATTAGTCCCCAGGTTTTTTTAGTGCATCCTTCGACCTTTTAAACTTTTTCTCAAAATATTTCTTTTTTTTATTTCTTAAAATTGTATTCAACCTATTTCCATAAATTTTATATAATTGCTTATTTTCTATTGTCAGATTAATTATTTGAGCTCTAAACAATTTATATCTCACATTTATTTGCTTCAAAATCACAGGACTAATCCAAGGTTTTATACTTGAATGTTTTCTATTAAACGGTTTCAATGTGACTACTTGACTTATCAAACTCTGCAACTTTTCATAAAATAAAACAAACCTCGAATTTTCGTCCTGAATTTCGCCTAGAACCTCATACCAATACACCTTTTCTATATCATTTTGAAGTTTTACCATCGCATTTTGAATGATCACTGGAATCCTTGATGTTGTGCCTTTAACTACCTTCGTTGCAGTTCTAAAGCTAGCTGAAACTCCAAGGTGGTCGGACGGATTTTTAATGTTTTAGTTTATCTTTCAGTTTTAAACTTTTATGTTTAAACTTTTACTTTCAAAGTTGAAAGCTTATCACGGATAAATTTATTGGGTCAAAACATGCTAAGACGAGATAATCCAAAGAGCGTCCTAAAACACTGTACAGAGATAGGTATTTCTAATGTATCTTTCATACTAGCTTTTCAGGGGGGAGCTACTCTTTGCATGGCGTACACTCCTTTCCCTCCCCTCAACGTTACTTTGTCAGATTTCTTGATATTCCAATATTTTAACATTGCGGCTCTCCAGAACCTACAAAGTCTTTTTTTGGCAGGTAGTGTATATATGATATCCTATCCAGAACCTGAATTCTCTTTTAGGTAGGTAGCTTATATCCGTTTTAGATTTCAGAACATAAATTCTTTTTTGGTAGGGTGTTTATAACCGTTTCTGGCTATCCAGAACCTACATTCTCCTTTTTGACAGGTAGTTTAGAACATCAAGCTATTGCAGTTTCCTATGCCCATGCGCTAAGAGACAACAGTAACACTATGCGTCTCTTAGAAATAGTTGAGACGTTGGAAGGAGAAGATTGCATGGTCAAAACATTGACCAAATTAATTGTCAAAGCGAATGGTATAATCTCTCGCTTGAGACATGAATATTACCAATGATTCTATCAGCAGAGGATCACCTGGCCATTAAAAATAAGAAAATATATTCGGTATGTAAGGGAGCATTTGAATAGGGGACTAAGGTGAAAGGGGATAGGGGAAAAAAGACTATGGGGGGAGGGGAAAGTCCGCGACAAAGATCATTTATGGCAGGAAATATCATCAGGGGGTACTAATTTTCGTGGCGCAGCACATCAATCGTGCAATGTTAATGTCAGCCAGCAGTTCTTTATACCAGTTTTTATTCACAATTAAAATTACGATTTGAAATTTATATATGCAAATGATTATTACAACTCTTGCGAAAGGTTAAGTGATGAACTCCCCCCCCCCCCCCCTCCGCATAGAAGCATTCTATAATTCACTTACCGATAGTGAATGCAGTGCCGAAGACTATGAACTTGCCAAGGGGGTTTGGGCCAAGGGGGTTTGGGCCAAGGGGGCTGTAAAAATGGTTGAGATTATTGTAGAATGTACTTGGCAAGCGATGTGTTAGCTCTTTTAGATATTGTCCGCAAGAACACAGATCAAATCTATTCGGAATTTGGCCTAGACATTGGCTATTATTTTACAACACCACACCTATTGATGGATTTAATTCTAAAAATTAGTAGTGAGGAAATAGGTTTGATCACCGATGTTGATCAACACTTATTTGTAGAAAGATCTGTGAAGGAGGGATATGTTTTTCACGGGGATCCCGTCTTAACAACTGATCCAAGTGGGCAGAACTCTGTTGACGGTGTAAAGTCCAATGCTGTTTTTCTGGACATGAACTCACTTTACCCTTCGGTAATGTCTCACTACAGTTTACCGTGTAGCAATTACGGATGGCTTGAAAATCCTTGTGCCTTAGATTTCCCAGACGTTCACACTGTCGAGAAAAATGGACCCCAAGCATGGTTTTTTGAAATTGACGGTCACTTACCAATGGAGCTCCACGATTCCGTCAAAGATTTTGTTTCTTCGTGTGTAAACAGACCGGTGACCAAGGACTCTTTGAGTCCATACAATTTGTCTTTGGTCTAGGATATGAGCATGCATTGGACCCCCTCTAAGCAAAAAGTAATAGCAGATCTGGACCCGATACAGAACGTTGTTCTTCATCATGTGCTGTTGCGATGGATGGTGACCAAAGGTTTCAGAGTTACAAAGATACACAGAGCCCTGCAATTCGATCAGAAACCCTACTTGAAAACATTTATTGACAATTTTGTTAGTAAACGTTCACAGGCAAAAAGTAAAGTTCAAAAAGAAATTTATGAACTTTTTTTAAATTCAGCTTTTGGAAAAATGTGTGAAAGCGTACGAAACAGATTTCGTTGTGACGTCGTAACCTGCCCCAGAGAATGTGCTCGAATCATCGCCAATCCTAACTTCTCAACATTCACTGTCATAGACCTGAATATGTTTCTTCTACACAGAAAAAAGATAAATGTTGTTCTGAATAAGAATATTGCGGGAGGGAGTTCAGTGCTAGAAATTTCCAAGAAACTCATGTTGTAATTCTTTTACAATTTGTGTAAGGTACAATGGCCAAGGGAAGGGGAAGTTCAAGCATACTATGTAGACACAGATTCTTTATTGTTAAAAGTTAAAACCGAGAATTTATTGGAAGATTTGGAAAATGACGTGCACATTAGCTCTCGGATTGATTACACGAATTGGAATGAGAGCATCTACCCCGATTTGGTGAAACGTCAGGACCCCAATCAATTATTAATGTTAAAATCGGAGACGGGGAACGATTTAATATCCAAAGGGGTGTTCCCCGGTCCAGAAGTATACTGTGTGGAAACACACGATAAGGATGTAAAACAAGCGTCAAAAGGGGTGTCTACACACTTTGTAAAAAAAAAAATTCGACATGAGTGTCTACAGAATTCTCACCTGACTTATTTGTATTACAATTCCTGCGTCAACCACTTGTACTTTCATGCCCTCTAGTTTTGTTTTTGTCATCTTAGCACTTTCTCTAAAAAATGATAGTGATAAAACAGACCACCAGTAAAACTTCCAAATTTTCTACAAAAAATAGACATTACCACTATGTCCACTCCTTTTTCTGTAAGGTATTTCCCTCCCCGCAATATGCTGTCTTACGTGTTATAGGGCTCCCCAGCATATTAGGGGGTTTTAAACAAAAGTTTGGAAAATAAGTTCGTAGCCCTGATAATTCATTGGTTACCATTTTCCCATTATCTTTGTATAATGTTTTCATTAACGGATCTAGATTGTGGAGTCACTTCACAGTCACAATCACTTCACAGGGGTGATTTGAGAGTCTGATTATCCATTTTATATTACCTTTTTGAAATACTTCTATAAGTTTCTTTGAATCTGCTTGTTCTTTTAAAACTTTTAACAATTGCTTGTTTTCCTTCGTTATTTTGTCGTTAATTTTCCCCACCTCCTTTAATTGTTGCAAAAATCTGATATTAGGATATTTTCCTACCTCTGAGAGGATTTGTATTGGCGCGGTTAACATACATTCTTTTGAAATGTTATCTGTCACTATGGGGTGGCGTTTACTGGCTTTAATGAAATTGTTTAAACCCGCTTTGTCGCTTATCGGTGTTGAGAATTCGTGCTTCATGCCCTAGAAATTTATTTATTCATGTATATTTACCATACTTTTCTTATTGTAAGCTTTCCGCCAAATTGTGTGGTTTTCAACGCAGAGATATGTTTCTTGTCTACAGTACCTCACAAAAAAAACAAAAAATTGTCTAGTTCGTGCCAAATTCTGTTTTGCGATAAGGGTTATCAGTGCCCATTGCGGTTTCCCTATAGTCTCTTATATTATTCGCGACTGGCGTTTATCCTCAGTTTAACTTTCGCCTTAGTTTTATATAGTAATTGAATGTAATTATGTCCTCTCACTCCTTTCTTAGGGTTGGTACTTGTATGATTGTGATAGAGGGTTTCGGTTCATTTGAATTTTCGAACCTCTCACCACAGTTAAACTTGTCGCTTTCGTGATATTTTGACTATTACCTTGTCCTAAAGGCTTATGGGTTTAGTGCTTCGAGTGAAGTTTCCGACAGGCTAATTATTTTTCTAGCCTTTTGGAATTCACCCGAACATTCAGCTCAAGCCTTCTCCAAATTTTGACCTTAATTTCTGATAGACATTTGATTAACTTGGTGGATCCCCCTAATGACAAGACTTTTAGCAGTTTTTATTTTTAAATGATGATGGTCTTGTCATTGGTGTCCTTCTTCTGTAATTCCTTCACCGTGGTTATTTCTGTGAATGGTGTACTGTGAATTTATTTAGTATGTGAAATTTTTTATACCCGAAAAAGCGAACTCTGTTTTAATCTGTACTATACTTTTTAAATTGTGCTCATTTTATCTAAGGATCTTATTTATGTTTACTATCCTTATTTGGTAAGTATTCATTTTTAATCCTCTACTAATTATAATAAGATTACCGCTCGCTTATACATGTAGTGCACTTAATGTAAATCCCCGCTGCCTTTCTTAATATTATTTTTAAATTTCGTCTAAACAATTTTTAGTTAAATTCAACTGGAGGTGCCGCCTCAGAGGGCCAAAGGTCAGTAGATGCTTTGCATGTACTTAACAACTAGAGACCAGCAGTGATTGAGCTCACTCCAAATTTGCTAGCTTCCAATGACCCTATTTCAGTAGACTACCCTCCTTCGTTTTTTTCCAACAGCCCCTCAAAATAATTTTTTAATATAAATATCGAAAAAAACTGCCTTTCAATGCTGATGCTAAATATGTGTAATTCAATTAGCTTCACTACACCCATTAAAAATTACGAGACAATAATTAATTTCTTTTATAAAACGTAATTTTTGACAAGTCTTATCCGGACACCATTGGCGAAGTTTTATTTCGTCCTGGAGAAAAATTTGTAAAGGAAGCTGTGATGTAATATAGATCGGAGTTTCTTTTTCACTGCGAACTTACGAGTCTCTAGGCTATAATTTTTGAAAGCTTATTTTCTACGTTAATAATTTTTACTGACGATATATATTAAGAAGGAAATTTTGACGTTATTAAAATACCGATTAAAGGAGAAAAAACAATGTAGATATTTCTTTTGAGGGTCTTCAGTCATTTTCCTTTTCTCTGGTTATCATTACTTTATTGAAAAACTAAACGACTGGGAGCAAAACTAGTTCTCCTTTTTTCTGTTTCTTGATCTGAATTTTGGAGTCAAAATTTTTGTTTCTCTTCTTTATAATATTGACAAGTTTTTCCGTGATCTCTATAATGTGCTTTACAAGGTTCCGAATTCAAGCGTGGTTTTGTTGCTTCGACAACTGCATTAGCGTCCGTTCCTCTTGACGTTTGGCCTTTTTCATTAGTGATTTAGCCACTTTTTCTGCTGAAGAAGGAAATTGCTGCTGTCCTTCTAGTTTCTTTACTTTTCTCCATAATCTTTCTCTTAAGGAGCTTTTTCTTAACGATGGCCCAGGTTTAGTTATAGTTTCTGTAGAAGAATTATCGGTTTCACATTCTGTTATCTCGCGTCTGGTAGATGGCGTTTGTTCCAAAAGCCATTTTTGTGTTAAGACGGTAGGCGAGTCTAGCATATGAAATTCAGATAATTCTTGGGTTTCTTCCAATTTTTCTTTTTCCTTGGACTTAACCTCTGGTTTATTATCTCTAAAACCAGTAGGTTATTTTTGAAACTCTTCTCTATTGCTTTCATCGGCAGTATCCGATGAGCATTGAACATCTCCTATCTTCTCTTGTTTGTTGTGGAAAGTTTGTAGCCAAGACTAAGCTAAATATTCCTTCCACTTCTCCCAATTGTTGTGGTCGTTAAAAAGGTTATAGAATTCATATGGCCTTCTGATATAAACTGGTGTAATTGATTAATCAATTTCTTCGTCTGAAGAAATGGGCTCTGATTTCCATAGTTTTGAGAAAAACTCTTTTTCATTCTATTATAGTGTACTATTTCTTCCTTTTTATTATACTGATGTTTTAGCATAGTTTAAGTTATTTGGTAGAATTTTTACAATTCTGTAGGGCCCGTCCCATTTCGGTTTTAACATTTCTGTCTTTTATAGATTGGTTTTGTGTACATAGACCAAGTCTCCTAAACAATAATTAGTCTTATTTTTGCTTTTTCTATCATAGTATTCTTTTTGTTCTGTTTTCGCATCTTCCAAATTGTTTTTAACCTGTTCCATAGCTTTTTGCATTCGCATAACCATTTCTTGTTTATATTGATCCAGATTGTAACATATTCTATCATTTTGTATTTCATCCGTACAAATTCTGGGATCTCTTAGATGTTGTAAGAAATAGCGTTTCTTTTAATGAACGTGAAAAAGCCGCATTCACTGCAAAAACTACGAATGGTATGTGGTCGTCCCAATTCTCATTCTCCTCCCTTGTGTGTATCCCCAGCATGGAAGCTAATTCTCTATGTTTGCGTTCAACTTTTCCATTAGCTGACGCCATGTAAGATGAGGTAAACCATCGCTTTATACCCAAATATTCCGTAGTTTCGTCTAATAATTTAGCTTTAAAACATAGCCAATTGTCACTAAGTAAAATTCTAGGGAAAATCATGTGTTCCAAAAATAGCCGGTTGACTAAAACTTTCGCAATGGTTTTTGCCTTTTCGTCTTTAATTGGGAAAGCGTATAAATATGAGTTGAAATAGTCAACTATGGTTAGTACACACCTATTTCCTTTCCTGGAAACTGGTGAACTTCCTCCTGCCCCCAAATGTCTACAGATATTAATTCTCCTACCCCTGAAGGGGTGAGGTATTGAACTAATTCGGCCCTAGGGCTCTTTGGTGGCGACTTCTGTTTGGCACACTCTTGGCAGCCTTGTATGAAAGTTTTTACTTTTGAGTACATTTTTGGAAAATGAAAATTTCCTTTTATTCTCCCAATAGTTTCCGCTTTTCTAATGTGATAGCAACTAGTTGCGTGTGCCATCTGTAAAATTTCTCCTTTCAGCAATTTTGTAATTACTGGAATAAATTTCAAGTCATTTTTTCTATATTCTTGTGGTGCTCTGTAATATCTTATCAAAAGATTTTTGCTTTCATCCAGATCAGAATTATCTAAGTCCTTCAAAAAATGTTTGAAGTGTTCCGGCAGTTCTGTTCCTTTTGATAAGAAGGATTTCATGGCTGAACAAAAATCATCTTTATCTTGATGATTCGAAATATTTCCATTAGATAGTATTTCCACCCCGCCCAGTTTGTCTTGGATTGCTGTCATCAAATTTTCTTCCGTATCTGGATTTCGTGACAAATAGTCTGGTAAAATGTTTGTACGGCCCTTTATATATATTGGGGTATATGAATATGCTTGCAGACGTAGTATCGATCGTGTCAGCCGTGCTGAAGTATTTGGCATCGTATGTAGCCAAATTAGTGGTTTTCGGTCTACGCGTAAAATGAATTTTTTTCCAAGAATAAATTGGCGAAAATATTCTGTAAAAACTACAACTGCTAGGCATTCTCTTTCAACCGTTAAATATTTTCTTTCTGTCTCGATCAGTGACCTGCTGGCATATTGGACTATTGATTCTACCCCTTCAGAATTTATATTTAATGATATGGCACCAATTCTGTGCCCCGAAGCATCTGTTTGTAACCAGAAGTCTTGTGACAAGTCTGATAGTTTAAGTATTGGCGCCTGTAATAAATGCCTTTTTATTTCATTCAGCGCGTGTATTGCGTCCAATGGACATTGGAATTTGCCTGATTTTTTCAAAAGATTGGTCAAGGGTTGTGGTATTGTCGCATAATTTTTAATATATCGTCGGAAATAACTTAACAAACCACAAACTAATCTGCAGCTTTTTCGATCTTTCGGTGGCTGTAATTTTTCTATGACCGTACATTTTCTGGATTTGGCGAAATAGTACCTTGGTTTATCAGATGTCCAAGAAAAACTAGTTTTGGTACAACTATTTTTAGCTTTTCTGGTTTTAATTTTTTGCATGCTTTTTCAAATTTTTCTGGTATTTTTCTAAGTCCAACTAAATGGTCTTCCAGGTTTTCAGTAAACAAAATTACATCATCTAAGTAAGCCAAGGTTTCTTTTTTCCTTTCTGGTTCATTATCTTTTAACACCAAATTCATTAGTCGACTAAAACAGTTTAGACTAAATGATAAGCCAAAAGGAATACGTTCGAATGTAAATGTTCTTCCTTCATCTATGATTACTGTTACCTTGTGCTTAGTTTCTGGATCTAAAGCTATTTGCCAATATCCTGCTATTAGGTCATAACTAGTGTAGTATTTTGAACCTCCCAGTGAATCTAATATCGTATCAATTCGTGGTAATTTCATAACATCTTTTACCGTGACTGCATTTAGCGCTCTAAAATCTATGCATAATCTCCAGGTATAGTATTTTTTTCTGACTATTACTATTGGAAAACACCAATCGCTAACACTCTCTTTAGTGATACCTTGTTCTTCTATTTCTTTCATTTGGCCGTCCAGCCATGGTGTTAAATAATAAGGTGTGTTATGCGGTGATTTTTTAATTGGTTGGCCCTGTGTTGGTATTTAGTGCGTGATTAGGTATGTTAATTCGTAATCCGCTTTGTGTCTTCCGAATGTTCATCTAAAATCCCAAAGAATATTTCCCACCCAGGTTTTTATATTTTCCGGTAAATGTCCTAAGTCAAACTGTTGCAAGAAGTCAGTTTTTGTCATTCCATACTTTTCTTGCAGTTGCGGTTTCGACGATATTTGTTCGTGGCTAGTGAAATTGACACTTAATTCTGAGCTGCTTAGAGATTTTATTTCTGAATTTGAAATCTTTTCCACCTAGCCAAGCGCTATTTGGTTCACCTTTACTTAGTTATTACTTAGATTTGATAATTTCAAATATATGATACCATTTTCAATTTTAATAATTTGATTTTCCACAAAAATCATGGGGTATTCTTCGAGGGTGTATCCTTCTATCATGGCATCCATTGTTTTAACCTTTCCTTCTTTTGCACTTAATGTCAATAGCACTTGAGCTGTTGTTCCCCTTCTATTGTGATTTTCCCATTTATTTTAAGTTATAATTTGAATCGTCACTCTCTTTAGCTGTTGTTGCGCAAATTTGCCTATTAATTTGATTTGGCTGGCTTATGGTTATTGTATCAGTTAGTGGTTCCCATACAATCCCATATTTTCTTATAGCATCTACTCCTAGAATACAAGGGAATGGTAGCTGCTTACATATTATCACCGTTACTGTTGTTTCTTTATCCCCTGTGCTAAATTTTAATGGATATTCCCCCAAAATTGTCACCTTTTGACCTGTTACTGATGTCAGGGTATTCTGGCATCTGCTTACGCGATTTTTGACACTAAGAGGAAACTTCCTAAAAACTTCCTCTCGAATTAATTATTTGGACACACCCGTGTCACGTAAACATGGTAAATTTTGGAAGCACTCAATTTTAAAACAACGCAAAACCTGTAGATTATTATTATTTGCATTTGTGTCACAACACTCTAAACTATAAAGGGGTTTTTGTAATGAATCAGCTCTGTCGAACCTTACAGGTTACTGTCGAACCTACAATAATACCAATTAAATTTTCTTTTAAATTGTTTGTTGGTTTCCAGGTTACTTCTGAATGTTCTTGATCTGTCCTTGTTGGTTCTCCAACTATCTGTCTTTGGCGGGGGTGGGTGCCCATATTTTCTGTAGTTATTAGCTGCTAACGACTCAAGGTCGTAGAATCTGTCAGCTACTTCCCTAGACGGCGACCCTCGGCCTCCGTCGCGCCTTTTTGGTTCACGATTTGGCTCCTCAAAGCTCACCCGCTTCTGTCCCCTTTCATATTTTACACTTTCTTGAGGTTCCGCCCTTTCTTGGCATTTTCACCATTCTCTAACTGCAAGCATACAGATCGACAAATTTTGTCTGCATATTCCCTGATACTAGTTGAGGTATTGAATGTCACTACCTCTGTTCTTAGCCTCTCGGAGATACTCGTTTCTATGAACCTTGTTTTAAAAGATTCAATTAGAGTACTAATGTCCTTGGGCTCTTTTTCCTTAATCGCCTCAAAGTGTTTAAGGGCGCTTCCCTTTAATCTAGCTGCAACGCATTGCTCTTTGACCTTATCACCCATGACTCAGTTAGTTCGTCAAAAATTTTCAATTTTTTTATAAACTCATCTACATCTTAAATTCCCGCGTATTTTGGTATAATTTTGGCAATTTCAAGTACCATGGATAGGGAAGTCATTTTTTCATCTGGCAAAGCCATTTTATTTCAATCTACAATTTTTATCTAGCCCTCTCAACCCAGTTTTTGCAACCGATACCAGTTGTGGTAAAATAATGTAATGTGGTAAAGGTAATTAAACTTTGGTAGTGTGCCTTAGGCTATGACCTAACTAATGAGGTGCACCAGCTGGGTATATTCGAGGGACTAAATGTAGATTGTCGAGAGGTTGGCTATAATACAAAACTTTTATTCAGTTAACATACACCAGTACAGGGTTTGATAATATATATATTTATATATATATATATATATATATATATATATATATATATATATATATATATATATATATATATATATATATATATATATATATATATATATATATATATATATATATATAATATATATATATATATATATATATATATATATATATATATATATATATATATATATATATATATATATATATATATATATATATATATATATATATATATATATATATATATATATATATGTATATATATATATATATATATATATATACATATATATATATATATATATATATATATATATATTCCGCTGGGACTTGTGGTCCCAGGGAGACAACAAATATCAGAAATCTACAATAATATATAATACAATAAGATACTTAGACACTTACAATAATCCGACAATATTCCAAGGTATTTCTAATATCAACGGACCAGACGTCAGTCCGGCATAAAATTAGAATATCTGACCGGCCCTTCCCATAGAATGTATCTTTTATTCATTTCCTCAACCAAACCTTATCGGGACCCACTGACGCACATAGCTAGGAAGTGGTAATTTCTCAATTTCCTATTAAGCATACACCTACCAGGATATGTTCCTTATCTTAATAAAAAGTGGTATTTCTAAACTTTTGTATTTGCATCTTAATATTTTACTAAATCCAAAAATTGACTTAATTAGAAAGTTTCACCACAACACTCCCTATTTTGAGAAGAGTTACACTAGAATCTCAATATTTTACTTTTAAAACAATTTAGTTTTATACATATTTCTTACATATATCTTTGGGTCATTCTGTGCATATACCCTCAATGGGTTTCTTTAGGGTCATGTTTATGGTCTATTTATGCCATGTCCTTTCTTTCAAGGATATATTTTTTTTAATTTATCCATGTATCTCTTTTCCTTTTTGTCTTTAAGACTGTAAAATTCTCTTTTCACCCTCATTCTCATATGCGTCTTCTGTTTTAGTTTGACCTCAATTGGCTTAAGCATTATATTAGTGTTTTCCTTACATTTGATTTAAAGTTATATTAGAAACGTTTATTAATTATTTGAGTTTAACTTTAATTCCCATTAATAATTTAATTTATCTGTGTGATGTGGTTTATCTACCGTTTATTTTCCGGGGTTAGAAATGCCTTGGATAAATTGTACATAACAATTTTGGTTTTTAAATTTTAACATATTTTTCCAGCACAAAGCATTTTCACATTTTTTCAATAATATAAAGCCATCTAGGCTACTTAGCACTTCCTTTGATATTTTCTAGGCCTAATTTAAGTTCTGGTTTTATCTCACTTATGACGAACTGGTAGCAATGTTCTGTAATACTGCTTATAGTTTCCAAAATATTAGTTGACCATTTATGGTTTGGTTTCTGATGGTATGAGCTGTTAGTATCAGGATACAATTGAACTGGCTTTGAAATTTGCTACTTTCCAAAAATGCGTCAAAAAATGATTGAAAAAATGGATCCGAAAGGATGTTACTAAAAAAGTGATTTCCAAAAGAAAAACTAAGGCTGTATCTAAAATAAATATTCACATTAGAATACATATAAAGCATAAATTGTTACATATATAGTAAAAAGAAACACTCAATTTTGTGTATATCACTGCATTTTTTTTCAAACGAAGGTTAATTACTTTTAATTAATTTTCTCTCTTTTTACTCGAAACAGAATATGCCGCTTAAAGAGAAACATTATATTTCTTGCTGGCGATTTTTTCATCGTCCTTTTCAAACTTAATATAGAATTATTAATCACTTAACGGATTTTTTCATAATAAAAATATTGATACGCTGACTCGAAGTGAAAAATTTGTATATAACATTAAATCACTAGTTCAAACTTAAAGTTATTTCTAAAAATAAAAAAAACATAGTAGATACACAAGCATCGTGTAATAAACTTGCACGAACATTGTGAAGTCACAAAACTTAGATAGAACATTCAACTACAGGTTCAAACTTAAAACATTTAAAAAAAATAAAACACGGCATAGACTAGCATTGGAATTAATTCCAATTAGTGTTTTGTTAATTGCTTATAGAGTATTAATGTAGAATCTTGAATGATACAAATCTAATCTTGAATGATACAAAAAGCAAAAAAAAAAACACTCAACATATTAATTCACTATACTTACATGGATAGTTTAGGTTATATATATATATATATATATATATATATATATATATATATATATATATATATATATATATATATATATATATATATATATATATATATATATATATATATATATATATATATATATATATATATATATATATATATATATATATATATATATATATATATATATATATATATATATATATATATTGACAGAAGTTATGTTGATACATAAATTAATTGTTAAAAACAAACAATAATTATGTACCCTAACAATTTATTTAATCACTGCAATATTTGTTCTTTGTACAACTTTTAAATAAGTCCGTCAAGACTTTTGTCTGATAAGTCTTAACTGCAATTAAAATATTTACATAAAAAATTCAACTCTAACAAATAGATTTATACACTATAACTGAGAACTGTGATAAGCCTCTACATAAGGGGCTTGGCAATAGTTGTTATAACATGACTTTTCTATTGAAATTTCTATATTTACAATTTGCACGAGAACAATTCCATATTTATTAAAGGTTTTCAAAATACCTTTATAACTGTACATATTTTATCAATAACATTTGTTACCACTATATACATTTTCCATATACAACTATATACATTTACTTTTCGCTTCTTTTTCTTATCTTTATTTTACAACTTCGGTTCTATTTCGAACCAAATTGTGTCATTAACTGTTTTTAGCTTACTCTATGTCTGTTTGTTTATTCAAACTTATGAGCTTTTTAATTGTTTTTGAATTTCCGGTACTTTAGACAGTTTTATTACGTTTTCGCCTGTAATCTCTTTTTTTTCTCTTTAATGTTCCTTTTGGGACATAGCTTCATTTACAGCTTAGATCTGATAAGCTCAAAATATAGCTGTTCACCTTTTTACCTGCTATGCCATTATCAATTGACTCGTGCCTGCACTCTGAAGGTTTGCTTACCACAAGTTTTTTTCGGTAGCACCATAGAACATATCCAGGTTCTCTTATCTGACTGCTAATGCTGAAAGAACTGTCATGAGCCAACACATAGAAATTAATTTGCTATAGTATAGTCAAAATTTTTGACTTGTGGCCACAGTTTTCTCTTGGGGTATTCTGTTATCAAACAAAGTGGCCCTTCTGCAGAAAATATACCTTGCCTTCATGGCACACGGTAATTTATTTTTAGACATACAAGTGATAATGACTATTTTCACTTTAACTTCCCAACTTTGAGTGGTTTTGTCTTAAGTTTCAACTTCAACTTAGGTCCTTTAGGCTATTAATGTGCCTTCTCTTAATTGTTCATGCCATGCTAGTCATTTTTTCGAAAATGACTCCCATATAAAAGAGCATAATTTTCCCTCTCTCTACTTGGAGCATATCTCCATTATCTCTCTTTAATCTCGGCCAGAGTTACACCACTGTCACGGTGGCTCTGTAGTATTAATGCTACTTATTTTGTACTTATTTAGTACAAATATTTCGTACTAGTCTCATTCGGTCAGTTCAATATGCACGTGTAACAGAATTTAACTGACTCCATTCAATTTCGTTTCCTTCAATTTCGTCCGGCTATATTATCAACTTGAACCCTTCTTTTTTTCTTCTTTTTTTTTTGATTATTTACTTCAATGAAGCCTAAGGGATTTTTTTCTTCAAGTCTTTTTCTGCTTTTTCAGTAGAATAGGTCTTTTCTAAGCCTATATTTATATGTTTCCTGTTTTATTCAATAGCTTTTACAAGTTTTTATGCCGATTGCCATTCTATGGTCAAATTCATTATCTCTTTATTTTTAAGGGGGAGGGGGTTTCTATTGTCGCAATATTTTTTGAAATTATTTAAATTTCTCCGTCCGAAAGTGTTTATGTTCGAAAAGTACTGTATTTTTCAGTTGATTTTTAGAGCACTTTTATTTAAGTTTTGCGCCACATTTTCTAGCCCTCATTTCTTCATAAAAATGCAATTTTTACGACAAACTAGTTGCAGATTTTATTCTTGCTTTTATTATGATCTTGTTTTATTTGCCAAAGAAAAAGAGACAATGATTCCCTTGGCAAGGCTAAATAATTTTGAATGCTGTGGTCACTATCTGTGGTTTATTGATAAGCTTGAACCTGGGAAAATTATATGAATGAATTTCTGTTCATTACTGCGAGTTTTTTTTCATTGTGTCATGTTATATTTTATTTTCAAAGAAAAAGTGGATACGTTTAGTTTGTGTTAGGTTTCAACGGATTGGGATTTGGGTGTTTGGGTTGGTAAAGGTGACAACCAGTTGTTTAAACTAGGGATTTCTTGTGCCAGTTCGTTTTCTCAGATCCAATACATCGCTAGAGTTAAAATAATTACCTTGAACTACTGCAGTTTGCTTGTGACGATGAGGTTTATTTTTGGCTTATTTTTAATAAATTTTGTCATTGGCTTTTACCTCCTGGTAAGATTTTAGGTTATAATTTATTTTTATATTGCTTTTTGTTTCTTTTACCTAGCACTTTTTTTGCTTTCTAAGCTTTCTAAGTTTCACTTAAATCTTTATAGCGCTTAATTCTTGTCTTTAAATTTTTGATTCCTTTTCACCTTGTGTAACTAATAAAAAAAATATTATATTAAACTATATCTATTTATAATAAGATTACAGCTAGCTTATATATTGTAGTGGCCACTTAGTGCAAACTCCCAATGCCTTTCCTATTATTATTTTTAATTTCCGTCAAAAGAAGTTTTTTTCAAATTCGATTAAGGATTCTACCTAAGAGGGTCAAAGGTCAGTAGATGCTTTGAATGTACTTAATAACGAGAGACAAGCAGTGATTGAGCTCACACCAAATTTGCTAGCTTCGAATGACCCTATTTCAGTAGTCTACCCTCCTTCTTCTTTTTTTTCTTTTTTTAACAATCCCCAAATTTTTTTTTTCAATATACATATCAAAAGAAACGCCTTTTAATTCTGACTCTCAATACGTATAATTCAATTAGTTTCATTACACCCATTAAAAGTTACGAGACAATAATTATTCCTGTTATGAAACGTAATTGTTATCAACCTGGAAACAAATTACTGAAGCAAGCTGTGATGTTGCTTAGATTTGAGTTTCTTTTTCTCTGGGAACTTTCGAGCCTCTAGGCTATAATTTTTGAGAGTTTATTTTCTACGTTAATAATTTTTACTGACGAGATATATTATTAAGGAAATTTTGACGTTATTAACATACCGATTAAAGAAAAACAATGTGGATATTTCTTTAGAGGCTCTTTACTCGTTTCCTTTTTTCCGGTTATCATTACTTTATTTAAATATTAAACGACTGGGAACAACACTAGTTCTACCTTTTTCTGTTTCTTGATCTGAATTTTGGATTCCAAATTTTTATTTCTCTTCTTTATAATATTGAAAAGTTTTTCCATGGTCTCTATAATGTGGTTTAGAAGGTTCCAAATTCGAGCGTGTTTTTTTTTGCTTTGTCAAATGTTTTTAGTCTCCTTTCCTCTTGACGTTTGGCCTTTTTCATTAGTTACTTAGCCACTTTTGCTGCTGAAGAAGGAACTTGCTGCTGTCCTTCTGGTTTCTTTACTTTTCTCAATAATCTTTCTTAAGGAGGTTTTTCATAACGATGGCCCAGGTTTAGTCATATCTGTTTCCGTAGAAGAATTATCAGTTTCACATTCTGTTAGCTTACGTCTGGTAGATGGTATTGTTCCAAAAGCCATTTTTGTGTTAAGACCGTAGGCGAGTCTAGCGTATGAAATTCAGACAATTCTTGGGTCTCTTCCAATTTTTCTTTTTCCTTGGACTTAACCTCTGGTTTATTATCGCTCAAACCAGTAGGTTGTTTTTGAAACTCTTCTCTATCGCTTTCATCTGCAGTATCTGATGAGCATTGAACATCTCCTCTCTTTTCTTGTTTGTTGTAGAAAATGTGTAGCCAAGACTGGGTTAAATATTCCTTCCAATTCTCCCAACGGTTGTGGTCGTTAAAAAGGTCATAGAATTCATATAGCCTTCTGATGTCTACTGGTGCTATGGTTTCATATTTGTCTGAAGAAATGGGCTCTGATTTCCATGGTTTTGAGAGAAATCCTTCATTTATTCTATTATGGTGTACTATTTCTTCCTTTTCGTGATACTGATAATTTAGAACATAGGTTAAGTTATTTGGTAGAATTTTTACAATTCCGTAGGGCCCGTCCCATTTCGGTTTTAACTTTTTTTTTGTCCCTTCTAGATTGGTTTTGTGTACATAGACCAAGTCTCCTAAACAATAATTAGTCTTATTTTAGCTTTTTCTGTCATGTTTTTCTTTTTGTTCTGTTTTCGCATCTTCCAAATTGTCCTTAACCTGTTCCATAGCTGTTTCGTTTGCATAACCGTTTCTTGTTTATACTGGTCCAGATTGTAATACATTCTATCATTTTGTATTTCATCTATAGATACTCTGGGATCTCTTAGATGTTGTAAAAAAAAACGGCATTTCTTTTATAGAACGCGAAAAAGACGTATTCACTGCAGAAACTACGAATGGTATGTGGTCATCTCAATTCTCATTTTTCTCCCTTGCGTGTATCCCCAGCATGTAAGCTAGTTCTCTATGTTTGCGTTCAACTTTTCCATTAGCTGACGCCATGTAAGATAAGGTAAACAAGCGCTTTATACCTAAATATTCCGTATTTTCGTCTAATAATTTGGCTCTAAAGCGTGGCCCCATTGTCACTAAGAATAATTCGAGGGAAAATCCCGTGTTCCAAAAACAGCCGTTTAACTAAAACTTTCGCAATAGTTTTTGCCTTTTCGTCTTTAATTGGGAAAGCGTATAAATATGAGTTGAAATGGTCAACTATGGTAAGTACACACCGATTTCCTTTCCTGGAAACTGGTAAACTTACTGCTGCCCCCCAAATGTCTATAGACATTAATTCTCCTACCCCTGAAGGGGTTGGGTATTGACCTAATTCAGCCCTAGGGGTCTTTGGTAGCGACTTTTGTTTGGCACACTCTTGGAAGCCTTGTATGAAAGTTTTTACTTTTGAGTAAATTTTTGGAAAATAGAAATTTCCTTTTATTCTTCCAATAGTTTTCGCTTCTTCCATTTGACAGCCACTAGTTGCGTGTGCCATCTGTAAAATTTCTCCTTCCAGTGATTTTGGAATTACTGGAATAATTTTTAAGTCATTTTTTTCTATATTCTTGTGGTGCTCTGTAATATCTTATCGAGAGATTTTTACTTCAATCCAGATCAAAATTATCTAAGTCCTTCAAAAAATATTTGGTGTGTTCCGGAAGTTCTGTTCCTTTTAACAAAAAGAATTTCATGGATGAAGAAAATTACCTCTATCTTGATGATTCGAAATACTTCCATTAGATAGTATTTTCACCCCGCCCAGTTCGTCTTGGATGGTTGTTATCAAATTTCCTTCCGTATCTGGATTTCGTGACAAATAGTCTGGTAAAATGTTTGTACGGCCCTTAATATATATTGGGTCATATGAATATGCTTGCAGACGTAGTATCTATCGTGTCAGCCGTGCTGAAGTATTTTGCATCGTATGTAGCGAAATTAGTGATTTTTGGTCTAAGCGTAAAATGAACTTTTTTCCAAGCAAAAATTGGCGAAAATATTCTGTAAAAACTACAACTGCTAGGCATTCTCTTTCAACCGTTGAATATTTTCTTTCTGCCTCTGTCAGTGACCTGCTGGCGTATTGGACTATTGATTCTACCCCTTCAGAATGTATATTTAATAATATGGTACCAATTCCGTGCCCCGAAGCATCTGTTTGTCAACAGAAGTCTTGTGACAAATCTGGTAGTTTAAGTATTAGTGCCTGTATTAATTGCCTTTTTATTTGATTCAGCGCTTGTATTGCGTCCGATGGACATTGGAATTTGCCTGATTTTTTCAAAAGGTTGGTCAAGGGTTGCGCTATTGTTGCATAATTTTTAATATATCGTCAGAAATGACTTAACAAACCACAAACTGACCTGCAGCGTTTTTGATCTTTCGGTGGTTGTAATTTTTTTATGACCGTAAATTTTTCTGGATTTGGCGAAATATTACCTTGGTTTATCAGATGTCCAAGAAAAACTAGTTTTGGTACAACTATTTTTAGCTTTTCTGGTTTTAATTTTAAACCTTCTTTTTCAAATTTTTACACTTTTCTTCTAAGTCCAACTAAATGGTCTTCCAGGTTTTCAGTAAACAAAATTACATCATCTAAGTAAGCCAATGTATCTTTTTTCCTTTTTGGTTCGTTATCTCATAACACCAAATTCATTAGTCGACTAAAACAGTTTAGACTAAATGATAAGCCAAAAGGCATCCGTTCAAATGTAAATGTTCTTCCTTCATCTAAACTTGTGCCTTTGTTTCTGGATCTAAGGCTATTTGCCAATATCCTGCTATTAGGTCAAAACTAGTGTATTATTTTGAACCTCCCAGCGAATCTAATATCGTATCAATTCGTGGTATTTTCATCACATCTTTTTCCTTGACTGCATTTAGCGCTCCAGAATCTATACATAGTCTCCAGGTATTGTCTTTTTTCTGACTATTACTATTGGAAAACACCAATCGCTAACACTCTCTTTAATCGCTTACCTTGTTCTTCCATTTCCTTCATTTGGTCGTCCAGCCAAGGTTTTAAATGATAAGGTGTTTTATACGGTGATTTTGTAATTGGAGGGCCCTGTGTTTGTATTTTGTGCGTGATTAAGTGAGTTAATCCATAATCCGCTTTGTGTCTTGCGAATGTCCATCTAAAATCCCAAAGAATAATTCCCACCCGGGTTTTTATGCTTTCCGGTAAATGTTTTAAATCAAAATGTTGCAAAAAGTCAGTTTTTGTCATTCCATACTTTTCTTGCGGTTACGGTTTCGGCGACATTTGTTCGTGGCAAGTGAAATTTACGCTTAATTCTGGGCTGCTTGGAGATTTTATTTCTGAATTTGAAATCTTTTCAACCGATCCAATCACTATTTGGTTCGGCTTTACTCTTTATTACTTAGATTTAATAATTTTAAACATGCGACACCATTTTCAATTTTAATAACTTGATTTTCCACGAAACTTGTGGGGTATTCTTCGAGGGTATATCCCCCTATCATGGCATCCATTGTTTTAACGTTTGCTTCTTTTGTATTTAATGTGACTAGCATTTGAGCTGTTGTTCCCCCATTCTATTGTGATTTTCCCGTTTATTTTTAAGTTATAATCCGAATCTTCACTCTCTTTGTCTGTTGTTACGCAAATTTGCCTATCAGTTTCGCTTGGCTGGCTTATGGTTATTGTATAAGTTAGGGGCTCTCATACGATCCCATATTTTCTTATAGCATCTACTCCTAGAATACAAGGAAATGGTAGCTGCTTACATGTTATCACCGTTACTGTTATTTCTCTATCCCCTGTGCTAAATTTTAATGGATATTCCGCCAAAATTGTCAGCTTGTGACCTGTTATTGATGTTAGGGTATTCTGGCATCTGCTTACGCGATTTTTGACACTAGGAGGAAAACACTTAAAAACTTCCTCTCGAATAAATGATTTAGACGCACCCGTATCAAGTAAACACGGTAAAGTTTTGAAAAACTCAATTTTAAAACAACGCAAAATTGGTAGATTATTATTATTTGCATCTGTATCACAACACTCTAAACTATATAGGGGTCTTTGTAATGATTTAGCTCTGTCGACCCTAACAGGCCGGTTCCTTTGTTTAAATACCCACTGTTAGACCAAACATTTCTGGGGTTATTCCAATTTTCTTCAGCGTTGCTATTTTGACCCTGGGTGTTGTTAACTGTTTGACTTCTAGGCCTAAATTCAGGAATATTATTCGGCGTTTGTCAAGTATTATTTGTTCCCTGTCTTCCTTAATTTCTTCCCCCCCCCGCGTTTTAAACTGGTGTCTTGTCTTGTACGTCTGGCCTCCTTTGCGTATTCTATGCCAGCAATCTGCCGCATAGTGGTTTGGTTTGCTACAATAATAGCAATTAAACTTTCCCTTAAATTGTTTGTTGGTTTCCTGGTTACTTCTAAATATTCTTGTTCTGCCATTGTTGGTTCTCCAACTATCTATCTTTGGTGGGGGTGGGGGCCCATATTTTCTATAGTTATTAGCTGTTATTGACTCAAAGTCGTAGAATCTGTCAGCTACTTCCCTAGACGGCAACGCTCGGCCACCGTCGCGCCTTTTTGGTTCATGATTTGGCTCCTAAAAGTTCACCCTGTTCTATCCTTTTTCATATTGTACACTTTCCTGGGCTCCTGTATTATTTATTGACATCTGATCAAACTTTTGATGGCCTCGTCAATTTTATCTCTGTTTCTACTAGGATTAGAGCCTGCTCTAGATTTTCAGGTTTCCGTGATAATATTAGTCTTAGTAGCTGTTTTGGTAACCCTTGCGTAAAAGTAAGTAATTGTACTTTCTGTACTGCCTCGTCATTTTCGCCCTTCTCTAATTGTAAGCATACAGATCGAAAAAATTTTCCTGCATATTCCCTGATACTATTTGAGGTATTGAATGTCACTACCTCTGTTCTTAGCCTCTCGGAGACACTCGTTTCTATGAACTTTGTTTTAAAAGATTCAATTAGAGTGCTAATATCCTTGGGCTCTATTTCCTTAATCGCCTCAAAGTGTTTAAGGGCGCTTCCGTTTAATCTAGCTGCGACGAATTGCTCTTTGATCTTATCGTCAAACGACTCAGTTAGTTAGTCGAAAATTTTCAATTTTTCGATAAACTCATCTACATCTGAAATTCCCGTGTATTCTGGTATAATTATTACAATTTCAAGTACCGTTGATAGGGAAGCCATTTTTTCATCTGATAAAGCCATTCAATATACAATTTTTATCTAGCCCTCTCGACCCAGTTTTTGCAACCGCCACCAGCAGTGGTAAAGTGATCTTATGGGATTTGGGTGAATTGTGGGGGGTCCCGGCCCGGCCCTGGGGGGATTCTCATCTTTCAAATGTTGTAAATAGTGTTTTTTATTTTCCTATTCTCTTATTCTACAAATGTGTTCAACTGTGCTGCTGCTGTTCTTGTTGTTGCTGTATGCATTATTTAAAATACATGTTGTTTTTATCATTGTTCTTGTTATTGCCAATAAATGAAAAATATTAAATTGTTGTTGTTCTATTATCTCGTTATTATTGATTGTTGTACAAAAGTGTTGCTAATAAAAGAAAAAATATGTTTTTGTTGTTCTTGTTGCTATAGATGCTGCTGTTGCTTTAGTCTAGGGGAAATAATTATTTATTCATTAGACAAGTATGGTTGACAGTTAGTTGTAGACCAACTGCTGTCAACAGCGGTATGTATCAATTTAGAACACCATTCAGATCGTTTCTTTGTAGTCCGTCAATGTCGGAGAAAACGACACTTTTAGCTAAAGTAATTAAAAATTGTAATAAAATGTTTTTCGAAAAAACCAGAGAAAATTTACTATTGCTTTAGTATTTGGCAAGAGTCTTATGACCAAATAAAAGCTATTGCCACTGCTACATCTATGCCAATACAAGTCATACGAGGTCTTGATGTTTTTAATAGTATTGAGCCAAACTCATGGCTGATTATTGATGATTTAGCTAAATCCATTGAACAGTTCTCACACGAAATGCTACTATTGTTCTCTGTTCACTTTCATCATGAACACATTTCTATAACCCTAGTTCTACACAATCTGTTTAATCAGAAAAAGTGTATGAGAACCCTCGCTTTGATTTGCACCTGCTATATTATCTACCGAGTTGTTCGTGATTCAAGTTTTCTAATTACTCTCAATAAACAAATGTATCGGTGCTCCAAAATTTCTGCTTTCAGCGTACAGTCAGGCAACAAATACGCCCTACGGCTATATTCTGTTGAATCCTAATCAGAATACACCCGAGGATTTGCTTGTAGTCACAGATATTTTCGACAATGAAATTACAGAATATCTTTCGTTGAACAGTAAAAAAGGCTATTAGTTGTCATCATGACACTGATGAAACTACACGAAAATAGGCACTTACTTTCCGTTCTAAGCACTTCAAAACCACCACTCAGGAAGGCCATACTCAAACATGGCGTTGACAAAGAATTTATTAATCTAATATCTGAACTTTGTTTAAATGTAACCAAGGGCAATGTACAGTTGTTAGAAGGTGTTAGACAACAGACAAAGCAACATCGTTCCACTGTACGTGCCTTGGCTTGCAAAAACAAAGGAAAAGATTTTAAAAGCAAACGTCTCCTTCAAGTGGGTGGTTGCTTTTTTATACTTTTACTGCCAATAATCGCAGGACTTGTAAACAGTTTTCTCTAGATGGCTAAACCCTACAAATTGACTCCAATAGAACTCGTCCTTTCACCAATTGAACACTTTGATGAAGATCTAAGCAAATTCATTACTGATGAAAATATTGCCGATGATAAAAAGCTAGTTTTAGTTCAAGATGCACTTCGTCGCGTGGACAAACATAAGCCGTATCGTGATAGACCCGTCATCAATGTAAGTGACACTGATCCCCACCCCAAAAAGGAAACATATCTTCAAGATTCTGCAGCAACAGCTATATAATCAAAGAAGGAATTGAATTCAATGGTGACAACTATTGGACACCTACTGCCACACACATATCGTGAACAGAGTAAAAGAGTATTAACATATCTCAAGTTGGAAAGTGATGATCGTCAAGTTCAAGTCGATAGCACAGGGAAAGGAATTATAATTCAGGGAAAAAGTTATAATATACTTGATTTCATTTTTGATATGGCTAAAAATCGTAAATGACTTTTATCATTTGACAATAATCCATACAGCTTTCTAAATACATAAAACTTCCCCAAAAGTCTTATTGGCAATAAGCAAATTCTAAAAAAATTAAAGAAATATAGTAGAGCTGTCAGTCCTCTAACAGCAATATCGACATAAACAACAACACCATTAAAAAAGAATAAAAAGAAGAAGATTTTAAATCAGTCTTGGAAAATACTAGCACTCCTAGCAGTAGTAGCAGCAGCAGCAGCAGCAGAAGCAATGATTTGATAACACCAACGGTGATTGCTAGACAAAAGCGAAGACGTATTGACATCAATTAATCGACATAAACACCACCCCCCAGTGTGCAAAAGGGTAGCGGGCATTACACTAGATCCTTGAATTCAAAGAGGATGAAGTTTTAAAACATGTTTATCAAAATATTGGTGAAGTGGGAAGTCTAAGTTCCCCCACAACACTTTCTAAAGTTGCCTCTAACGTCAGTGGCGGTGTCAACAGTTTAAAAATGCAAAAGAGTATCTAGAAAATGAATCGAGTTGAACTCTACATCGAAATCACTGGATTCGTGGCAAACATTATCAACAAACTAAAGCCTTTTTCCCACTGCATATAATGCAAGCAGATCTTTTAACTCTAGATGAGATTCAAAGACGACACAATGCACCCTACAAATATATTCTAGTGGTAATCAGTTTCTTTAACCGCTAGGCATATGCTATTCCATTGCGATCAAAGAGAGGTGTTGATGTTGCTCAGGCTTTAGAAAGTATTCTTGAACAAGATCTTGGAAAGTATTATCACTCCTAGTAGCAGCAATGATTTGAATACACCGACGATGGTGACGGCTAAACAAAAGCGAAGACGTATTGATATCAACTCACCGTCTCAAGCACCACCCTCCAGTGTACAAAAGGGTAGCGGGCATTACACTACGTGTTTGTGTTCAAAATGGATTAAGTTTTAAAACATGTCTATGAAAATATTGGTGAAATGGGAAGTCTAAGTTCCCCAAAACACTTTCTAAAGTTACCCTTGACTTCAGTGTCAACAGCACCTTGAAAAAAGCAAAAGAGTATCTAGAAAATGAACCGAGTTACACTCTACATCGAAATCGTAGGCTTCGTGGCAAACAAATCGAAAAACTAAAACCTTTTTCCCAGTGCATATAATGCGAGATCTTTTAACTCTAAATGAAATTCAAAGACGTCACAATACACCCTACAAATATATTCTAGTGGCAATCAGTGTCTTTAACCGCTATGCATATGCTATTCCATTGCGATCAAAGAGAGGTGTTGAAGTTGCTCAGGCTTTAGAAGGTATTCTTGAACAAGATTGCTATAGAAAAATTCAAAGGGATCTTGGTAACGAATTTGTTAATCCACATGTGCAAAAGTTTCTATTGAAATATAATACAAAGCTCTATCATAGTCACATTCCGATAAAGGCTGCATTGGCTGAACGATTGATAAGAAACGATTCGTCAATTAATTTTGAGATATCGTACACTGAAAAATACTGCTGCTTTTATTCATGATTTAGATAAAATCATGCAAATATATAACCAACGACCTCTTCGATTTCTGTTCAATGTCAGCCCTCAGGAAGTTCATTGCAGTAAAACACATTTGACATTTTTCTTAAACAATATTCCAGTGAAAAAAAGGGGAATTACTTATGGTCCCCTGAACTTTTTAAAGTGCCAAAAATACTAGACACCGAACCCACGACATATCTCTGCGAGACACCAAAGATGATGAGATTCTCGGCGGTTTTTATGATTAGGAACTACAAAAAGTTAGAAACAGTATTGAAATTTATCAAATTGAAAAGATATTAAAGAGCCGTACTCACAGGGGCAAGAGACAGTTGCATTTTCGTTCGCTAGGATACAACTCTGATTTTGATTCTTGGGTTGCAGCTGAAGATATAAACAATGCCCAATGATTTCTATGTGACGTTCATGTCCAATGTCTCCGATCCTCCCTACAATTATTTGAATAAAACAAGTGATTTTTGAACGAAACTCTCGCCCACTATCAAATTCGAGGGCGCGTATGAAGTGGCTCTTGTCGACTGTATTCTCAAAAATACCTATGATATCCTGAGGAAAGATCACAAATACGATATAAAAATTAGACCCTATGATTGGCCGCCAGCCGTTAGCGAGCAACATAAAATTCAAAAGATCAATTGGTTGGATTATCCATAGGTTGAATTACCATAAGAGGAACTCACTTGTATGAATGATTTATGTCGCTCTATCAATAAAAGAATTTCCGCTCGTAAAAAAGGAGCCTTTCATTTCAATTATTCAAAGGAAGAGGGCAATGTCTACATTAGTTAACCCATTACCAGTGAAAAGGTTATTCTCAGTGATAATCTAAAAGATGTTCTTGGCTTTAAACTTAATATAATCAATGGTAAAAGTACCGGAAACACTAATGTTATTCTTGCTGACTACCCGCCCGCCTTCTCCACAGACACTTGTATATTTCTTTATGCTTCATTTGTTGAAACATCCAGAGTTGGCAATAGCAATTTTCCCCTCCTACAACTTCTTGAACGAAAAACCAATCAAGATCATATTCATCATTACAATATTAAACATCTTCAGTATATCCCCGTAAACACTTCCTATTTGGAACTCTGTCAGTTAACACTGAGAACTGAATTAGGTGATTCTCTAGCAATATCAAAAGGTGTGGCTGTGATTACATGCCATTTTCGACCCATCGTTTCTGGTGTTAAAAAAAACAAGGTGTCTAATATAAGAGTGGTATTCATTCGTCCTGATATTGACTGCTATGTTAATACTCTTGGCCCAAGACAACGGGGCATTGGAATGGACTATTACAAAGGTCGTTCATTAATGTCTGGCTATGGTCTTCGCAGTAGGTTTGCTAAGCTGTTTTGTTCTGCACTACCTCTGGCTAAACAAATATATTGTACCGGCTGCGAAAGATTTTGCATCCTATACACTATACGATTGGAGCTCTGGCAAGGATTTAAAAAAAATTGCTTCGGACAATCTTAGGTCCAGTGCGCGAACCTTTGGCGAGCAATTGAAATTTCGACAAATTGGAAAAGGGTTTAAAAGGTTGAGAAACAGTGAACCACTCATCAGTATCTACTCAGGTCAGAAACGAAAGACATCACTCCTGTCAAAAAAAAAAGGAAAAAAACGACACGTACAATAAGCAGAAGAAGAAGAAGGCCCCAGGAAGAGAATTGTTAGATCGAAACTGGATTTCTTTTCATAGACTGAACAATGGCATATCTACCGCATGAGGATTTCCATCCTTCAATCTCTTCATCTTTAAATCTATTCAATGCAGACAATATTGATGTGAGTGTAAAACATGGACACTGTGAACAATTTTATCCACAACAACCGCTCTCCGATAATATCCATTTTCAAATTTATTCCAATGAAGACTACTTTATGGACATGTCGTCGACATTTATAGATTTACATGTGATAGTCAAGAAATACGAAAACGGAATGCCAATTCGTGCTGATGGAATATCCTATGAAAATTGTATATTACATGGTTTATTTCGTCAAATAAGTGTCTACATAAATGGCAAATTGGTCAGCACAAGCAACAATCTCTCAAATTATACAAACTATATGCAGTTCATGTTGATGACACCCAAGTCATAGAAGGAATTGAGATGCACCTCCAATGGATATGAACATATTACAGATACTGATAGTACAGATGCACTTAAAAATGCTACAACTAGTTAACTAAATCTAGTTGGAAAAATATATCATGAGATATTTAATATACCCCAATGGCTACCACCAAATATTAAAGTGGATATAAAATTGACGCTTGCTTCATCCAATTTCATTTTACGAAAGGAACTTCCTGCCAATACTGATATGACTCTCTCTCTCACCTCGGCAATACTACATGTCCGAAAGCAGCAGGTTTTGAGTTCTGTTGCTTTGGCAGTGGAAAAACTTAGAGCCAATGGAAATAATATTAAACTGCTTGTTCCTCATACAATCACCAATCAACGTCATATTTCCACAGGCTTGCGCACCTTCATCGACTCATCCTTTATCAATGTCGAAATTCCATCAAAACTAGCATTGGCACTTGTAAAAAGCGCTAGTGCAATAGGTTCGTGGACTGGCTGCCAACATAAATTTGAGGTGTTTGGGCTTTCATCTCTTGTATGCAAAGTAAATGGAATCCCACTCTACTATCTATCTTTTAATAAATCCTATAGGACATTGTATGAGTTGACAATGCAAACCCTAGATCATGATTCACAACTATTTGAAAATAGTATAACCGAAAAAATCTTCGCTAAAACACACGGTATCATTGTACTAGACTTGTCTGGCACTCAAGATATGAGTATAGCACGAACGGGGAGTATGTGTTCAGAGTTTACACTTGCCGAACTATTACCTGAGAGTATCGCACTAATCTCGTTAAATCAATTTGAAACCTATTGGGATACCACTCCCGAAGGCAGTGTTCTACTAGACCTTGTACCATAAACACTAGTCAAATAATCAATGTATTTAATATGGACCCCTACATGTCCAAATAAAGATCCTATTGTCTACCATCGGACTTCCTTGGGAAAATTCAAAGTGCAAACAATACCCTAATCATTGTTAATAGCAGTCCGTCAACTGTGAATACTGGTCACTGACTGTGCATCTTTCAAACAATGAAGACTATTGAATTTTTTGATCCTCTCGGCCTACCCTATTCATTCTACACTCCACACATCAACAACTATATTGAAAGCAGTGAATGTCTTTATTCTACACTTTAGATTTCGTCTTCTTCTTCTGTGTATAGGCAACTGTCAAGAACCACTAATGCTGGTAGATCATTTGAATTCACTGTATATTGATCTTGATTGGCTGCAAAGTCAGGGTCACATTTTCTACAGTACAATGTAACTTCACTCTTATCATATCTCTTTGTATAGTCAATGATACTATTTACATTCATATTGTGAAATTCACGTGTTTCAATTTGTCTATTTGAAGCAATATCACATACAGTGTTTTCAAGTGGTGAATAACATTCTGGAACAGCCAAATAAAAATCACTAGGTTTATAGCCATGATAGGCAGTATCCTCATAACGATGACGTAGAAACCAAATTGTCTTGTTACCCCAACAGTTGAATCGTAGACCTCATTCTTCCTCCCAAAATAATTTAAAACCACGACGATACCAATCTCATAGAAATAAACTAAAATTTCGTTTAGGGTTCTTTCCAGTCATACCAGGATAAGTATTCTCCTACTGATGACATTTGTCATAGTGACAATTGGAGCATAGTTGCCCTCTAGGGTGAGAGACAAAAATCTCCTCAAGACATGAATTACATCCTTTAATTTGTACTGCATATCCTCTATGTAATTTACACGGGTTGCATTATTTGCACTTTTCATTATACTCATCATTAATTGTACAATTCTCACATGATGACCAACTGCCAAGAGTATACATACATAGTGGACATGTATAGAACATTTTTGGTTTCCGGTGTCAACTCTCTCACAGCTAAAAAGAAAACTGGTCCACGTTCGATAAATTCAGAGAGGGGATAGGAGAGAGAGAGGAGTAACTCTGTGACGTTACATAACCTGTTTTGAATGGAGAATCATCTACATAGAATCTACGGCAATGTTTTCAAAAGTATATCTACGATATTAGTCTGATTTGTTTCAATTAATATGTCAATAAATTGAGTAAAAGCATTTGAGTCACGTAGTAAAAGCTTCATACAATAGTCCAACGGCGGAGAATTATTCCCCATTATATTGTCAAGTGTTCTTTGAGAAAATATCTTCCATTGAAGAGATAACTCGAGAAAATCGTCATCTAGAATCAAAAGTTTTTCCATAATCACAAGATTCAACTTAATTCTCTCTTTCTCAAATCCATTCATTTTTCAATCCTAACACTCTCACTGCTGACTCTAGACTAACCATGATTCGTTCTACTTCAAGAATATTCGATAACCTACTTAAAAAAAAACTAACAAAAAGAAAGGGGACATTTTCGATTTCGAAACAATTTGACTGTGTATGAGCATAATTACAACAATAATATACTACACATATACAATTACCGATATAACTTATTGTCCTCAATATACTTCACTATCGCATTTAAAGCACTTTGAAGTCTATGTATATGTACTATATCGACTTTCGCAGCGAAGCATAATTGGTCCTCCAATTTAAATTTACTCAAAGATATCACGTATCTTGCATATACTTCTTCCCACTCAAGACAAAGACTAGATCCTCTTGTGATTTCTACCTCAATGTTTGGTGCTCTTGTATCATTGCTGCTGTTGCTGCTACCAGCTCCACTATCAACTTCCAATAGTGTAAACATTCCACTCATTATTGCAAGTATATATCTTGACAAATAAATAAATGAGTATTGTCAAACTGTTCTCACTCCTTGAATTCTATTCCCACACTAATATCAAACATACTGACAATACTTCCTTATATTAGTTGCGGCTGCTAATACCTCTTGGGGCTATTGCGCAAATCCAATGCTACTAATTCCTAGAAATCAAGTGATGTCACTTCGTACAGTGTTTCTAGCCCTCTGATTGGCTTAGACATAGGCGTATAATCTTGTTCGTCCAGTTGTTCGTCCTGAAATTAGAGAGGCTCCGCTACTGTTACGGTGGGACTCTATTTCTGTCAATTTTAGATTTTAGTAACGCTCATTACTTTTTATTGAAATTTTTGTCTTTAATTTTGTTTTTAACAACCAATTTCTGTTCATTTTTAACTTACATAATCGTAATGCGTGTTGGTGAAAAATTACTTAATTTAATTTTATTTAACTCATTTGCTTAAAAAGTCAAATATTAGAAAGCGATTTGCGAAATTTGAGCATATAGTTCCTTTATGCTAAAATGTTGGTGATCCCAAGGACAGCTCCAGTGCAAGGTCTGAGGTGGCAAAGTTACCGAGCCAATAAGGAGTAGACTATAGTATATACCTATATTCTGCTGAGGGTACCTATATCCACTAAGAATTCGCAAGAGAAATTTTTAGGCCATTGATCATTACGACCAAACACTAGCAGGCTTCAACATTTCGTGGCTTGAAAAGTCAACTGACGTCTGAAACCCTTTAAGTTTGCTTGTCCCTGGACTGTGACAGGCAGGGTTCTTGGCTCAATTTTGTCGTCCTACCATGAAGACTGAAAAAAAATTCATATCAGGGTTGGGAGGTGGAGTTTCGGAAGGTTGAAAGCCCTACTTTATGTTTTCAACCAAAAAGCACAATTATAAGGCGATAAATTTATAAAAAGACACAGAAGCAAGTGAAGCACAGCTTTGGTCCAAAGTGAGACAGCGAAGCTGCAAAGCCAACGTGCAGTAGACTAAAACGTGGTAGGCAAAAGCGGGGGAATTTTGTATTGCTTCATCTGTGATTGATCGCATGAAATTGGTCACATTTGCTGCAGCGTGCTAGGGAGGTGACCAAAAAATCAAAACACTGAGGGTATTTACAGCCAAGAAGACTCCACCCTACAGATATTAGAACAATGATCCGTACACTCCAGACCACATAATGCTTTGGGGTTTTAAAGCTCGGGGAGCCCCGAATTTTTGAAACCTGAAAGCCTGGTAGTGTCCGGACTGTAAAAGCCAGTAGTCTAAAATTTATCACTTCAAGGTCTTTGTGACATTAGATTTGTGGCTGTGAAAAGCGGATCTGGTTACTTTCGGGCGGACGGTATTTGAAACTCAGAAGTGGTGTACGCCTATGAAAATCCGTCACCTTCCTTCACGCGACCAGTGGTATTTCCCTCTGTAACTTACAGGCTGTAAGTTGCAAGTGGATTCGAGCAATTTTATTCAAAAGTCGGACTAGGAGCGTACGCCTTGGAAAATCATCAAGCTCTTGCTTTATTCGCCCAAGGCACTTGTCGCATAAATTTCCAGCCAATCGGTAAAAAAAATGAATACTTTTTCCGCAGCAAAGTTGACGTTGCTAATAGACTGGTTATAGATACTTGATCGTATCATACAAATTGAAAATTCCGGTTACAAATAAAATAATAAGGTGAAACTTTAGTGTTTGTTTTTAGGTATATTTGCTCTGACATAGCCTTTTTTTCTAACCATTCTTATTTAAAAGAATTAAAAATATTATGAAAACCGTTGAATTTACTATTTTTTTTTTTAACTGTTAGTATCTGGAAACTATCGTTTCCAAAAGTCAGAACTCATGTACCAAAATATTTTTTACAAATCGTTATTTGACGACTTTTTCAACTTTGGCTCCCCCACTATGTATTTTCTCTCTTCTCGTGATTTTTCGAAAACTGTCTTAAGAGGTCTTTCTTCGACCAGTGGTACACCTACCCACAGGATTTTGATAATCCATCCAACCAATCATTTCATATAAGATGCGTAATAAATTCTTATATAAATAATTCAGGTTAAATGAGTTTCTAAAGGCGTTCCACTTCGTCTATTCGTTATTATTCATTGAATAATAAATCCAATGCATTGATGGAATAAGCAACAAGATGTACTCTTTATCAAGTTGCTAATCATACCCTTTAATGTCTTACAATCACTTTGCTTGAATCAACTTCTTTGGCTTCAGTCTTGAATATCATAAATATTGAATCTAAGATTATTCTGGTGTGCAATACACTTATGCAAACAAAACGCTTGCATTGTTGATTTTTAATATGTTTTGATCTGAACAGTGGTAAAAATTCACAAAAATGTAGGGGGAAAGGTCAAGGGTTTTCTCGATTGCTTAAAATGAAGATACAAAATGGTATATTTTATAGTTTAATGAGGGGGGGGGGAGGTATTAAAAAAAAACCTCCCCAATTGGTGCTTCTGGCTGAATTGTCAATGAGGTGTCATTCGCCCCCTCCAGATTTAAAAAAAATCACTTTTTTGGGTATTTTAAGAGACGAGTGGAGACTCCTCTTGGACGACTGTGGAGCCAGAGGAGAACCCAAGGGTCAAAACTTATATGAAAATGCCCGCTTCCCGCAGAAAGCCAAGACAAAACGCAACCAAATTTTGTTTATTTATATTTGGTTAGTTTTGTACATGTCGGGCAAAAAAAAATTGGGCGGGGGCTCAAACCTGGTGACCACCCCTCCCCATTAGATACGATTCTGAATCTGTTAGTCTTCCCTAGTTTGACGACATTGACCTTAAACCTTAATATGAAGTCCTTGTTACCTGCCTGAATATTTAAGATAACTATTATATCTATGTTTAGCCGCTACATTCCCCAAACAAAATTATATAACTAATTTTCTTTTTACTTTGCGCTCGACTCTATGCGTACTTTTGTTGATCACGATCAACACTAAATTAAAGAAGGGGGTTCAACTTTGAGGTCATGTACTATGAAAACAAGCATGTCTGATTTTTTAAATTTTGCAACTGAAGGCCTTGGCGAGTATGAAATTGGACAGTGGCTATTTAAGACTATATTTGAATTTCATGTTTTTATCTGTGTTTATTTTTATTTTTTTAATTTTTCAGGTATAATTTAGGTATATTGTACTAATAAAACAGCACAACAAGAAATACACCACTTGATTTTCCGTTCAATGCAAGAAACGCAACCGTTGCAATTGCACCCCAGTTCCCCCAAGGGGCGGAATTTCACCAAAATCCTGGGGGGGCAAGTTGGAGCCAATTTTACTAAGTCGAGTGAAGATGACCAAGTGAAAAATGAAAATGGCCAAGGTATACTAAAGAAAACTAATCTGTTTCTGTAGATGCTTGAATTATGTAGGCATATTTTAGTTTTGACAACATTTTTGAGGACACTGAATTGCATCTGGGTGGGGTGGGGGGAGGAAACTGGGGTTTGGGGAAGTTGCTCCCACTCCCCAAAAGCCCTCCCGTCCCATACCAAATTATGTCCCTGGTCCCTTCCAATGCCTAAAAATGTAAAAAAAAAAAAATAATATAAAAGTTTGCTGATTTTGTTGGTTCGCACTATTTTTAGTGCTTGTTTTCTTATCAATGGGTGACTTATGATGTCAAATAATGCCAATAAAAAACAAACAAAAAAACATTAAAATAAGCAAACAATATCCAGGGATTATTCGGAAGGTCCAAAAATGAAAGACTACTGTCTTTTACTTTTATATCAAAGAAGTGTACTTTTCATTAGCTTATCCCTGTGAAGTATTTCCCTGAGACAAATACATCATTCCTCATATCTAGAGAGACAAATTAGCCCCTCCATTTTAAAACCACGTTGACATGCATCAAATAGCCTGATGGTCAGGCTTCAAACCTTCTTAAGCCAGTAAAAGAACGCCAAATCTGACTGGGATGGCTGTACTTAAGGGGAGTGATGTTACTTAATTCCCCCCCCCCCCCCCGATTTTTTTATCCAACTCACAAAAAAAGTAACAAAAATGCATATAAACAATTTTTTACATTTTGTAAGGTTTCTTATACCCATGAATTTAAATACCCCCCTCCCCTCCAAAAAAAAAAATCCTGGCCTTGTCCTTGCTGATTGGTTATTTTTGGGGAAGTCTTAATCCAATAAAAAAAATGGCCAGTTTTTGAATCAGAACAAAGGCACTAAATGGAGAAAGCAAGGATTGGCAATTACCCCCCCCCCTCCCTAGATTGTAAGTAATACCTTATCTTCAATGATCCGGGTTGCAGCGGTAGCTAGCAACCTAGTAAGATACGATCACGTCCAATGTTAAGAAATATAAAAACCCATAGCTCCTAACAAAGGAGTCAGATCAAAACAAAAAGTACACCATTAGAACCGCCTTGTCCGAAACCCCTGTATAGTAAACTTTCTGTCCCTTGGCTTGAACAGCAAGGGAAATATATTGGCTTGAAAATCAAGAAAAGTGGCAGCTACTACAACATTCTGCCTAAACGGGATATTTTTTTTTCTCTTTTTTTTTCTTTTGTATCCAGAGATGGCTTGGCACTGGAACATCGTAGATAGTTGTTCAATGGCTCATTTTAAAGGAAATTAATTGGGTTAAAAATCTATAGTAACTAAAATAAATTATTTCTAAAAGAGAATAAATTTTTCCACCAAAAACTGCATTTTGGATGTTACTTTAAAAATCGATAATACCCCCCTAGATTTGAAAAAAATACTTATTTTTGTATCTTCACATTAAAAAAAAACACAAAAAGATCCCTACCCAATGTTTTCACAAATTGTCACCAATGAGTCATAACATTAACTCTCTATTTCTCTGTGATATTGCCGTTTCCCCTAAAGGTAATAAACACTAAAATATTTCAGTATTGCCCCATACCCCGAGCATGACTAGGGAGATTATTTATCCCCCCCCCTCTCGGGAATGAAGAAGACATTTTAAAAACTATCAAAATTGGAAAATGAGAAACACTTTCATTTAAACCTGGTAAAAACCAAACTCCTGGTAGTACGGTACTCACATCCGTGAGGAGATTTCCTGGCAGTGATCGCTCTTATCCTACACTGTTTCTTACATATTGGCTTATAGAGTTTTCCAAATAACCTTGACTATTCCACCACTCCTATTAAATATTTTGTAGAATAGAATATCCTCGAACTTAGGATCTAATCAAATCATCCTAGACTAAATTACAAACGCAGCAATTTAGTACATCATCAATTGTATGACAAATATTCCTAAATTACGTACAATTCTTGTCTAATTTCCACTAGCGATTACTAGCGGTACTAGCGATTTGGACTGCCTTCAACTGAGCTACGAAAGGGTAGCTGGTGAAAACGACTAATGCCCAGAGGCGTTGAATTTTCTGTGCTAGGAATCAATTTCAGTTTTTGTGCCCCCCATCACTACCACAATATAGCTAGACCATAGCTATACACTCAGTTTGGCACGAAGGCTAAAAAGGGAAAGATTAACGAATAATGAGTGAGCTTTCTTGATTTCTTAAGCCACTGAGGTTTATTTTAGAGCCAACAGAAATTGCGGATTAAATGGGACACGATGTAGTCATTAAAAGTAATGTGATTTGGAATATCTTAGATATATTTTTTTCTATAGCATTTCAAATAAAAAGTAATGTGACAAAAATGGAATTCAATTCCTTTCATTATGTCAGAAACAGCGCAACAAGAAGCTATTCTTAGCACATTCTAATACACATCGCCATCAACTAATGATTCAGCGCGAGTACAATAATCGATTTCTTGTTTTCATACGGTGGTATAAAAGTAGTATTGAGGGGGTTCTTTCGAATTCCCCTCATTTTTCGTCTTCCCCCTATTTTCTGGAGTTTTGTCGAACTAACTCCACTCCCCCTAAATACATTAATACGCACTTACCTGGCATTATGCTCATATTTACATCAAGGATGAATTAAAGCATCTATTAAAAATTACACACACATACATATATATATATATATATATATATTTATATATATATATATATATATATATATATATATATATATATATATATATATATATATATATATATATATATATATATATATATATATATATATATATATATATATATATAAATATATATATATATATATATATGTATGTGTGTGTAATTTTTAATAGATGCTTTAATTCATCCTTGATGTAAATATGAGCATAATGCCAGGTAAGTGCGTATTAATGTATTTAGGGGGAGTGGAGTTAGTTCGACAAAACTCCAGAAAATAGGGGGAACTTCGACAAGGGGGACGGCTAAGCCAAGTAGCCTAATATGCTACTTATGTTGGTAATACACAAATGCTAAACTTTCTAAATTATTTAATAAGCGTTATTTTAGTGTAATAGTAGAGGTAATATAGACAGAATGGACTGAAAGTAGAGATTTTAGGGAGCAGAAATAGAAATTCAAGACGGATCAGATTTAAGGTCAATATTCTATGTAAATAACTGAATGATCAAAGATGAGCACCACATCTGTTCAGGTGAGAAGTGCTAAAGTCTACCCTAAACTGCCCATCATCCATACTACAAATAGTATTTCCATCTCTGAACAGCACAGCGTCTCAGGTAAATTGTCGTAGGAGCAAGATTTCTAGGTTATTGCCAGCGCTTTAAATCAAGCAAAACCCTTACCACATCTACATAGAATCACTAGAAAAAAAAATATAAAAAAATTTCTTGGGGATGCCACTATTTACTTAATAAATTTACTTTGTCCGACGTAGATAGGTGTGGTACAGACATGCTAACGGCTTTGTTAAGTAGAAACTGTCCACTTACTTCACTAAATTTGTGAATTTACTTCAAAATAGTCATTTCAAATAAAGCCTCTTCACTTACTTCTAATACAAAGCAAGTCTTAGAACTTTCAACTAAATACAATTAGTCATTGTCATGGCATTGCTGATATGCCCTTTTGATAGCCTGTATCTTCATATACCTCTAGAAATTTCCATCTCAATGCTCTTAGCCTTACAAGCAGTTGCAAAAGAAATAGCAGCAGTAGTAGTAAATGTAGCAATCATAGTAGTACTAGTAGTATTATTGGTCAGATGATCTTCCCATTTTATCATTCTCTGAAAGTTCCGACTTAATACCCAAATCAATTTTTGAGATGCGCTCTTTTGACAATGAACATGCATATAGCGTCTTTTGATTTAGTTGGTAGTATAAGGTTTCCAGACTTTAGCGCATGTCCTCCCAGGATTTCAATCGCGTGCCCAGTTTCCACGCTGTTTCCATGAGAGCCAGCAGGCGTTACTTCAATGTCAACATTTTGGGAAGACAAACTCCTGCAATACGACCACAGCACTGTTTTAAATGGCCAGCAGGGTAATGTAATAGAGGATGACACAATCTTGCGTAACTTTGCTTCAGTATTAGAAAGGAGTTCACTGTGTCAACATCAAAAGATATTGTAATGGATGATTTTACACTATTGGATATTCAAGGCGCTAGCAATGGCGAAATAGAATCTAGAGGGCTTAAATTAGCAGTGGAAATAACAAAGGGTTGCCGACTAACCCTAGAATGGGACAAGATGTTTCAGGGTATGTTATATCATTAAGCAAATTCAAGTCGGAAGAACAGTTATGCTTTGCAGCACAAGTGAATATAATGCATATGCAGATATCACAAGACGAATTAAATGTGTTAATGAAATATATTAAGAGAACAATCTGAATCAATCTATAAAAAAAAGGAGTAAGTTTCTTACTAGCGGAATTCTTAGTCTATAATTGGTAGTGAGGGTGTCAGGATTAAAGATGACTATTTGAGAACCAAAAAATCATACGGAATTTTAAAAGTGGAAAAGTGGATAGTTTTAGATGATGATTTTCTAGAGTTATCTCTTCAAAGAAAAATATTTTCTCATGGAGTGCTTAACCATATAATGAGAACTGATTCCCCATCTTTGGACTATAAATAATCGTGGCCCAGAAGCACTTAATCAATTTATAAATACATTAATTGAGACAAAACAAAATGATATTGTGATTTTGCTTTTAATCACTACTTAGACGGCCATTTTGTAAGACAACAAGAAATAGTGTATAAGCAGGTTTTGTGACGTCACTCCTCCCAGAAGACATTCATTTTATTGATCGTGAGTCAGTTTCTTTTTGAAAGTGAGACAGTCAACATCCAAAATTGTTTTACACATGTCCATTATGCTTGTATACATTGGGCAGCTGGTCATCCTGTGAGAATTATACCATTGCTGATGACTAAATAGTCCAGGACTTTTAGCCCAAAAAAGTGTCGAACCCGGACAAAATTGCAATATAAACGAAAATGGTACCAAAATGATCAGAAAAAAATTCTGTACAACATACTGAAAGTCCCCATAAATCCGAGTGGGGCGAGTACCCGAAAAACAAGGGAAAAGGGGGAAATGCGGGGGAAAATGGGAAAAATGCCGAACATGCCCAGAAAATAGTTTTAAAGCGAGTTTTCTGAGGTTTTCACATACGCTGATTACGAAATTGACATCTAAAATTAAGTGTAGAAAAAGAGTACTACGGAAAACGGGGGAACAGGGGAAAGAGGGAGAAAAGAGAAGAATACAGGGTAGGGGTAGAAAGCGGTTTGAAAGATATTTTCTGGGGTATTCCTATCTGGTGATTACGAAATTGAGAACTAAAATGATATAAAAAAATTGATTAACATAAAACGGGGAAATGGGGGGAGGGGGGAGGGGGGGAAGGGAAATATACAGGGTAGGGGTAGAAAGCATGTGGAAATGTTTACAAATGTCAATACAGGAGATCTATAGAGGTTCGGCTACCCCATAGGTTCGGAAAAGGCAAAAAAAAACTCGAGAAAGAAATACGGAAAGATACTGAAATTACTTTATTCCGTATTCCTCGCCGTTATCAACAAGCGTGTGGGTTCGTCAACATAATCCTGTTCTAATTCGACATTCAGTAAGAGAAGCAAGGTAGACTAGTCACCGCGGAGTTCCGGTGCCGACGACAAAACCTATCCTGACGGAATCACATCTAGCGGATCCAATAGTCCCCAGTCTGCGTGGATGCTTACACATGTGACATGGTAGCAGGATAAATCAAGGTACGACGAGATTTTTTTGTTAAGTCAAGCATAATTTTGCGTATCGGCAACTCTTCTTTCAGTACTAAGCCAAGTTTAATTCATTATTTTCCCTGGGTGCCTGAATTCATGGTTATAGTTGCGTTTTGTCAAGATTAAGCAAGAGCGACATCTAGTTTTCAGAGACGGTCTTTCGAGATGGCGCGCCATCTCGAAGGTTCAGAATTCATTTAGAGAGTTACGTTCGCCGTGCGAATGGTGCTGATGAAAGATAAATCTCTTTGGGAACCCTGCTGCTGTATCAGAAGTGGAAAATTTTCATGTCATGGAGAGCTGACACTGTAATGTCAGCTATCAATGGTTAAAATTCAACACTTCTGTTTGAGCAGCAGGGAGACATGATAGAAACGACATTCAAGGTATCTGTCCTATTTTTAGCGAAACTAAGCTGCTCTTCTATTCCAGTGCAAGATGAGTGGCTCCAACAGACTCTGCATTCTTTGTCAGCAGGACATATCAAGCGATGATGACACATCCGTTGTTCTGACTGCGAAAGGAGCACTATCGGTGAGCACAGCAAGCAAAGACAGAGGCGACCAGATTGCTGCAGAACCAGGTCAGATTGTTCATAAAGCATGCTGAAAAGATTATTGCCGTCAAAGTACCATTTATTCCTTGAAACGGACAAGTGAAGAACCTATCCCTAACGAAACTCCGAGAAAACTGAGATCTCAAGATTTCTTTAACGTGCAGGTCTGTTGCATTTTTTGCAACTCTGAAGTGGGGTTCGAGAAGTCGATAAGAAAGGGGGCCGACGGCGAGTGCGTGAAAGCAGCCACGACAGAGCTTAGACACTCAGTGTTGCGGGCATGCGAAAGTAGAGGCAAAGACAATTGGGCGACGACTGTTCTCGGAAGGATGAATTGCATTCTTTCTGACCTCCATGCTGCAGATGCAGTTTACCATAAATCATGCTATGTGAGCTTTAAGACAAACAAAAGTATGCCAAAACGGTACAAAGAGGAGAAAGAAAACGATTCTGCCAAGGCGGGAAGACCAGCCAAAACAGAGAAGCGAGAAGCTTTTGAAAAGTCTCTAGAGCACTTTAAAAGTATAGAAGACCAACACTTTACTCTTAGTGATGTCGCAGAAACGATGAATTTTTTCCTTGGAGTCGGTGAAGCTTACAATGTGAAGCACATCCAACATCTTTTGCTTGAAAGCTACGGGGATCGTGTGCTTATCACGGATTTGCCTGGGAAAGCTAGTATTGTGACATTCAGAGAGACGGCTCATTTCATTCTGAACGAGCATCGTACGCTTCCTAAGGACCAATCTGAGGACGTAGAGATCATGAACATGATAAAAACGGTTGCTAGAATAATCAAAAGTGAAGCTAAAAGCCTACCTCCTTTATCAGAAGAGTATCTAAGTTTCAAGTCTCTTGACAATGTCGCAACGTGCTTAAGCTACCTTCCCAAGTCCTTGCGTCTTCTTCTTTGCGAATTAATATCAGGGGGAAACGAGAATATTGCAGTGGCAGCTCTTGGTCAAGCAATAGTAAAAGCCTGTTTACCTCGAACAGTCCTCGCACCTCTTCAGGTGTTTGTAGCAGTTCAGCTCCACCACCACTTCGGATCACGGTTTTTAATAGACAACGTCCATAAACTGGGCTTCTGTTCATCCTATAAAGAAGTGCTCAGATTTGAACGAAACGCAGCTGCAAGTCACGGGACTGATCTTTTCACGCTTAGCGCTGGCAGTTTCTTGCAGTTTGCAGCAGATAACGTAGACCATGATGTCTGCACGATCGACGGTAAAGACACATTTCACGGAATGGGGATTATTGCAATAGTGAGTCCCAAAACGAAAACAACAATGCCCAGTATTCCTCGAATGGAAATTAATGCAGATACCCTAAAAGACATCGCAGGCATGACCTTCCACTTCTACAATCGAAGGAACAAAGAGGGCGCTGGCATGGTGTATAAAACCCCCCAGAGCTGTACAACCTCTGAAAGTAACTTGGACCTTCTTTGGCACAGCAGCTGGCTTTTTAGAAGCCAAAGACCTGGTTGGAGTGGCCTTATGCAGGCAGTGCACATCGGAGAACATGACGGACGATCCTCAGTTCTGTTTTTACCTATGATAGACTACAAACCTACTGATCAGTCTTGTATTTACTCCACACTCATATTCATCAGTGACCAAGCGCGAAGACTCGGTGTAACTCCCGTTGTCACGTTTGACCAGCCCTTCTTCTGGAAAGCAACAAAGATTGTTCATGACGAGCCTCCAGAAAGTCCCCTGAAGAAAATTGTAACAATACTTGGAGGGTTCCATACACGAATGAGCTTCTTAGGGGCCATAGGCTATATAATGGAAGGGTCGGGCCTGAAAGAGATGTTAGAACTTGTGTACGGGGAGAATACAGTGAAACACATTTTCAGCGGCAAAGCGGTTGCAAGAGCAGTAAGAGCTCACGAGCTAGTCGACGCATCACTGAATATTTCACTTTTGTGCATGGCATATTCGATTCCGTATGGCGAGAGACCTTCCGACCACGAAGATCTTGTACGAGTCTCCAGCGTGTATGACGATTTGGTGGATGGAAAGATTTCTGTGGAAGAAACGGCTAATCACGAAGCCCTTCAGGCGGTTTCGCTACGCCTCGAAGCCTTAAAATCGTCTCTGAAATCCAGCAGAACTGCGAAACTATTAATGCAGTATTCCGAAATGGTTTCGATCTTTCGGAAGTTTTTGAAAGCAGAAAAGGAGACTGGGATCTCTACTTATCCTCTCTTTCTGAAATGCTCCCATACCTCGCAGCTGCGGGGCATAATCTTTATGCCAAGTCAGTTCGTCTTTTTCTTCAGATGATGCAGGAACTTGAAACATCGAATCCACAGCTCTTCGGACAGTTTGCAAGCGGCAAGTTTATTGCCCGACGAAGTGATCGTTATTGGGCTGGATTGGCTCCAGACCTCGTCATCGAGACAGTGCTGATGAAGAGCCTAAAAACAGATGGAGGGCTGACAAGAGGAAAAGGGATGACTGAGCTTCAGAGAAACATATGGACAATGTCTATGCCAGTACTCGCTTCAGTGAATGATCTAATGCAGAAACTGACGGGCTTAGAGTACAGTTCTAGTGAACAGCACGTTACTGCAACCGCAGCACGAATAAAGAGAGATACTAAGGATCTACTGACGTTTCTTGAATTCCTTCTAGAGAACTGTCCTTTCACTAGTTCCACAGAGCTTAGAAGTATAGGTTCCGGGCTGATTGCCCAAAAAGGCGTCAATGCAGAGGATGCTAAAGCTGTAGGTGAGCTGATCCTCCAGCGCATGGATGGCCAATCCGTCGAAAGTTTTACATTCAGGAAGAAAGACAAAGTCGTTACACTGGCATCCGATGGGAACATAAGGATAGATGGCGAGATTTTGCATATCGACCCTGCACTGCTTTTTCAACATCTTTCGACTGCTGCCCATACATCTGAAAATGACATGGCAGAAACTCTACGTTACGAACTGTGCAGTTATCCGCCCGCTTTGTTTGAGAATTCTGGCATAATGCGTCAGCCAGACAAACCTGCACTAGCGAAAGCAATATGGAAAGAAGCGAAAACGGACTCGATTCACAACCTGCCAGTGTCAGATCGTGTCACTGTAGTTGACGGAGGTTGGCTGCTTCAGCAAGTACCTTGGAAGATTGGTGATACTTATGATTCAATCTGTGACAGCTATGTTAGTTTCGTTACTCGACGCTGTACCTCCCCTACTGTTGTCTTCGATGGATACAGCGCTGGTCCAACCACGGAAGATGCTACCCACAACCGACGGTGTAAGGGAAGCCAGCATCAAGTGATCGATTTCAGTTTAGGGATGAAGCTCCAGAAAAAGAAGGAAGAGTTTTTGAGCAACTCTCAGAACAAACAGCAAATTATAGGCTACATCGGGGAAAAACTCAGAGCCAAAGGATTTGAAGTCGTCCATGCAAAGGACGATGCTGACTATCTAATCGTGAAGACTGCCGTAACGAAAGCAGAAAACTCTGAAACAATAGTTCTTGGCAACGACACTGACCTTCTGATTCTACTCTTGTATCACCTCCCGCCTACTGCAAAAACACTTTACTTCGAATCGTCAACGAACCCAAAAGAAGCGATAACACGGTTCTGGTGCCTCAACGAAGTTAAAAAAAAATGGGAGAAGTATCCAGGCTACTTCTGGTAGGGCACGCACTCTTGGGATGTGACACGACCTCACGAGTTTTCGGACTTGGAAAGCAAGCTGTGCTACCTCTTTTGAAGAAGAGCGAAGTGTTCAGAAAAAAAATGCGAAGTGTTTCTGGATGAATCATCGTCTAAAAATGAAATCGTGAAAGTGGGTGAAAATCTTCTCCCCAGCTTGTATAAAGCACGACCAAACGAAGATCTCACTAAGCTGCGACATCGAATTTTCCTGGAAAAAGTTTCTTCGTCAAATACTACGGCGTTTGTTAAGCCTGAAAGGCTTCCGCCAACCGAAGCTGCAGCTTCATTCCACTCCCAGCGAGTGCGTCTCCAGGTATCCCGTTGGAAAGGGGAACCAGCTGACCTCGACCCGGCTGACTAGGGTTGGGTCCTCAGAGACCATAAATACTCACCTGTGATGACCGATTTGTTGCCCGCACCTCAGACTCTTTTGAGTGTCGTGAGATGCAACTGTAAGACAGGCTGCGAGAACTCGCGATGCAGCTGCAAGAAAAATGGATTAGCGTGTACGTTCGCGTGCGGAGAATGTCAGGGTATCAACTGTTTGAACAGGGACAATGAGATTGTCGAAGACGAGGAGCTCGACTAGTGACATCAATGCTGTGTTTTTCAAGTCAACTCTACTGCCTTAAAAAGTGCAGATTTTACCTATAGTTACTGAAGTTCTTTTTTTAGTTTTTTATTCAACGATATTGCCTTCGAAAGTACAAATTTTACCTATAATAGCTGAAGTTTTATACTGTGATCACTGCCAAGCGGTTGTTTTCTTTATGCTTAGTAATTCAAATGGTTGTAAGAAATATCTGTGATTCAAGAAAGTAAAAGTTTGATACTTAAGCGAGTTATTTTGTCCATAGGCCTACTCATTAGCCATTAGCAGCTGGCTCAGGAGTCAGGCTTCCCTTCCCCTTTTCCGTTATTTCCTCTAGTTTTGTTCGGTTTTCATGGTTCTCGTTTTCTTTCCTTCATTTTAGGTGTCAGTTTCGTGATCAGCAGATAGGAAAACCCCAGAAAACACATTTCAAACTGATTTCTACCCCTGACTTCAATTGTCCCTTTTCTTCCCCTCTTTCCCCCTTTTCCCCCGTTATGGTGGGGCTCATGTTCTTTATTTCATTTTAGATGTCAGTTTCGGGATCAGCAGATAGAAAGACCCCAGAAAACATATTTCAAAGTGCTTTCTACCCCTACCCTGTATTTTTAAATTTTTTCCCCTCTTCCCCCTGTTCCCCCCGTTTTCCGTAGTACTTTTATTCTATACTGAATTTTAGATGTCAGTTTCGTGATCAGCGTATGGGAAAGCCCCAGAAAACTCACTTTGAACTATTTTCTGGGCATGTTCGGCATTTTTCCCAATTTTCCCCGCATTTCCCCTGTTTTTCGGGTACTCGCCCCACTCGGATTTATGGGGACTTTTAGTATGTTGTACAGAATTTTTTTCTGATCATTTTGGTACCATTTTCGTTTATATTGCAATTTTGTCCGGGTCAAACCCTAAAAGTCCTGGACTAATAATGAAAAGCGTAGATTATGCAATCCATGTAAATTAGATAGAAGATATGCTGTGAAATTAAAGACTGTGATTCCTGTCTTGAAGAGATTTGTGACTCTCATAGTAGAGGTTTCCTATGCTCCGATTGTCACTATGATAATTGTGATCAATGGGAGAATACTTACCCTGGCATGATTTAAAAAAAAACTAAACGTAATTTCAGTTTACATTTAAGAGACTGTTATCGTCATGGTTTTAAATTGTTTTGGGAAGAAGAACCTGGTCTGCGCTACAATTGCTGGAATAATAAAAGTCTGGTTTTATGTCATCGCTGTGAAGATAGCGGCTACTATGATTATAAACCTACAGACTGGTATTTGGCTGTTTCAGAAAGTGATTTTTCATATGAGAATTTTGTGTGTGACACTGCTTAGAATAAGCAAATTGAAACACGTGAATTTTATAATATGAATCAGAATAGTATTATTGACTCTACAAAGAGATTTAATAAAAATGAAGTTACAATTTACTGTAGAAATCGTGGCCCCAACTTTGCATGCCAAGAGCAATACAAATTAAATCCTGACGAGCTGTTATCACTTATCGTTTCTGATGATTAACTATACGTAGAAGAAGAAATCTAAAAGGACACAGTGTTTTTTATACATACAAATTCTATTCATAAATAAATTTACATACATTTTTAAAGCATTTACTCTTAGGGTACCGAAATTTATATTGTATAGGTAGGAAAGAGTACGTTCAATAAGAAAGTAGTGCAATCGAGGATTGTCATCATAAATGTTGAGGAATCCACTATAAGTATGTCCGCGAAATCGGAAAACAAAATATAATAGTACATGAAAACCACAGCTTTTGGTTGATAAATCTTGTACCCGCTTCCAATTTTGAGTAATAGATTTTCCATTTTGTTCACGATTTTTTAATGTGAGGTGTTTAGAACGTATACGGTAGGCCAAGAGAATAAAAAAAAAAAATCAATATTCTTTGTTGTTTGAAAGATGCATAGCCAATGCCCCGTCTTTACCATTGATGGGCTACTGTTGACAATGATAAGGGTATTGTTATCACTTTGAATGTGCTGGAGGAAATCCGAAGGTATGCAATATGATTTGTATGAGGACATATAAGGATCCAAATTGAATACATGGATTATTTGATTTGTGTTCATGGTGCCAAGTCTAATAGAACACTGCAATCAGGGGTAATTTACCAATAGATTTCAAATTGATTTAGCTAGATTAATGCAATTCTCTCCTCCAATGACTTGGCAAAGGTAAGCTCTAAACGTACAGTACCCGTTCGGATAACAGTCATATCTTGAGTGCCGGACAAATCCAATAAAATGACACCATGAGTTTTCGCAAGCATTTAATCGGTTATACCATTTTCATATAATTGTGAATCTCGATCTAGGGATTGCATTGTCACTTCATATAAGGTCCTGTAGGATTTATCAAAGGATAAATTGTAGATTGGAATTCAATTTACTTTACATACAAGAGGTGAAAGTCCAAACAGTTCAAATTTATGTGGAGAATCTACCCATGATCCAACAGCGCTAGCACTTTTTACAAAAGCCAAAGCAAGTTTCGAAGGAATTTCACCATTGATAAATGATGAATCAGTGTAGGTACGCGTACTTGTAGCAATATGTCGTTGATTCATAATTGTATGAGGAACGAGCAATTTGATATTATTTCCAGAGGCTGTTAATTTTTCTATTGCCAAGGAAAAAGAACTTTTAACTTGTTGTTTTCGGACATGAAGTATTGCCGAGGTGAGAGAGACTGTTATATCGGGTGCAGTGCCAAGTACTTTTCGCAAAATAAAATTTGATGGTGCGAGTTGTAGCTCTATATCAATCTTAACATTGGGGGGGGCAGCCATTGAGGTATATTAAATATCTCATGATTTAGTTTACCAATCAAGGGTAAATCTTTAGTTGTCGCATCTCTAAGTATATTGCCAGTGTCAGTGTCCGTTTTATATTCATGTCCAATACCATGCCTCTCAATTTCTTATAGGACATTGGAGTCATCAACTTGAATTGTATGTAACTTCGATAATTTGAAGGACTGTTGCTCGTGCTTACCAATGTTCCATTTATGTAGACGCTGATTTGTCTAAATAAATTATGTAGTACACAATTTTCGTAGAATAACCCCTTGGCTGCACTTGGTTTTTCATTTTTAGATTTTTTAACAATGCCACGCGAATCTATAAATGTTGAATTCAAATCTATGAAATAATCTTCACAGGAATAAATTTGAAAATGGACGTTTTCAAAGAGTGGCTGTTGCGTTCATAGTAACCATGTTTTACACTCACATCAACATTTTCTGCTTTGTGTTATGTTGTCATAGTGTGTTTCAGCGCTGTCACAAATTTTTATAACGTTTCGTGCGACAAGCTTGGTAAAGCTTACCGCATCTTGGAATTAATAAATAAATAAGAGTGAAAAAGCTGATTCGCACAGCTAATTGAATCCAAGCAGAGAAAAAGGATTCTGACATTCACCGGTGAATGTCGACATTAACCAGATTTCGGACACTCGCAGTAACATTTACACTAAAATAAAAAACAACAAAGAAAAAAAATAGCAGTCAGTTTACAATACAATTTCTAATCGGCGGCACAGACCTTATAACAAACAGTTTCATCAAATACACTGTTCTATTCATACCCCAAGAAGCCATAATCACTAATTTGTTTTTTTCCCATTTTATCATACTTAGCCAGTGTGGTCTGGGAAATTATTTATGACCCTGGTCGACCTTCGATAGTTCCTATCCTTATTACATGCAAGAATATGGGTCCAATTACTGTCACATCACTAACTGCTTAGATCTTTGGGTTTATTTCACATTGGATCGAACGCCACTCATCTTGCAATCAATCAACATCAAAGCTAATTGGCAACTGGTGTGCGTTAGCTAGTACCCCTCCGGTACTCGGAGGATCTCTCCTCAACAAAGGAACAAGGAAATGCATGTGGAATAGCAAATCCTCCTTCCATGTCGACGGACTTCTCTTTGTCAAATATTTCAGAGACAAATACTGAATCTTTACTGCACTTCATGGCATACCCGTCAAGAACAAGTGGGCAAAACAACTTTCACTTAAAACAGCTAATTTTTCAATACAGTAATAACCTATTCTATAGCCTTTTAATTCATATACCAATGTGTGCACCTCAATAGACTTTTATTGAAATATGAACACACTTTATTTTAAGCCTATTGCTCCTATTCTAAATAATCACTCCACGATGCGAGACAAAATTTCCACAGGCTGCTAGGAGTCATAACTGGAATCTTCTAAGCAGAATAAACGTGACTGTAGATTTCAGATCATCCAGGCAAGAGAAACTCCCATCTACATAGCTTATTCAATGCCTTATTAAAAAATGATGGGATGGACTATAGTATCAAGTACAAGAAACTGCGATTCGGAACTGCGGACAAACGAGTACCTGCGATACGAAAAGGCATTGTGTTGGTTAGCCAAGAAAGAAAAAATAAAAACAATTTCCGACAATAAAGACTACCATGACTTTCAGGACCATTAGGGATCAATTTACGACCCCCAAATAGAGCGATAAGGACCATAAGGATTCTACAAGAGGCTTACGCACAAATTGTGGAGAGCACATTTCACCTTGTCTTAATTCAGTGTAAGACAATTAGAATAAACCTCACTTTCTTTTTATTTATTACTATACTTATTATAAAACATAAGAAGATTGGAAGAGACCACGCCTTACTCTCCTTTTGGACCAACAAAGGGGACTCGGGCCCCCAGATCCCAATTTTGTTTCAAATTTCCGGGCATTTTTCATTCAAATCTTGTAAAAAAAAAAATACATACATTGTGTACGTGCCTAAACGTAGAGCCCTAAAAAATGAACTTTTAGGTTCAAAATAATGAATCAATCTAAATTCTCAATAGAAATTACAAATTTGGCAGTGAACTTCAGACGACGGAGCAAAATTTTTTTTTTATTAAGAAAGTCTGCAAATCTATTCAATTACGATAAATTAGCTGGCTATAGTTAGAAAAGCAGCATGTGTTCCATCAGACTTAACAGAACTCCGAATAATAGCTCAATTACGTATTAAGCATAAACCTAAGATACAGTCTTCTTTTAAAAAAAAAAACTTAGACGGCGAGATCGTATTGAATATCGGAGAAATTTTCCCGGTCCTAATTCTATGAACATTCCCGATTTTCATGATTACAATTAACTATCCCGTTGCTAGAAAAAGATACATGTTCAGAAAAAAATTACTTTAATAAATCAGATAGCCAAAATTCTGAAACTTAAGACACATAATGAAGTAAACCATTCAATATTACCACCCTCTATCAGCCTTTCTCTTAAAATATTTCTCCTGTTCTTCACGAAAAACATCGCCGACAGTTATTTTCTTCCAAATATCAACTTTTGGTTTTTTCTCTTTTTTAACTTCTCCATTTTCTTTCTTTGTTTCCTTTGGCTTATCCTCCTCCGTGTCACTACTGCTAGAGCTCTCTTCCTGCTGCCGCTTTCTTCTCCTTATCTCTTCATCACTGCTAAAATCGCTAGTATCGTACTTCGACTTGCTTCGGCCTTTCTTGGATTTTTCATCTTCTGAGTTTATTTCACCGTCACTAGTAGAACTTTCACTACTATGACGACGATATTGACGTTTTTTGTCCAAGGGACTTTCTGTTCCAGAGCGTCTTCGGGACCTTTCTGTAACTTCTTTCCTTTTTATTTCCTCTGATTTCTTTTTTATTTCTTCTGATTCCTTTTTTACTTCCATTTCTTCTCCCGTCTTCTGTCGAAATAGATGTCGGTAGAATCCACTCAAGTCCTTTTGTTTAGTAACGTCCAGCAGCGCTTCATTAAAAATATAAAAATTAATTCCCCTAAATAAATGTCAACTTACATGTAGGCAATATTAAAGAAGAAAATTTACTACTCAAGACTGAAAGAACCCTGTTAATGAACTCTCTCAGACAGATCTAGTGAACGATCCATTGATCCGAAAGTATTTATTTTGTTCTGTATAAGTACGTTTGTTTTCATTGCAATGCTTTAGTTTTTCTGCTGATGAAGACCACTGGTGTGTGTGGTAAAAGTGTCCAGAAATTTTGTATCCGTTTTCGCTGTCTAGTGAAGGTACTTGTTCCCATTGGAACTTTTATTTGTTCGTTAGTTTGTCATGCACCTCAGGTGTTTTTACGCATAATAATAAACTGGTTTCTTGAGTAATAGAATTCTGCTACTCAAGATCAGGATAATTTTGCATCCCTATCTCTGTGAATTATATTTTTTATATTAGTATGTTACTTTGTCCGTTTTTGTTCTTTGATTTTACATATTTAAGGCGCTAGGTTTCTCAAACAGTCTCATCGTGTCGATAAGTGTCAGAAAAAAAATCAATGGCTTTTAGTTAAGTAAGCTTAATTGGTGGTATAAGGGAGTAAAAAAGCAAATATATTTGCATAAGCAAAAAATAGGAAAGTCATATGTTAGGTTTTTCTTTGCCGAAATAACCGATAAAACAGTTTTGCACAAAAGTCTTATTTTTATTTTATTTTTACCATTTTCTTTTTGCACATAGTTTTCTCACTTTTTTTGTTTCACGGTAAAAGCTATTATTGTTTTGTTAGAAGGGACAGTTTTGTTTCAAAGGATTTCTGTATTATTTTTTTTCTAAATTCAGTTGATGGTACAGATGGACATTGCAATTTATAAAATTGAAATTTGTAAACAGATAAATAACGGGTAAATTCTCTAATTAAGACAGGAAAAAAAAATATTGAATTATATTAAAGTGAAACCGCAATAAGTTATAGTAATTATATGAAATTAAATAAATTCGAGTTTTGGCAATTACCCCCCCCCCATAAATTTCTACCCTCCTCTACTCTTTGGTTCTAGAAATACTTTTTTTTGTATTCTTATTGAAAAAGATTGATTGGCTATTGCCCTTAAGATATCGAAAAAAAACACCCCTCCTCCCCTAAATTTGAAAGAAATTAATATTTCGGGGTACCTGCAAGACCGGGGGCCTCCCCCAGGCCACTCAGCGTGTCCCCAGGTGGCGATAGGAAAACGCCCTACAAATGTGTAGGGCACCTCCATAGGAGGCACGGACCAAGGGGGGATCTTGTCCTGGGGTCCGTAATAGAAACTGGAGCACCCTCACCCGGGGCCGTAAATACAGGTGGGGGAGGAAGAAGGCCCCTAATATGTACTCTCAACGGGGACCACCGTGTACTCAAGTCCCGTGAGTTACAAACCGTCTCCTAGTAATGGGTTAAGTTGCATGGTGATACTGAGCACCATCGTGGGAGGATCCTATATAGGAGGACAATTGTGGCAGGGCGTAAGATCCATATCTATGGAAAACGGCCTCTACAAAGGGCAGCCTTGACTCTTTCGGGGTACCTGCAAGACTGGGGATCTTGCGGTCAACTCTCTTCCCACTTGAGGATTGGCGCCCCTCGAGGAAATTATAGCCTAGTAAATAACACAGCATTCGATCAGGATTCTGATTAAAGGATAATTCTTTTGGGGTCAGTCTGTTTTGCTGGGCGTTTTCCGACCCCAAAACCTCTTCCTAGCTAATTCATCTACTATGAGTTGCCTCCCCGTAGCAGCAAAATATTTGTAGGCATGAATATACAATGAGTCAGAGGTAATAGGCTTGAGACTGTCTCTGCAGGATTTCGACTCTTGTTGATAGAACAGCATCACCAAGTGCTGAAACCCATATTGTGACCAAGATGGGCCCAGGATTGAACAAAGCCTCCAATCAATCTGGAGGTCCCAGGGACTTCATGCTGTCCGGTTCTAAGCCGGCTTAAGCACTTCGGTGTAGACTTGAGAAGATATGTGATCCTTGTCCTGCACTAGTATCCAGGATCATTGCTTTTCCTGATGCCAAAATAATTTCAATGATTTAAAGAACATGAAAATTGGAATATTGCAACGTTAAAAAAATAACTATCGTATTGATATTCTGACAGACGAATTCAGACGATTCAAACTGGACTTATTAGGAGCTTCAGAAATTCGTATACCAGGGGTAGGAAGCATGGAATTAGATGATCTAGAATTTGTTTACTCAGGCAGGAAGAATGGGGTACATATACAGGAAGTAGGGCTCATGATGACTAAGAAAGCTGCTAAGTGTTGTTCAAGCTGGGAAGGTATTAATAATAGAATACTAATCGGCCATTTTATGACTGAAAAGTTCAGGGTATCAGTTATAGTAGTATATGCCCCTGTAGAACCGACTGACGGAGATACTAGAGACTCGGATGAATTTTACTTACAGTTACAGGAGCAAAAAGCCAGGGTCCCGAGTGAAAATATGGCGTTTTTATTAGGGGATTTTAACGCCCAGCTCGGTAGAAATAGGAATAGATGGTATCCTAGCCTAGGTAATTTGGTGTAGGAAAAGAAAACAGTAATGGCTGCAGACTATTGCGATTCTGTAGGCATAACAATTTAGTTATAACCAATACGGTGTCTGGTCATAAAATGGCCCATAAGTTAATATGATATTCATGTAATGGTAAAACAGCAAACCTTACTGATTATGGTATTGTAAACCGAAGACTGGCAGGACCAATACAAGATATTAGGGTATATAGGAGTGCTGTTATTGATGCTAAAAGTAAAGATCATCATCTGGTAGTGTCTAGGGTTAATTTAAAGCTAAAATTTCGGAAGAGTAACTATCTCCTGGAAAGTTATGATGCTGGTAGACTCCAGGGTGAGAATTTGAGAGAAACTTTCCAGGAAAAGTTGAATACTAAACTGGAGAGTTTAAAATTCAACGACGAGGAAGATGGATGAAATAATTTTAAGAAAAAAAATAGTGAAGTTGCTGATGATGTCTTAGGGAAGAAATTTAGTACCGCAGCTAGGAATATTATGAAAAAGCTTTACGTTTAAGAGAGAGGAGAAGCGGCTTGTACAAGAATTATCTGAGTGATAGATCATATGAAAACAAAAGGAATGTAAAGAAAGTGGAAAAAGCATTAAAATATAAACTAAAGAGGTATGAAGCGGAGGCCATGGATAAAATTGCGAAGCATCTGGAAGATGCAGCTAGACAGCATAATAGTAAAATATTGTACTGGCATGTTAATAAATTGAGAGGTAATAGTCAATCTAGACTTGCCCCAGTTAAAGATAGGAACGGGACCACAGATAAAGAAAGAGTTAAAGAGAGATAGGCAGAACATTTTGAGAATATGCTAAACCGAGATAGAATTGCAGGAAAAGATATAGAGGAAAATGAAAAAGTTTGTGATACCTTGGATGTGAAGGAATACTTAGTTTTTGTAACGAAGAATTATCGACAGTACTAAAAAAAAATTAAAAAATAACATGGCTCCGGGTGCTGATAGTGGGGTAAATGAGTTTCTTAAAAACGGTGGCTCTGAGGATAGAAATAAGCTACTGAAGATTATGAATATGATTTTTGAAAAAGGGGAAGTACCTAGTGATTTTAGGAAAACCTTAATTAAACCACTGTATAAGAAAGGTGATAAGAGTGAGTGTGGTAATTATCGAGGCATTAGTCTGGTTTCTGTAGGTAGCAAAATACTTAGTAATATGATACTTTTTAGACTGAAAGATGCTGTAGACAAAGTTTTAAGAGAAGAACAGTGCAGTTTTAGAAAAGGTAAGGGATGTGTCGACCACATTTTCACTGTTAGGTTAATAATTGAGAAGTTCCTGAGTTATCAAACACCATTTGGTTATTATCAAACACCTCAGTTTTATAGATTTTGAGCAAGCGTTCGATTCTGTTGATAGAAGAGCTTTAGCAAAGTTCTCATCCTTGTATGGTATACCAGACAAATACATTAAAGTGAATAGTGCTATGTAAGAGAATAACACTGATGCGGTTAAGGTATGAAATGAGGTTAGCAGCTGGTTAAGTATTCAATCAGAGTTAAGCAGGGTTGGGTTCTATCCCCCTTTATATTGATCATTTTGATGGATTTTGTCTTAAGAAGCACAGGACAGGCAATGGGAGACTACGGAATCAAATGGGAAGGAAAAACTCTCCTGGACTTAGATTATGCTGATGATTTAAGCATCCTAGATGAAAGTGTGAGCAAAATGAATGAACTTTTAAAGGTTTTATGAGTTCAAAGTACTAGAATAGGCTTGAAAATAAATGTTAAAAAGATTAAGTTACTAAGGCTAGGAATATGTGTAGATGAAAGGTGACGTTGGGTGACGAAAAGATTTATCAGGCGGACAGCTTCACTTAAATGGGTAGTATTATTAGTAAAGGCGGTGGGAGCAGTGAAGACGTTAGAACAAGAATAGCCAAGGCTCAAGGCGTTTTTTCACAGTTAAAAAAAGTTTGGAAGAATAGGAAGATAAGTCTACAAACCAAGATAAGAATATTGGAAGCTACAGTGATGATGGTCAAATCTGGCTCTGAAGCATGGGTGCTCCGAAAGCGGCTGAAGATTTCCTAAATGTTTGAAATACTAACCGTATTTCAAATAGTAGGCTGTACGAAAAGTGTGGTTCAATCCCGCTTTCTAGGGCTATAATAAAAGAAAGGTTGTGATGGCTAGGGCATGTTCTGCGGATGAAGGATGACAGATTACCAAAGATTGTCCTTTTTGGTCAACCGTCTAGGGCTAAATGAAAAGCAGGTCGTCCAGGGTTGGGGTGGGAGTATGTCATAAAGAATGGTTTAAAGGAAATGAGAACTTCCTGGGAGGGTTTAAAGAGGGGGGCATTGAATAGATAGGGATGGAGGAGGAGCGTGCAGAGCTGTGTTGGCCTTAGGCGGCTTAGTGCTGCGGCAAGTTGTTAGTAGTAGCAATAAATAAATGAGAGATACAGAAAGTGAGTAAAAAAGAGAGTAAACAGGGAAAGAGAAAGATTGAAATAAATAAAATAACAAACGTTTTATCTGTTCTCTAAGAAAATATTTTGAATTAACCCAGTCAAGTTCAGAAAAATGACCAAAGGCGAAATCTTGCTTCTAAATTTTCATTTACAAATGAAAATTACTGTAGGGCATTTCTGAATAGCCGTCTTCAAGATACGTGTGTTGTTTCATGACTTACGATGAAGAAGGTCATACGTCCGATGTTGCTGACCCCCCCCCCCCCCCCAGAAACCAAAACCCACACATCTTGAATATCTACAGAAAGTTTTCTAATGTGCTATCCGTTCTCATGAGCAATTTTCAAAGTTGGAAGACTGAGATGTTCTCCATCACCAATATTAACTTTTAAGACATATAACATAAAAAAAGATGAAATCTCAGACTGATATCCCGGTGTAAACAATAAGAACAACAGCGCTGAAAACCAAATGATTTTTCGGCCAAAGATCTAGATCCAAACGAAAAGAAGGACGTCCCCGAATGGAGTGAGAGGAGATCGCAAGGAAGGATTTAAGGGATTCTGGGACATCATGAGAGGGTGTAAAGAGGAAGGCTTTGAATAAGCTGGGAACAACAAAGAATCAGGAATCATCAGAGAAAGCTAAATTGTAGAAAGAACTGAATTTTCTTTCGGCAGCTAAATTTCACATCACCAAACGAGGAATCATCAAAGACAGCTGCCGTCTAGCAAGGATTGAATATCCCTTCCACAGCTGAATTTTACGTGACCTGACAAGGAATCATCAAAGAAAGCTGATGTCTAAAAAGAATTGAATTTCCCTTAGCCAGTTAAATTTCAAATCACAAGACGGTGAATCATTAAAGAAAGCTGACGTCTATCAATAATTGACTGTTCTTTCGGTAGCTGAATTTTGTGTCACCCAGTAACAAAAAGTCTTCACGTAGGAAAATACTCTGTTTGCCCGTGTTTCATATCAGAATTGAAAAATCTGTTTCTCCGACCAGCAAAATATGATGTAAAATAAATAAAATCTTCCTCTTTATACAATGGGAAAAATGTACCATTGATATTTCTGTTTAGATTAGTATCTAGACAAGCGTTCTCTTTTGCGAGAATATTTCAAAGAAAGACTTCAGAGAATTTTGCTTTCATTCAGACATATCAACCGGGTCTCACTTGACAACGTTGTTTTCAGACACACCACCAAAAATTTACACAGTGTACGACTTGGTCAATATTGCTAGAAACAATCTACCATCTTCGACCAGAAATCTTCTTAAGTAGCCTTTAAGCTTAATTCTGACAAAGGACGAAAAAAACTGCAGAGCCAAAAAAACGCGATGACGTCATAAACAAGTAGGCGTAAACAAATTTCCCAATCTTAAAGTTTTACAACATTTATTTCATGTAAATATTTCTATATACATAGCTAGAAAAATACGAGTGATACAGTTTTCAACTTCTAATCTTGTTTTTTTTTTATTAAACTTTTTCTTTGAAAATTAATAATTTCTTATTTTTGTGAAAAAAAATAGTTTTTGATTTATTAAATATTTTTTATGTTAGAAGATGGTTGGAAGATAGAGCCAGCCACAGGACTTATGTCTTTTATGTGGCTCTTGAGATTTTATATAATATACTTGCGTTGTATTTTTTTTGGGTGAAGCAGAAAATTATCTGAATAAAAAATCTGAATCTACATTTTTTCTGGTACAAAATGAAGCAGAGATGAGGGGAGACATAAAATCCAGCTATCAAAGCAAAATTCAGCCCCTGTCACAACCTCCTCACCTCCTACAATAGCCTCCACAAGCCTCGCCTTATTAACATACAGCCACGAGTAGAATCCCCAGTGTTCGGACAGTGCAATATCACGGATAAATATTTTGATTAGAATGTAGCTTTTCACGGATAGCAGGTTCGTAAACCTGGACATAGCGCAGATAATTTTAGATTTAGATAATTTAGATAGTTCAACTTTTGTCAAAACCAAACCTTACCACCCAAAAAAAAACAACCATATTTTTGAAAAGACTAACCTAACTGGGATTGGTTCACAACAATTTGGATTTTTCAATATTTAAACTTAAGCATGAATGGGAAGATGTCTGGGCGGCCGCAGCGATGAGAGATGACAGGCGACTCTTCTTGGATGCCCTAAGCGCCTCTGGAGGCACAGGAGGATCTAAGGTAAGATATGAATCTAAAAAAAAAGCTTCAGCTGCCAAAGCGAAACTCGACCCCCCTTTCAGGACCTAGCTTTACCACCTTAAAAAAAAAACAACACAATTTTAGATGAGACCAGGCCAGCTGGGATGATATCTAAACAAATTTCCCTCATCTAAAAATCTGAGGTAATTTATTTCATATTATTAATTTAGAAAAAAATTAGTATGAATCCAAAAAACACTCCGGTTACAAAAGCAAAATTCAACCAGATTAAAGAAAAGAGCCATAATTTCAAAAAGATTAGGCTAGCTGGGATTGGCTGAATACAATATTGGAAAACTTCTTTTTTTCTATATTCAAGTTTAAGCCAGTTTAACATCATTATTTTTCTTCGCAACATTCAGTTATTGAATATTCCTGTGATTAGGATGTTTTGTAATAACCAGATTAAAGAAAAGAGTCATAATTTCAAAAAAAGACTGGAATAGCTGGGATTGGCTGAATACAATATCGGAAAACTTATTTTTTCAACACTCAAGATTAAGCCTCTTTAAGATCATTAAAACATCCTTATTATTCTTGACAACACTCAGTTATTGAATATTCCTACGATCGGGATATTTTGCTCTATTTTCACGATCTTCTGCCAAAGATTGGGCAGTATTTTCCAAGATTAGACACAATCTAAAAAATTGTAAGCATGATTAGGCTTTACAATTAACTATTGGTACATTTAAAAACAAGTTTCGTTGTATATGGAAAAAATATTCAAATTAATAGCATACTTGTTAAATTTGTTTTTTAAAAACAAACAAGTTTCTAGGAGGTATAGTAGTTTTTATAGTGAATTATTAACTGAGATGGTGATCGGCCGTCCGACTATTGGGTATAGCACCCTATACGTCAGAAAATGTATACCTTCTTCAGCCTCTTTTCGTTTTTCTTCTTCCTCCTCTTTTTTCTCTCTTCTAGCTTAGCTTTATAAGCTGAAGTCACAAATGCCTCTTTGTCAGCAAATTGATCCGCTTCTGACTCACGCTCTTTTTGTATCTGCCTTTCTAAACGTCTTTCTTGTTCTTTCTTTCGTTCTTCTGATGCTTTAATCAGCTTCTCAATATACTTGGGCTTAAAAACAGATACAATATACGGTAATACATACATAAAGAGCAATAACTGCGAAATAAATTACCGCGTTTCTTGTTCACTTTTCTTTGTTTTGATGCTTTAAGCAGCTTCTAAATATACTTGGGCTTAAAAACAGATACATACAGTCATACATACATAAAGAGCAATAAGTGCGAAACAAATTACCGCCTTTCTATGTCTTTCTTGTTCACTTTTCTTTCTTTTGATGCTTTAAGCAGCTTCTCAATTTACTTGGGCTTAAAAACAGATACAATATACGGTAATACATACATAAAGAGAAATAGCTGCGAAACAAATAACCGCCTTACTACATCTTTCTTGTTCACTTTCCTTTCTTTTGATGCTTTAATCAGCTTCTCAGTACACCAGGGCTTAAAAACAGATATATACAAAGTAATAGATTATAAAAGGCAATAACTGCGAAACAATTACCACTTTTCTAAACGTTTCTTGTTCATTCTTTTTTTTTTTAAATGGTTTAATCAGCTTCTCAATATACTTAGGCATAAACACGGATACATATAGAGCAAGAGATTATAAAGGAGCGCCAAAAATTACATAGGATAAATATAAGAAAATGGCTTTAGAGAATCAACTATAATTTACAAAAGAACAAATATATTGTATATATATATATATATATATATATATATATATATATATATATATATATATATATATATATATATATATATATATATATATATATATATATTATATATATATATATATATATATATAATATATATATATATATATATATATATATATATATATATATATATATATAATATATATATATATATATATAAATATATATAACTTACAATGAGGATCGAACCCTTGAAGCACCGTTAAATCGTTTATACTCGCTTATAAATGATCATTTATTAATTAATAAGCATCAAAGTCTTGAATGTTCCCTTTAATATTTAAATAACACTAACTTTAATAAGATATGCTTTGTCCATATTATAGAAATTGACATTTGAGTCGTCACCCTCCGCCTTCCTACGGTTGTCAGATCACAGAAAGCTGTTTATTCATTGTTTATTCAGTAAATAGTTTATTCGTTTAAACGTAGCCAAATTTCAGAAGATTGATATTATCATCGCCTCCCACTGCTCATTAAGGTAAGAAGCTCGGTTCTTCAATTCTTCGATGTTTGTTAACGTGACGTTATATTTCAAATTTTGGGTTGGTTTTTACTTATTTTGGTTTAAATATTTTGGATTTGTATAGCCTGTGCTGATTCTAAAATTATTCTTTATAAATCCCTGTTTCTAGCTTGATTAAATTAATTTGCTAGTGAAAAGAAAATTCTTAAAATTCATATTAGACAAGGTAACCTGTTGACGACGTACGATGTAATCAATTCACAAAAGCCGGTCGCCCGTGCTTCTTACGATCTCGCCCGAGCAAATCGATGGCCATGAAAAAAACTGCTTCGCAGTCCGGTTCTAAGCCGGCTTAAGCACTTTGGTGTAGACTTGAGAAGATATGTGATCCCCGTCCTGCACTGGTATCCGGGATCATTGCTTTTCCTGAGGCGAAAATAACTTCAATGATTTAAAGAACATGAAAATTGGAACTTGGAATGTTACGACATTAAAAAATGACTATCGTATCGACATTTTGACTGACGAATTCAGACGATTCGAACTGGATTTATTAGGGATTTAAGAAACTCATATCCCAGGGGTAGGAAGGATGAAATTAGATGACATAGAATTTGTTTACTCAGGCAGGAAGGATGGGGTACATAGACAGGGAGTAGGACTCATGATGAATAAGGAAGCTGCTAAGTCTTGTTTAGGCTGGGAAGGTATTAATAATAGAATACTAATTGCTCATTTTATGACTAGAAAGTTCAGGGTATCAGTTATAGTAGTATACGCCCCTGTAGAACCGACTGACGGAGATACTAGTGACTCAGATGAATTTTACTTACAGTTACAGGAGCAAATAGACAGGGTCCCAGGTAGAAATATGATGCTATTACCAGGAGATTTCAACGCCCAGGTTGGTAGAAATAGGGATAGATGGTATCCTAGCCTAGGGAAATTTGGTGTAGGAAAAGAAAACAGCAATGGATACAGACTTTTGCAATTTTGTAGGTATAACAATCTAGTTATAACCAATACGGTGTTAGGTCATAAAATGGCTCATAAGTTAACATGGTATTCACGTGATGGTAAGACAACAAACTTTTTTGATTATGTTATAGTAAACCGAAGACTGGCAGGATCAATATAAGATACTAGGGTATATAGGAGTGCTGTTATTGATGTTAGAAGTAAAGATCACCATCTAGTAGTGTCAAGGGTTAATTTAAAGCTCAAATATCGGAAGGGTAACTACCTCCCGGGAAGTTATGATGTTGGTAGACTCCAGGATGAGAATTTGAGAGAAACTTTCCAGGAACAGTTGAATACTAAACTTAAGAGTTTAAAATTTGATAATGTGGAAGATGGTTGGAATAATTTTAGAAAAATAATTTGTGAAGTTGCTGAAGGTGTATTAGGGAAGAAAGTTAGAACTGCAGCTAAGAATATTAGTGAAAAAGCTTTATGTTTAATAGAAAGAAGAAAGGACTTGTACAAGAATTATCTGAGTGATAGATCGTATGAAAACAAAAGAAATGTAAAGAAAGTGGAGAAAGCATTAAAATTTGAACTAAGGAGGTGTGAAGAAGAGGCCATGAATAAAATTGCCGAGGATCTGGAAGATGCAGCTAGACGGCATAATAGTAAAATATTGTACTGGCACGTTAACAAATTGAGAGGGAGTAGTCAATCCGAACTTGGCCTGATAGGAATGGGGTCGCAATTAGCGATAAGGAAAAAACTAAAGAGAGATGGGCCGAACATTTTGAGAATTTGCTTAACCGAGATAGAGTTGCAGGAAAAAATATAGAGCAAAATGAAAAAGTTTGTGATATCTTGGATGTGAAGGAAGATTTGTTTTGTGAGGAGGAATTAGCAACAGTACTAAAAGGGTTAAAGAATAATAAGGCTCCAGGTGCTGATAGGGTGGTAAATGAATTTCTTAAATATGGTGGCACTGAGGTTAGAAATAAGTTACTGAAGATTATGAATATGATTTTTGAAAAAGGGGAAGTACCTAACGATTTTAGGAAAACCTTAATTAAGCCACTTTATAAGAAAGGTGATAAAAGTGAGTGTGGTAATTATCGAGGCATTTGTCTGGTCTCTGTAGGTAGTA
>CM051267.1:38139381-38257317 GCA_027921565.1 Artemia sinica
TATAATAAATGTCAATGAATCTAAATCTAAGAAAAAAATACAGAAAAGGTTTTTTTTTCTTGTGTATATCATGGTATGAGAGGACAGCCCTCCTGCGGGGGGGGGGGGGATACACTGGACTCCGTTTCTATGTCTAAAATTCGCTTCACCGAGAGTCTGTTTTTCTTTAAAAAAAACCTGAATTATATTTACCTTTTTTTCTTCTCCTGTCTTTGATGATTTTTTATCAGCCTGCTTCTTTTCTAATTCATCATAAACTTCGTCGTATTGAAAAACAGTTGGATCTTCCGCTAAAGCCTTTTCTGTTAAAAGCTTAGTTGCCCTCTTCTGAACTGTTTTTTCGGATTTCTAAAAGATCAAAGTATATCTGTGCAATAATATAACATCAGCCCGGTGAAAAAAAAAGACATAAAACAAAGGCCCTCTGCTAGAAAATCCGAAATCGAATTTAGAGTATGTATCTAAAACGGATATCATGAACCATGGACAGAAAAGGTCGGGATTTGAAAAGGTACGGGTGTAAGCACAAAATAGATCATCCATACTTTGCAAAAGATTTTTAGTTACAATGGCAATAGGTTGGCACATGGAAAGACAGACCTTGCATATACAACCATGTATACATACATTGCCAAGCATTTTCGTTCTTTTTCCAATAATTTCCGCTGAACGCGTGAATTCTATGTGTTTTTTTTTTTTGGAGGGGGGGGGTCTCCGCGAGGAACAATTGTGATCAGTAACTGCAGAAATAGGACAAGTGCAGAAATTCAGATTTAAAGGTGTAACAAAAAACTACATTCTAATGTTAAATCATAGATACAATATAAAATACCGTAAGTACAGAATATATGAGTTTGTTCAGTTTACAGTAGACGTCTTTTACTCAAGTTTTGAATATGGTCTCATTCTGCCCCAATTGAATACACAAATAGATAAAATAAAAAAAAAATTATGGCATAACTTATTTAAGGGACCTACTTAAATTTTTACATATGCTTGTTACAAATGGTAGACAAAAGAACGTGTATTTTCTTACATAAGTGGACATGTTCACTTTTTGTTAAAAAAAAAATTATGAACAAGACAAAATAAATAATAAAATTCTATAGAGTAATCACCCAATGTTGTTTTTTAGTGGTGGGTTATCTGAGCCAGATTTGATAGAGGGAATCCCCGCGTCAATAAGTATAAATTTGTTCTTGTCCATTTAGTTCTACAACAATCTACCTTTAAGAAAGTCACTTTTATACATGTTTATTTTGATAAAAATAACCCTCTTCTTAGAAGGTTATATTTTTAAACAGGTGCCCGTTTATTGTTTAAACTAACTAGCTAAAGATTAGAGGTAGCGATCAGAGAAAGGTAAAGATCAGATCTATAGCGCTGATCAATCGAATAGGAAGCATTTGCAAAATAATCAGAATTACAATGGAATGAAAGAACTCGCTATTCAAGCACCTCGTCAAAAAAAAATTAAGTAACATTAATATTAAGATTGCCGATCGCCTACAAAGGAGAATAAAAATCCTAGAAAAGTTATGATTATGTGAAGGATAAACAGAAAAGAGGAATTCAATTTACGCCAGGATCTCTTAATTCAACTGAAAATGCTTATTTGCTACCCCATGACTTAAAACTAAAGAATAAGACGATAATTATTCTAATACGCAATTCAAGAATCACATATATACAAGCCTGTCGCGCGCCGAGTACCAGGAACCGAGCAACGCTTGGTTTTCTCGTAAGGTTAGATTAGGTTAGATTAGGCCTAAGTTAAGTTTTTAACCCATTTCTGATATTTAGAACCAAATTTGGTCAGCATGCAAAAAAGTTTTCTTTTAATATTCTTGTTTATTCATTTTTTAAAGTACTAACTTATTTCATAGTTATTCTACCCGTGTCTTTTCTCCATGTTGCTACGGTGTAGCTGACAAGTTGGCAATTGGATGGACAGGGTACTAATGTGTGCTATCTAATGGTCATTTTATATTAGTGATTACTGTAATAATTCATTTTAAAGGTTTTAACACTTCGTCTGAATATGCATTATCTTTACTTTTATCTCTTGATTACAGCCAAGCATATATGAGGCAGTTTTTTCTATTAGGTCCAGAATGGTTCTTGGAAAGACCTAGAAGAAGAAGAAGACCATTGAACTTGAAGAAGACAATCTGTTTAACTTAGCTCTTAATTTGCAACGTAGCATACCCAATGATCATGATTGTTGAAAAGGTCTTGACAAAGGAGTTCAATCCCACCAGTCTCATAAATCCAAACAAGTATAGTTCAATGGATGAGAAACAGAAAATTTCGTGTTCAGGGGGAGCAGAGGTACGAGCGCTAAAATAACAGTTTTGGGCATAAGTTATTCCATTGCTCAAGTAGGTCTACTGGACCAATGGGGGCGGGGGGGGGGGGCATGGAGGATACTCCCTTCCCTATTTGCAGGCGTACAGTCTCTGTGTAAAGACAGGGAAGCTTAGTTGGTTCATGCTTGTTTTCCATATACACAAAAGCTATCTCCTTAGAAGATTTATAAAAAAAAGTGCACAGTGGTCAAAGAAAGACTGGCACTCCCGATTACGATGAGATGAGATCATAAAAATTGCTCAACACCTTCGGGATTTCTTGGCAGACAGCCACAAGGAAAGCTTAAAAGAGGAGGCGGGGGGGATGATAAGTGGCTATTTTCTATCATGGTCTAGTTTGGGTGCCTTAACACTGAGCAACTATTCAGTGAAAAAAGAGGCAAGTAGATTAAATAAAAGAAGAAACCTGAACACTCCTCTGCTTCCAATCTCCTAACTCTTTGTCACTTTCTGATTCTGAATCCTGGCGAAACACTTTTGTCACTTCTTTAGTTTTCTTCTTATTCTTATCCTGGACAATTAAACCATACCTAGAAATGAAAACAATAATGACACATATCTGAACACAAGTAAAGACACAGGTAAGCAAATTGTTCCCTTTATAATAGAATAGTACCAGGAGACCAAGATTAGTTTGTTCCCAGGTAACCAGCACACATCAGGCTTGTATATAAGTGATTCTTGCTGTGATTTGTCTTCTAAGTGAAGGTTAGTGTATGTGATCTTCTTTCCTGCTGTTCCACAGTAATTATTTTTACTTTAATTACATTGTTACATAATTTAGTAACAATCAGGCATGTTCCATTACACTTCACATGTCTTCTAACTGCAGATTTGGTTGTGCTTCATCATTGTCCATTGCAACCTCAGGCATTTTTTCCATGCCTTTTGCTTTAGTTGTTCAGATTCTTGTATAATTTCGCAGTGATGTTGTTCACCATCTTGTATAAACTTTAAATGACATTATAGACGCCAAAAAGTTTGACATGATCACCCCAGAGAAAAAAAAGTTTTCTCAAATTTGTGGCCTATCTAGTTCATTATTTTAGTAAATGAAATGTTAGTGTACCAATTTTCAGTATGAACTTATGCATGACATCACAGGTACCAAAAATGTTTGATATGATCATCTCTGAGAGAGAAAAATAAAAGATTTTTCCAAAAGTTTTGACCTATCTAAACTGTTTTTCTTTTGTTCTTTTTTAGGCCAGAAAATGTTAGTGTGCCTGTTTTCAGAAAAAAAATTATTGAGCCGTTTTTGCGAAAAAGTACATAAATATATAGGGACTTATTGCTTGCTTAAAGAGGGTAAATTATTTTAAACCAATGGACCATCCCAAAAAAAATATACATTAGGAATGAGGAATATACAGAACACCTTTAACACTATTAAGTAATGAAACAAAGAAAATAAGATGGACAAAACTATACAAACTGCAAGGGAAAATTTTGAATTATGATGAATTGAAGTTGCTAGCCTACTTCAATGGTCAAACTATAACTATAATCAATGTAACTTGGACATTATCAGCTAATTATCATTGGGTACAAAAAAGGATAATGTTTCAGGATCTAATAATACTGGCTTTCCTAATTTCTACAGCCTATTAATGTGCTATGATTATACAGTATTGTCAAGTTAACATATCCTGATAATTCTTTTAACTGGCCAGTGAACCATACAGTGAAAAGTCTAAGCTTAATTTACATTGAAAATTGAACACTAGGAGATAAAAGGTAGAGGGATTTTCTTCTGTAAGGATGTGGCTGAAAATACAAATTATGGTCAATTTAAGTACGTTTTTAAATGCACAAAAAGTAAAATAAAAGCTGCCCACAATTTTTATGACTTAAAAGTTTGGCACGTTTTTAAAACCATTTGCAAGTATTCAACGAAAAATTTCTATGTCATGACTATCATAAAATTTCATCTCAAGTCTTAAAATATTTTGATTTTCAAGGTAACAAAAATTGGTTTTTACTCAGCTGCCCTTTCACAATCATAAGCATTTTCAGTTTGATTAGGAATATTGATGTGTTAATGAATATTCAGCCCTTTTAAGGACTCATGGACAAAAAACAAAGAATTGTTGTAGCTGGACATATTGTGTGTTCTATAGAGCTATCAAGATATTGCTTTCTTCTGGAAACTTCAATTTAATATTTTTCAGAACCGGATGCCTCGTACTGTACTTCTAAAGATGTTATATGGAAAAACTTACAACTTACAGCAGTTCAAGAATGTTACACCTAGACCTAGGGTGGTATCATTGTATAAGTATGGTGATCAATAATAAAATATCATAATTGCCTTGAGGGCTGAGCTTGCTCTGCAAATCTAATTCAATCACCCTTGCTCAAATGTCCTTTTCTCTTCTAAAACTAAAATTGTTCAGCATTGAGTAATGCAAATAACAGTATGTAACTGTCCACCAGAGGAAAAATGTACAAAGTCCAGATTTCTCCAAACATAAGATTTATCAGTATCTGAAAACAAAGCAAGTCTCCCATGTTGTTACTGATTGTAAATGTTAGTTTCAGTCAAACTATATACTTGATACTATAATTAAAACACAAAGGCTCCAGTTGTAGATGCCTTGAAATGTTCTTTTGCATAGGAGTTTGAAAATCATGTAATTAATGTATATCTGCCTACAAATTACAAAAATAATCAGTCTGATTCCTGGTTTGCAGCCGCCTGTAACCTTCTTGGCAAGTTTCTTAAAAAAAAAAGTAGCCTCTCAACATGTTAGCATCAGTAGAGATGTTAATCTAGACATGACAAATGTGATGTCTCCCATTGTAACACTTTTGGGGCTGCATTCCTCTTGACTATTGTATATGGCGTAAAACTAACAACTTTTCATGTATTGGGCGATTATCTTCAACCTCTAACATAGACCATGTTGTTGCTTTGTTCAGCAATCATGATATAAAAGTTGTAAAAGAATTATATCCAGATCACTTTCCCATCTCTACTTGGTTTTATTCCTCCCCACATATGGCTGAAAATAAAGAATGAAATTGGATTTCATACCAAGATTGGAAAAATGTATCAAGTGAGACTTTCAGTAAAGTCTGTGACAAGATGTTGAGCAAAATAAAAGTGCCTTTCAATCTACTATGTGTTTGCACTGTGCTGGCACAAACTGAAAAGAATATCTCAATTGAGCTCACATCCTACTTGACAAAAAAAAATCATGTTCTGAAATATGTACTGTTTCTCTTCAATGTATTTGTAAAAAGTCTAAGGTTGAAAACTTGTGGAAAATGGAGCTCTAGGAAATGTGTGCAATTCAGATAAGCTCTGGCTTTTGGTCGGGTATGATTGAGGTCACCTGCAAGATGTCTTAGCAAATGACCTGAGGCTCTGTACAAAACAGAAATTCAATAAGGAACTGAAAAACCATTACTAATGTTGATCTAGAAAAATGTTATCTGTAATGCTGAAGACCCCTAAACTCTCCTCAGCCCCTCCAAACTCTGGAAGTACAGCAAGCCTGCCAAAGCCCATAGTACCAGTGTGCATAAAAAAAGGGGGTTGAATATTTTGAGTGCAACATCAGTGCACCCATCAAAAGCACAGAGGAGATATATATATATATATATATATTTTTTTTTACAGGTAGGCCTTGTTCTTTCAAATAAGACAAAATCTTAACTGTTTATTTTGTCAAAGTGCTGTTCACTCATTGATCCTGAAATTAAAGAAAAAATCTTCTTCTGGTGTTGATTCTATTTCAGAAAGGCACATGCAACTTGCAGGTCCTTTAATTGAACAACATGTAGCTCTGTTGTTTCAGATGATCCTGATCCAAGATGTAGTCCCTATGCAATTTTGTGTTGAACAAATAACTGCCATCCTTAAAAAGGGCAAAATATAAGACACTTCCAAGTGCAGTTCTTATTGTCCCATTACTGTCTTGTGTACTATGTTTAAGCTCTTTGAGTGATTTGTGATAAGAGACATTGAAGAAAAATATTCTGCCCCTCCTTGCCAGTTTGAGTACCAGCAAGGCTTAGGCAGAGAGTATGCTCTCTTTCAACTTGTAAATGTGCTAAAGGACATTGAAGACCAAGGTGATTTCTTGATTTTATGTGCACTTGATGTCACTAGAGCTTTTGAATCATGTATATTTGTGCAGGTTTTGCTAGAAGCCCTGATGAAAGGTGCTGATGCTGCAGTAATTATTTGTTTAAGATATATGTATAGAAATCTGAAAGCTAAAATTAAGTTGCTAGTCTGCTACTTCAGATCCTGAAAGGAGTATGCCAAGGAGCTTTGACTTCTTCAGTTTTGTTCAAAAATTGTGTTACTGGTCTTCGGGATATGTTGAACTGTACATTTATCTTCAAAATAGTTGATCTCTTGCTGGTTATGTTTGCAGATGATTTACTGAACCTTTTCAGCATTTTATAAGAATACTCTTTGACTTTTGAGCTTTTCCAGGAAGAGTATGAGCACATTGGTTTGAGTTTTAACACTGATAAAACAGTTGTTCTACCATTTAACTTTAAAGGAAATATAAGTGCAGCATGTCTATCTGGCTTTAAAGTTAATTTTTCTAGCAGCCTTACTTACCTGGGTATGCCTGTTGGAGCAAATCTGAAAGAAACTGCAAACCTGAGACTAAGATTTGGGCTGTATATGCATCCCTGGCTTCAAATGTTTTGTATCTGAGTAGAGTTCACTGTTCTCAGTTACATGATAGCCTAAAAGTTCCTTGCCTACTTGCTCTTGCTCATGATTGGTCTATTTTTAATTGTGGTAAGAGAAAGCGAGTTCACTACCTTTGTTTTAATTTTGCAAAGTATTTGATGGAACTACCAACATGGACAAGTATCTCTTTTCTACAGAGGAATTATAAATTGGTAAGCCCAGCTGGGGTTATTGAGAAGTATATTTGTGATTTTGCTACTGAATGCCAGGAGTCTTCCAATCTTTGGTCCTTTCTATTTGTCCTATGTTTGTAGTTGTGAAAGTATGCTTTTCTTTCTGTTGTTTCTTGATTTTTACTTTGTCTTTTCTGAGCCCTGCCCATTTTTTGTGACAGGATATAAATAAAATGATGATTAAATGCTCAAGGCACAGGAGAAGACATATATACATAAAAGCCGTGTTCTAAGCCAAGTTACTTATTTGTTGTCTGACACAACAAAAAACCTGTATAAGCAAAAAATTCTAGCTAAGCATCTTAATATCAAGCTCTTTTTTTATTCTGCCCCATTTATTTATGTTTTTCTCCATTTTCAGTAAATATCTGCAAGACAAATCTAGGTATAGAACTTTACATCTATAATCAAGCATCAATCCAAATTGTTCAACTCTGAATTAGCCCAACTGATCTCTCTTGAAGGAACATACATTCATGTGAAGAGCCAGAAACAATGACCATTTTATCAGACCTAAAATAATTGTATAAAAACTTGGGGGGGGGGGGAGAGTAGTAAAAGATGAAAATATCAATTGATGCACCTTTTAATGCTCTCCCCAAATGTACTAATTACTACTATTTCAAAATCTATCTTGAGCCCATAATGGGACCATTAAATTGACAACTTTTCCTTATTTTTTGCTTATAAAACTTAAGATAAAAAAACAAACCATCCAATTCAATTTAAAATCTAATACTAATTTGACATTTCACTGTCATCTATTAAAAATGCTTGTTGGTTATATGTGAATAAAAATCTGTCTATTTATAATCAAATACAAAGCTTAACAGTTTGAAAAATCTTGTAATTTTACCATTTTTTGAAGAAAAATATAAGACATGAGCCAAATTACACATTGCTTTCTAGAAACAAAGTTATAACTGTATTAAAAAGGAGTTAGAGACACCTTAATGGAAGTACTAGTGGTGAAGTTGCAATATGTTCTGTTGATTCTATTAGTGATGTTGGTATTGTTTTTGATAATCAATTGAGATTTGATAAACAACTATTAACTGTATCACATAAAGCCAATTACAATTTGCTTTGTATCAAAAGAAGGTTTAGAAGATTTAACATACAAAGATTTACTAAGCTGTATAAGACAATGATGCAACCAATAATTGAACAATGCACATCTGTGTGGAATCCAACTAGAAAATCTGATTCACAGCTAACTGAAGAAGTCAAAAAAATGGGCATCAAAACTTGTTTCTTATTTGAAGTGCTTGCCTTATGAACATAGACTAGAATGTTTGAGTCTACCATCTTTGCCATTCAGGAGGGATAGATTAGAGTTAGTTAATGCATTTTGAATTATTAAAGGTGTTGATAATTATTTTTTTTTTCGTGATTTCTATCAGTTTAGCCATTATTCACCTACATGGCCATATTCATTAAAATTGTACCAGAAAAATGTTTTAAGAAAGGTTGGACAGGGTTCTTTTGTTAATTGGTCCATTAGATCATCGAATATGTTACCTGACCATGGTTTTTTGAGAAATATTGTCACAGCTTTGGTTGGAACCTCTTTTTATGAAGGGCAATATGTAGAACCATGATATTTATGGCCTTTGTATGACTTGTTTTACTAAGTGCCCCTATAAAGAGCTTAATGAATTTGTCTCTTTGTGCATTATGGCGTATTGCTTTTTTTTGTAATGTGTTCAACCTAAGGAGTTTATTAGTTAATTGTGGTACCAATCAATACCCAGAGGTTCAGTTCTTGTATATTGTCTTTTGTGTATTGTTGCTTATCGTTTTGTTTACTGTTAATTTGTAACAAGACAAGCCTATGGCTTACTCTGCTTTTTAAGACAATCTCAGTGCTATAAAAGCAAACCTTCACAAACCAATCTAAACCTCAAATGAGGCACAATGAAAGTAGGTACTTACATATTATATTGACCACATAGCTAGAGTCTGCAATCATTTGAAATCCTATCTAATGGAGAACATGTGGGAAGCAGCACTGACAGCAGAGCTCCCTTCAATGCAATTTTTACTGACATCTATGCATTCTGGGTGACCTGCTTTCCATAATAATCTGTTGTAGTTTCCATAATTTTGTAATTAAAGTATTATATTTTCATCATATTTTGGTATATTTCATTATGATTAACCTACCTTCACTTTTTGGGCATGGTCAATATAATATGTAAGTACCAGAAAGTATTTCAAGCCTTATGTCATTACTTAATTCTGATTTAGAATGTTTCAGGGTTCTGAAAAACAATTTCTTAAATTTCACAGTTTTCCCTTAAATTCTAGAAATAGTTTTGATATGGGGGAAAAGACTTGATATGGCTTAAAATACTGCTGAGATTTTTGGAGTTGTGATTTCCAAGCCTTAGAACCAAAGAAAAAGAGAACAAAATGAAAACCCAAGATTGTGGTAAAACATTTTTGTCAAATTCTTAAACAGGTATAGCCTCTACCCATTTCCTGTGCCTACATAATCTCTGGTAAATTAGGAGTTTTTCCATTACTTAGCTAAATAGAAAATGATCATACTCCTGAATGGATCTTTATATACTCTTCAAATATTACAATTGCTTCCTTTTGTAAATTTTATTTTAAGCCATTAAAAGACCTTTAAAATAACAACTTGTTCTTTATTACAAATACCTTGTGCTGTAATAGCCTATAAACATGGGCATTTCTTTGAAGAAGTACCTTGTTCAGAGCTATAATATACACCTGCAATACTGTGTCCATAAGGGCACAGGTTAAAGTCATGGTGTTGCTGATAATTTGTCTTGGAACAGAGGTCTGCAGCATGACTGTGTATGCTGATCCAGAGTTGGCCCAGCTCCAAATGGGTGCCTGGAGAAATCTGGGGGAGGGGGACAACAGGAAGCATTTGATGATTTGCCCCCAACCATGCATTGCACTTCTGGCCAGAGGCAAAGAATCAGGAGATAGGTACCTATGCTATGCAGACCAATGGTCAGCAGTCTTGAAGTTTTTATAAAAAAAAAATAGTGCCAGAAATTCTGAAAAGAATTTAGAGTTCACAAGCATGTCTAGCTATAATCCCATGTCTAAACATGTGTCTAGCCAGAATTCAATGTTTAGGCAATAAGCATCCACAATTAAAATTTGGTGCTTAGCTAAAACTACAAACTTAGATCAAATTGTTGTTTCTAGCCAATCAAGAGAGCTTATGCAAACAAAACTTTCAAAACTGTAATCCCTATTTTTACTGTCACAAGATAATGGATGAGATAAGTGAAACAATTGTCATAGTGTGCTTCACTATTATGTCTGGTGTTGCATATTTGCCTAAAATAAAAAAAAAAATAATAATGAGAAAACAAAAACTAAATTTCAGTTTAAAAATGTAAACAAAAATGATGAAAATAGTGGAAATTTACACATTCTGATTGGTTGTAATCAAAAATCCTAGACAATGAGTTCTAGAGTCTAGAACTCAATGTTTAGCCAAACACCAAATTTTACTTGTAAATGTCATTGCCTAGACATTGAACTCTGGATAGACACACCTCTAGACATGGGATTCTAGCTAGACATGCTTGTGAATGCTGCTTAAGACAATTTTGAATTTTTACTTATCTCTTTTCTCAAAGGGTGGTAATCTTCCCCCCCCCCATCAAAAAGAATATAAAGAGTTTAATTTGTCATGGAGCAGAGGGGCAACTGTCTCCTCCAGAACTAAGTTTGCCCCCCCCCCAGCTGAAATTCATTTTCTGAAAAAAATCCTGTCAAAACTAAGTTAAGCCTGCATAACTCAAGTATCCAGAGAAATATGTCAGTTTTCTTTAGTAGCCTTTGCCTATATGGTAATATATGGATCATTTTTCAGTTTTCACTTGATTTGGGAAAATTGGTTCACACTTAACCCCCCCCCCCAGATTTTAACAAATTAGCCTATGCCACTGATGAATATAGGGTAAAATACCTCTTTTTGTGAAAGACCACTTTTCTTTGCCATTCCAAAACAATAGCAATGGGTTTTTGGACCACCCCTTTTTACTACAGCATGATACAATGTGAAGGAACTACCAAGAACCCTGTCTTCTTGGTCAAATCTTCACCAATGATTTGTTAGCATAAATTGAAAATATGGTCTCTATTTGAAAAACAATTGAAAAGAAAAATTATATTTAATATTTTTTATTTATAGAATAGGCTAAATATAAAGCAATAGGCTAAAAGTTATATTCCTAGAATCAGAAGAAAATCAGCTTCCTAGCCTAGGCTACTAATATACAAATAGAACTGAAACACTAAAAGGATAGGCCTATATACATCAAAATATAATAATTGGTATTCTCAAAAATTGGTATTGAAGATAAGTCAATAAACTAATAATTTCAAGTGTTTGATTTTAAATAATTTTAATAATAGCCTAACCATAGCCTATTGATGCATAGCTTAGGTTTTTAGCTATTCATTAATATACCCAATCCTTCTCAATTCTTCTTTGATAATAAGATGGGTCAATATATACAAAATCATATTATTGAGTTAGGACTAAAGTGAATACACCATTCAATGCCTTTTTTTATGCTGATTACGAATATAATAATCATTCCTATCGGAAATTCAAATTTAAGCCATTTTTGAGCTCTTGAAAATGACAAAAAATAGGGTGTAAAAAGGCTAATATAGCATGGAAAAAGGCTTAAAACCTTTGTTTTAAACTTACTGTTTCATAATAAATCCTTATTTTAATCCACAAGCACTGACTTTCCATGAGTAACAAGTATATAAGTTCCAAAAATTCATTTTCCAAATATTATGTTTTTTTTTCTTCCTTAACGCTGAATGTTCAAGAATGCGTTTTCGACGAAACTTTGAAAATATTAAACCTAACCAAACCTAACCTAACCAAACCTAACCTAATCCTTTAATATTTTCAACGGTTTGTCAAAAACGCATTCTTGAACATTCAGCGTTAAGGAAGAAAAAAATACATAATATTTGCAAAATGAATTCTTGGAACATATATACTTGTGATTATCCAACTTACTCATGGAAAGTCAGTGCTTATGGATTAAAATAAGTATTTATTATGAAACAGTAAGTTTAAAACAAAGGTTTTAAGCCTTTTTCCACGCTATATTAGCCTTTTTACACCCTATTTTTTGTCATTTTCAAGAGCTCAAAAATGGTTTAAATTTTAATTTCCGATAGGAATGATTATTATATTCGTAATCAGCATAAAAAAAGGCATCGAATGGTGTATTCACTTTAGTCCTAACTCAATAATATGATTTCGTATATATTGACCATAAGATGTGAGGGTTTTAGTTTTACATGATTTTGCTCAATTAGATACTGTTTTTTTACCCTAGGCCTACAGTCAACTCTATACATTTGTTCCTGTCCTAGGCTATGTGATTTCTATCCTAGAAGAAACCATAGCCATCACTGGTTTGTGTGACCCACTACCAAGACACTGCTTGGCATTATCACCATTAGACTTACTGCTTTGCATTATCACCAGGCATCTTAAAAAAGTAGAGAGCTCTTACTTGCCTACTATTGCAAAAATTTGTTCTTCTTGTTCTATATTTTCTGCATCACAGTCTTCAATGCTCAACGGTCAGCGCCTCCACACTCAACTTTCAAAATTCGGGGAAACACACGAAATGGAATTTCGGTGCGAAAATCTGGAAAAGAATTGAATTTAGCTTGATTTTCAGGCTCATCGGGGTCCAGCACGGCTTGGATTCGTGTAGTGACTCACACATTTTTATAAAAGTAGGTTCCAAAGACCCAGCACAGGATTGGAACTCCAAGCTGATAACGCGTGTGCTGATATTGTGGCAAGAATTTCAAAATTGTTTTAAAGTAAGAAAAATATGGCTGAAATTAGACCCCGTCGCCGCGCCAGTGGATCGACCGAACACCACCAACGAGAGGCCCGGTTGACCGCTCCCGAAGTGTCACTACGCTGCCGGCGTGCCACCCCCCTGGACACCTGGATACTACCTTGATAGAATATCGGCTCTACTTTAAATAAAAAAAAATAACTTTTTTGCATCCCTGCTTTCAATAAAAAAAATGCAAGGTACTATCACTTAAATATAATAACTCCATATGCCCCCTTTCTAGATACTATCTTGATAGGATACTGTCTCTGCTTTAAATAAAATTAATAATTAACTTATTTTTTTTCAAAAAAATCGAGGTATTATCTTTTAAATATGATAGCTCCCTGTCCTCCCCACTGGATACCACCATGATAGGATACCGTCTCTGCTCAAAATAAAAAAAAATAATCAACTTTTTGGCATCCCTGCTTTCAATAAAAAAATTCGAGATATTCATATTATCATTTAAATGTTATACCTCCCTATCCCCCTCCCTTGGATATCACCTTGATAGGATACCACCTCAGATTTACATTAAAAAACAATTTACTTTATAATTAACTTGGTAACTATATGGTTCAAACAAACACGCGAAATAACGCTAAACAGCATATTGTTGCTTGAAAAAAAATTGAGGGTATGAGTTAAAGGGTACAATGGCAGCAACAAAAATCTCGAAATTATTCAGATATGCCTCAAATTATTGGAACACTCAATAAGATGGCATTCAATAAGATTCAAAGAATCTAATTAAACGGGAGCACGCAAAAAAGCAAATTAGGCCAGTAGCCTATGAAAAATTGCAAAATACCCAAGACAATGAACAAGTCTCAATGAGGGGCCCTAGGTCTATCAATATATTTCAAGGGTTTCCCAAGGAATTTGATATCATTTTCTTCCGTCTCCACTTTAAATGAAAAAATAATTATCTATTTGGCACCCCTGCTCTCAATTAAACAAAATGAGGTATTATCATTTTAAAATGGTAGCCCCCTATCCCCCCTATAGGCAATAATTTACAATTTTTTTATGAATTATATTTTTGGGGTAACTTCCGGTTCAATCTTTAATTCTCCAACCTTGTACATAGCTTAGTCTATAGCTAAATTTTGTCTCAATAGAAGGTTTTTTTGGGGGGGAGGGTAAAATTTTTTAAAAAGAAGATTGTATTATTTTTTTTAATCTATCAGGCGTTCAACAATTTTTTATCAAATTTTAAGAAAATCTTACCTAAAACCAGCAAAAGAAAACAAAATTTTGCAAACTCACGATTCAGCTGTAGAAACAATCTGTCGACTATCAATTTCAAAATTCAACTGAAGCTGTATAGAAGTGAATGCGTTCTATTCATCTTAAAATAAAATTCTTGACTACAAATGATGTAAGAAATAGCAATTGGGAAACTGCATTCGAAATGATTTAATCTCATTTCATAAGGACGATACTTTTTTTGTCAACATATGAAGAATTGTGTATATTGCAATGTAATCTGTCGGGTTTTGATGTAAAGTAACAAAAGAGACGAAAATTAAAGAACAAGATAGTAGTGAAGAATTATATTATGCAAAGTAACATTTGGCAGGGAAAGTCATTGGTGATAAATCACTAGGGGTGGCACCGTGGTTGGGTGATTTTCGGGGAACCGAATTTTTTTTCGGGTTGACGCTTAGAATTTCGGGGAAATACCCAAAAATTCGCGGATAGTGGAATCCCCGCTTGATTTCTTATGAGGAAAATCGAAATACTAAACCACACGAGAACGAAAAGCTCCGACTTTGGGGTTGACTTAATAATGTGTTGCCTCAAAATTAATTCAAAATCAGCTAAACACCGCCGCCTCTGCAGGCGGTGGCGCGCCTGCGGCGCGCCGGCAGCGTAGTGACACTTCAGCGGTGGTCAACCAGACCTCTCGTTGGTGGATACTCTATTAATTTATTTTATATATAACACTATCTTTGCTAACCTACAACGAGTCTTTTATGTCACTTATATTTAGAAAGATACTAAAAATAAAGCACAAAAAGGCAGTAATCGTGTACAAAGCAAACATATTTGGCAATGATTTCTCCGAACTAATGGAGATTCTTCTGTGGTTGGACAAGAACTTACACCAGGAATGACTGTCATATATAGATAGAAGATTGAATGGAGAATCGAGTGAAAAACTACGCAAGAAAAAACGGGTTTTAATTTCAACAAAGTAGTGAAACAGAAATAAATAAAAACAAAACAATACTGTAATTTAAAACATAACCCGAATATTTCGGCCCCAAATCCGGGAGCCCTTCTAAACGTAAAAAAAACAAAAAAATTATTTTAAAAAAAATAACGCACATAAGAAAATACGACAACTAAACCCACAAAGAAGAAAAAAAAATATTAATTAATAAATAAGAACAACTCATATTATAAACAAACTTCCAGCACTGACGTTATAACACAAGAATAAAACCAAAACGAATGTCTATAGTGAAACTATGAGTCACTCTCCTCTTAACATTCAGTGTATAAATGGGGATTTATTAAAAGTAAAGACTATATTTACTTAGATAAATAAAAAAGTTCACCTAACCACAGGTCCATTACCCCTAACTAAATCTCACAGGTTAATAAGCAAATTCATGAATTATAAATTGAATGGATTTTTTTGTTTGCTAGTTTAGCTGCAGTCCGTTGATTTTTCCCAGCTTTATTCTCATTCTGACCTTTATTCGCAAGGTTATCGTTTGTTTCAGGATAATTGTGTAAATTACTACTGGTTGAAAATTTTACCTGTTCTAAAATTAAACTATTACAAATTGAATTTATCCTACAATCCTCTTCATCTCTATTGATACTAAAACCCGCATATATAATCTTTTTTTTTCTCTATAATTTCTCTGAAACTTTGTAAAAGTCCTTCAGACGTATCTACAAATTTTGTCTGATCAATAAAAATACTGTGATGAGGAAAATTAAATACGTGTTCTGCTAAAGCTGATTCAAAAGTTTCTGGTTTTTGATTATGTTTTAGCGAGAAATCTATGGTATTTTTGTGTTGCTGTAGCCTATTTTCTAAATTCTGCTGTGTTCCTTCTAAAAAAAATTTACTACAAGAAAATGTAATGTTGTATACTCCCTTTTGTATGTTTTTGTTACCTTGTCTTTTCCATTATTTAGCAAAGAGCTTATAGTTTGTCCTGATTTAAATGCAAATTTTAAATTACGTTTTTATCAATTTTCTTCTTAATTTCTTTGACAACATTAGGAAATAAGGCAAAGTTATTAGTAAGCTATATTGCTTTACAAAACTAAATGGTATAAAGCGACCAATCACTCTATATTATGAACCTATAAAGCGAGCAAACACGTTATATTTGGAACCAGGGACGAGATTGTGTAATACAACCAGACGGGTTTCTGGGCCAACGCCCATTTTCTAGACCAATCAGAGAGAGCGGATATAGAGGGTACTCCATATACGATAACTTGATTAGGAATTGGATTCAAATGTAAGGAGTGATTTTCATTGTAGTTCATATTATTACTATTGATTTCACAAGCACAAGAATATACTGTGCAGTTTCACGAGCACAAGAATAAACAGTGCAGTTTCACATGCACAAAAATATACAGTATAGTTTCACGAGTACATGCCTTACCACGGGCTATTACTAGGACTGGTATATGCCTTAGTAGACAGGTTTCTGGGCCAAACCCATTTTCTGGGCCAATCTGAGATGTATAAGGAATTACCCAAAAATATATGTATAGTTTCACGGGTTCATTAATAGAACAACTAATGTTTTTCAAAAGGATAATTACTTCTAGGTTCAATAGCCAAATTGAACTTCGTCAAGTTACGTATTCAAAAGTTTAGTACACTTTTCCGTAAAAAATACTGGTTTCAGTCCTAGGGTAAGAAAATCATGTTGTTTCGTATAAATAATGTTTTTACTAAAGATACATCCAAGCCGTGCATGTTTCTGAGTCAAAAATTGTCAAACAGTAATAACATCTAGCCTGAAGGTACCTTGCATCTTGTCCAGAATTGATAGCATATGGTGTCAGATATCAAAAAATTGTACCATTTGCGTAAAAATAACTCTATTTGCGAAAAAGATGATATACTGGCATAGCTCTGCAATGAATGATCTTAATTTGTTATTGAATAATAGGGGGCGAAACAGAGGTAGATAACATTTTGAATTGGGCTGTATGAAGGTGGTAAAAAAGGATTAAACTGCCTACCAGTGAGGGTAAGCCCAAAGGGGTTGCTAACTCCTAGGTAATTTATTATAGATTTTGAATAACGTCCTAGGCATCAATCTACAGAAACGATTAACGATGAAAAGATGACCTTGTGACTTGACCTAACTTGACTTCTTGGATGTGTTCTGTATAATACACAAGTACCGTTTGAACAGTGTTGTCAATATAAAATATGTTCTAAAATTATAGTATACAAAAAGTTGATACTAATATAGATGTAAATGCCAAGAAAGGAATTTTAATAAAGAAATTAAGAACAATCCTTAGAAATCCTTATAAATAAAGTAGTGAGGTGATTATAGGTTTGAAGCATCAAGGATCGCAATCATCTGTGACCCTAACCACCAAGAACATCAACCTCTAAAGGTCCCGTACCCCCAACATCCAAGGGGCCCCATCCCCCCAACTTTTTTGGCCCCTCCCTCCATTTTTTTGGGATTTTTATCTTGAAGTTTTTTTTCAATTTTTTAAACATGGTATTTTTTTAAACTTTTATTTTACATACCTTAAAATAACAAGAAATATGCTTGCGGTTGTAAGAATCGTTCTCTATGCCATAAATACTACACGGCTTTCCCAGTGATACTCTATGCTCGGGAATCGACACTGCATACGGTATTGAATGTATTAAATCAGTAATTTTTCTACATTGGAAGGATTGACATCTGCATCATATTTTTGTTTAAAAAGTGAAAATGAATGATTCGAGGAAAGTGTGTACACATTATAAAGTCATCGTTGTCTTGAATGCTGACAAGGAGAAGTATTTGAACTATGAAACAAGTAAAAGTGGCAGAACTATTGGAAATGTATGCTTGCGATGTCATGACAGTGAGAGTTTAGATTTCTTTGGAGTACCCAAGAATATCCATTGTAAAAATGGTGGATATGCAAGAGTACCATTACCAGAGATGATAGTGCTCAAAGAGAATTCCAACATAAAAATAATAGTCGATGAAGAGGGGTGTCTTCTTGCTCATGGTTCTAGTAATACATTACCTACTGATACATCTTATTCCCCTCGTTCTGGTATTAGTATTCAAATGAATGCAAAGGGGAAAAGAAAAGCCAACTGCTGCACTAATGTAATAAATCATATCATGTCTACGTGCCAGAACTGTTACCTGTGTAAACACAATGTGAGAATAGACAGTGAAATCGCTAGCAAAATAAAAAGAGCATTGGCACGCAATATCATCAATGAATATAAAGACGAATTGATGGAAAATGAAGTACAAGTGAACTTTATTACTACTATGGATCATATAGTCAATGAACCCAGTAGTACCAAAGATGAAATGCAGATTGAACCTGTAGGTGACACCCCAGTAAAAATTGTATATGACTCAAAATGGATGAATGATTATTCTACTGGTTTTGAACTAAGAGAAGAGAATAACTATAGTATCAAGATAGAACATGATAAATTATTTTATGCAACAGATTCAAAATGTCCAAAGTTGTTCAATGATGTTCATAATGTATAATAATGTATGAAACATATTTTTTATAGAAATATTCTACATGTCATTATTTCATTAAAAATATATTATTCATTACGTTGTTACATGATCTTTCTTTTTAGGGTATGCTAGAACGTCAGACGTTTAGAATATCCGTTAAAAAAGTCAGAGATGTAAGAAAGGGAATTTTCAGAGATAAAGATACTACTAGAAGGCTCAAAGGGTATAGATTCGGAAATGAGATAACCAAAGTCCGAGAGAGATGAGCTGAATTTTCTTATCAAAAATCTTCACAGACAAGCAAAAACCCGTTCTGACATACAGGAAGAGAGAATTTTAGTTTTCAGAAACAGGAACACCCACGTTTAAAATACATCTGTTTCTATTAATAATATTTGATTTTTTAATCAGGTTTGCTTTTAGTTTTCAGAAATAAGAACATCCACGTTTAAAATATATCTGATTTTAATAATAATATTTAATTTTTTTATAAAGTTGGGTTATAGTTTTCGGAAATAGGAACATCCGCCTTAAAAATATATCTGATTTTATTAATAAAATTTGATTTTTAATAGTGGGGTTTTAGTTTCCAGATATAAGAATATCCACGTTTGAAATACATTTGATTTTATTAATAATATTTAATTTTTTAATAAAGTTGGGTTTAAGTTTTCAGAAATAAGAACATCCACGTTTAAAATACATCCGATTTTATTATTAATATTTGAAATTTTTTAATAAAGTTCCGGTTTTAGTTTTCGGAAATATGAACATTCATGTTAAAAGTACATCTGATAAAAAACAGTTGAAATATAGTTTTCAGAAATAAGTACATCCGCGTTTAAAATATATCTGATTTTATTAATAATATTTGATTTTTCAAAGAAGTTGGGTTTAAGTTTTCAGAAATAAGAACATCCACGTTTAAAATACATCCGATTTTATTATTAATATTTGAAATTTTTTAATAAAGTTCGGTTTTATTTTTCAGAAATAAGAATATCGACGTTTGAAATACATTTGAATTTATTAATAATATTTGATTTATTAATAAAGTTAGGGTTTAGTTTTCAGAAATAAAAACATCCACGTTTAAAATTCATATGATTTTATTAATAATAGTTGATTTTTCTTAATAAAGTTGGGTTTTAGTTTTCAAAAATAGGGACATCCACGTTTAAAATATATCTGATTTTATTAATAATATTTGATTTTTCAAAAAAATTGGGGTTAAGTTCTCAGAAATAAGAACATCCACGTTTAAAATACACCTGATTTTAATAATTATATTTGTTTTTTTTTTTAATATAGTTGGGTTTTAGTTTTCGGAAATAAGAACATCCATGTCTAAAATATATCTGATTTTATTAATAATATTTGAATTTCTATTGATGGGTTTTAGTTTTCAGAAAATAGGAAAATCCACGGTTAAAATACACTGATTGTTTTAATAATATTTCATTTTCTCTGATTTATTAATATTATTTGATTTTTGAATAAAGTTGGGTTATAGTTTTCAGATATATGAACATCCACATTTAAATACATCTGATTTTATCAATAATATTTGTTTTTTTTTAATAAATTTGGGTTTTAGTTTTCAGAAAAAAGAACATCCACGTTTAAAGTACACCTGATTTTATTAATAAAATTTAATTTTTTTAATAAGGTGGGGTTTTTGTTTTGAGAATTAAGAACATCCAAATTTAAATACATCTGATTTTATCAATAATATTTGATTATTTTTTTTTAGTAAAGTTGAGTTTTAGCTTTCAGAAATAAGAACATCCACGTTTAAAGTACACCTGACTTTATTAATAATATTTGATATTCTAATACAGTTGGATTTTAGTTTTCACAAATAACAACATCCACGTTTAAAATACGCCTAATTTTAATAATAATATTTATTTTCTTTAATAAAGTTGGGTTTTAGTTTTCAGAAATAAGAACATCCACGTCTAAAATACATCTGATTATCTTTATTAATAACAATTTATTCTCTAATAAAGTTGGGTTTTATATGTCAGAAATACGAATATCCCAATTAAAAATACATCTGATTTTATTAATCATGTTTGAGTTTTTTTAATAAAGTTGGGTTTTAGTTTAAATGTCAAATATTAAATATTAAATAGAATGAAATATTATTAATAAAAACAGATGTATTTTAAAATTAAACGTTCTTATTTCTGAAAACTAAAACCCAACTTTATTAAAAAAAATCAAACATTATTAAAAAAAAATGCGATGTATTTTAAATCGGTATATTCATATTTCTGACAGCTAAAACCAAACTTTATTACAGAATCAAATGTTATTAATAATGATTATATGTATTTTAAATGTGGGTGTTCTTATTTCTGAAATGTTATTAATAAAATCACGTGTATTTTAAACGTGGACGCTCTTTAAAACGTGGGTGTTCATATTTCTGAAAACTAAAACCCAACTTTATTAAAAAATCAAATGGTGTTAATAAAATCACATGTATTTTAAACGTGGACGTTCTTATTGATGAAAACTAAAACCCAAACTAAAAAAAAATATTATTAATAAAATCAGATGTATTTTAAACGTGGGTGTTCTTATTTCTAAAAACTAAAACCCAACTTTATAAAATAATAAAATGTTATTAATAAAATCAGATGTATTTTAAACGTGGATGTTCGTATTTCTGAAAACTAAAACCCAACTCTATTTAAAAAATTAAATATTATTAATAAAATCAGATTTATTTTAAATGGAGATATTCATTTTTCTAACAGCTAAAACCCAACTTTATTAAAAATTCAAATCTTATTAATAAAGATCACATGTATTTTAAACGTGGTTGACCTTATTCCTCAAAACTAAAACCCAACTTTATTAAAAAAATATTGTTAATAGAATCAGATGTATTTTAAACATGGATGTTCGTATTCTCTAATAAAGTTGGGTTTTGGCTGTCAAAAATATGAATATCCCCATTTAAAATACATCTGATTTTGTTAATAATGTTTGATTTTTTTAATAAAGTTAGTTTTTAGTTTAAATGCGGCAGTACATGGATTTTCCTATTTCTGAAAGATATTACCCAGCTTTATTAGAAAATCAAATATTATTAATAAAAACAGATGTATTTTAAAATTGAACGTTCTTATTTTTGAAAAATAAAACCAAACTTTATTAAAAAAATCAAACATTATTAATGAAATCACATATATTTAAAACTAGGACGTTCTTATTGCTGAAAACTAAAACCCAACTTAAAAAAAATATTATTAATAAAATTAGATGTATTTTAAACGTTGGTGTTCTTATTTCTGAAAACTAAAACCCAACTTTATTAAAGAATCAAATGTTATTATTAAAATCAGATGTAATTTAAACGTGGATGTTCGTATTTCTGAAGACTAAAACCCAACTTTATTAAAAAAAATCAAATATTATTAATAAAATAAGATTTATTTTAAACGGGGATATTCATATTTCTGACAGCTAATACCCAACTTTATGAAAGAGTCAAATATTATTAATAAAGATCACATGTATTAGTAAACGTGGTTGTTCTTATTTCTGAGAACTAAAATCCAACTTTATTAAAAAAAAATATTATTAATAGAAGCAGATGTATTTTAAACATGGATGTTCGTATTTCTTGAGACCAAAACCAAACTTAATTAAAAAATCAAATGTTATTAATAAAATCACATGTATTTTAGACGTGGACATTATTATTTCTGAAAACTAAAACCCAACTTTAAAAAAAAAAATAAACATATATTATTAATAAATCAGTTGTAATTTAAACGCGGGTGTTCTTATTTCTGAAAAATAAAACCCAACTTTATTAAAAAAAATATTATTAATAAAATCAGACGTATTTTAAATGTGACTGTTCGTATTTCTGAAAACTAATACCTAACTTTATTAAAAAAATATTAATAAAATCACATATATTTTAAACGTGGGTGTTCCTATTTCCGAAAACTAAACCCAACTTAATTAAAAAATCAAATATTATTAATAAAATCACATGTATTTTAAACGTGGACGTTCTTATTTCTGAAAACTAAAACCCAACTTTATTAAAAAATCAAAAATTATCAATAAAATCACATGTATTTTTAACGTGGATGTTCTTATTTCCGAACGTGGATAGTTCTTATTTTTTTGAAAACTAAAACCGAAATTTATTTTTTAAATATATTATTAACAAAATCACATGTATTTTAAACATGGACGTTCTTATTTCTGAAAACTAAAACCCAACTTTATTAAAAAATCAAATATTATTAATAAAATCAGATGTATTTTAAACGTGGGTGTTCTTATTTCCGAAAACTAAACCCAACTTTATTAAAAAATCAAATATTATGAATAAAATCACATTTATTTTAAACGTGGACGTTCTTATTTCTGAAAACTAGAACCCAGCTTTATTAAAAAAAACAAATATTATCAATAAAACCAGATGTATTTTAAACGTGGGTGTTCTTATTTCCGAAAAACTGAAACCCAACTTTATTAAAAATCAAATGTTATTGATAAAATCAGAAGTATTTTAAATGTGGATATTTGTATTTCTGAAAACTAAAGCCCAACTTTATTAAAAAAAAATCAAATATTATTCATAAAAATAACATTTATTTTAAACGTGGGTGTTCTTGTTTCCGAAAACTAAAAACCCAACTTTATTATAAATCAAATAGACAGCTAAAGCCCAACTTTATTAAAGAATCAAATATTATTAATAAAGATCACAAGTATTTTCAACGTGGGTGTTCTTATTTCTGAAAACTAAAACCAAACTTTATTAACGCTGCCTAAGTAAAGAACGCTGCCTAATTTATAGCGCTGCCTAAGTAAAGAACGAAGTTGGCAAAATGTATTATTTTTTTCCATACCCGGGCACTTCGTATCGAAGGAGTTATCGTAGAAACTTCGAAAAGGGCTCATTCGATTGGAAATTGGAGTGGCTAGTGCTAGTGGCAACCCTCAGGGTAAGGGTTTTGATTTATGCCCAAGGGGCATATAAGGTTTTTATATAAGGCGTTGTCTCAGAAAATTCAAAACAGGCTCATTCGATTGGTTTTTATAGAAGGCGTTGTCGTAAAAACTTCAAAATAGGCGCATTCAATTGGAAATTCAAAGGGCTAGTGCCCTTTTTAATAGTAGAAAGTGATTGGAGGGCAACTACCCCCCCCCCCACGCCCATCATTCCCCCAAACACATCCAATCAAAATTTTGAGATAGCCATTTTATTCAGCGTAGTTGATGTCTAGATAGAAAATATGTTTTTGAGGAGGACAATCCCCCATAACCCTCAGGGCAAGGGTTTTAAGCTATGCCCTGGGGGCATATAAGGTTTTTATAGAAGGCGGTGTCGTAGAAACTTCAAAAAAGGCTCATTCGATTGGAAATTCTGAGGGCTAGTGCCGTTTGTAATAGTCAAAAGTGATTGAGGGCAACTAACCCCCCTCTCACGCCCACCTTTTCCCCAAACACATCCAATCAAAATTTTAAGACAGCCATTTTATTAAACGTAGTTTTAATTTCTGGAAATTAGGTCCTTTAGAATTACAACTCCCTCAAAGACCTCAGGGCAAGGGTTGTAATTTAAAGATTCTCCGAATCCTTCATATTATTTCTTATGAAAGGGATGCTCGTATAAACTTTAGAGAGGGCTCATTTGATTGAAAATTGAAAGTTCTTGTTCACTTTTTAAGAGTCAAAAGAGATTGAAGGGCAAATAGCCCCTCTCCCTCCTCCACGCCCTAAATGCATCAGATAAAAATTTTGAGATAGACATTTCGTTAAAATAGTTCAAAGTTCTGATAACAAAAAACTCCGGTGTCGACACAGCCCACCAGGGCCCAGGGGTAGGGGTTGTAAGTTATGCCCTGGGGCATAACTTATTAAGGGGGGATTATAACTTATGGGAAGGGGTTTTGTATGGGAAGAACATATAGGAAATCTATTATTATTATCCAATTATAAGGTTAAAATACATACTCTGTGATAGATGCAAAATTGCTTTGGCACACAAATTCCTATTACTGTCAATTCCAAACAGCCGTGATCCCTTTGTGTCAGCAAGTGAAATGGTCTAAACCCCCTTATTGGAGCTATTTTTTCAATCCATTCATTGTTGTCAATCGCATTCCAAAAGTTATGCAAGCTGTCTATTGTTCATATATAAGATTTTTATCAAAGAGGTAATCGTATAGACTTTGAAAAAAGCCTCATTCGATTTAAATTGAAAGTTCTAGATCCGTTTTTTAAAGTCAAGAATAATCAGACAGTAAGCATCCCCCCCTATGCCATAAAAACTTGAAACTTTTTGCAATCAGAAACGAACAAAAATTAATTAAAAATAACTTTCCGAAAAATAAGTTTTTCGAAGAAAAGTAAAGGCCATTTTAAACTTAAGCTCAGAAGATACAAATACCTGTTAAAATTCAAACTCAAAACGACCAGAAATTACCATCAAAGAATAAATGAAACCCAAAACGAACAGAAATTAAATAAACAATCATAGCAAACAACATACAAGTAATAAAACAAATAAATAGATCTTAAAGCGAGTAATGCTTAGATTGAATATGAAAATCAAGCTTAAAACTAAAAAAAATATTTTGCTATTAAAGTATAAATGAAATTTAAAAGAAACAGAAATTAAATAAACAATCAATGCGAACAAAAATACAATATATATTAAGGTAAATGAATAAATAAATCTTAAAACGAGTGAAACTTAAACTGAACATGCAAATACAGTTTGAATAGAATAAAAAAAACTACAAACAAGAATTTGGGTATCGTCTCACTGCAGAAGCCTAAAAAATACTGCGTGATTGGCGCTTTACTGAAAACGAATTATATTACAAATTTTTTCTTTTGTACTTAATATTGAAAATAAATATTAAAATTACAGTAAAATTTTTGACTGATGAGCTTTTAGCAATTAATATCATTATGCATCAAATATTCAGTTTAATTTATTAGTTCTTTTCAAGATTGGTCAAGACAAATATAGTTTCACTACAAGCAAAATTTGGATACTGCCCCCTTCTTTAACTGTAAAAACCTGAAGCCTTCTGCGTCATTGGTGCTTCACTGAAAACGAATTACTCGTATATTACAAATTTATTATTTTCCAGCTCTTACAGCATTGAAAATGAAAATAAAAATTACAGTGAAAAAAATCTTGAACTGATGGATCTTTCAACAATTAATATCATTATATATCTAATATTCAATTTGATTTTGTTTATACTTTCCAAGACTGTTCAAGACTCATACAGTTTTGCCATTTTTTTTAACTCTGTCATTTCTGTAACTAATCGTCTTAGTTTGTTATGAAAACATTCTATGGCTTCTAGGCATTTCTATTTGAGCGGAAAACTGCACCTCAAACTTTGTGGAACATGCATTTTCTTGCCTGAAACACAAAAATATAATAAAATGTCAAGTTTCGGAGTGTTCCACCACTCGCAAGCAAGTGCCATTGGTATTTTTGAATCCGTGTGGTCAATTTAGGGGGGGTGGAGGGTAGGCTAATTCTCGTAGCAGCCCCGTTCCGTCGTGGTATGGCTCACATTTTTAACACCTGGCCTCCAGACTATCATATAATCTACAAAACATACAACTACCCCAAATCAGTATCAATAAATAAATGAAATCCAAAACGAACAAAAATTAAAATAAATATTAGAGTCAAACTCAAAACGAGCATAAATTAATGTGAGTAGGGTTCAAAACCCCTATGCTTTCTAAAAGCCAGAATATAATTTGTACTTTACTGAAAAAAAAATTCAAATGAGTTTACTGAAAAAAAATGTGCATTGTCAGTTTAATATACATATGCTGATATTTATTCCCTAAAATCTTAATTAATTTTTGATTTCTTAAAGTTACAAAACTGAAAATATTTCAAAGAATTGTTTTCAGTAAAGCGTCAATGACGCAGTAGGTTTTAGGCTTTTGCAGTGAGACGATACCCAAACTCTTGTTTGTAGTTATTTTTATTCGATTCAAACTTGATTTGCATATTCAATTTAAGTTTCACTCGTTTTAAGATTTGTTTATTCATTTACATTAATATATATTGTATGTTTGTTCGCATTGATTATTTATTTAATTTCTGTTCGTTTTAAGTTTCATTTATACTTTAATAGCAAAATATTTGTTTTCGTTTTAAGCTTGATTTTCATATTCAATCTAAGCATTACTCGCTTTAAGATCTATCTATTCATTTATATTATTACTTTTTGTATGTTTTTTGCTATTATTATTTATTTAATTTCTGTTCGTTTTGGGTTTCATTTATTCTTTAATAGTAACTTCTGGTCGTTTTGAGTTTGAATTTTAACAGGTATTTGTATCTCCTGAGCTTAAGTTTAAAATGGCCTTTACTTTTCTTTGAAAGACTTATTTTTCGGAAAGTTTTTTTAATTAATTATTAATAAAATCAGATATATTTTAGATTTGAATATTCTTATTTATGAAAACTAAAACCCAACTTTACTAAAAATAAATCAAATATTATTCATAAAAATAACATGTATTTTAAACGTGAGTGTTCTTATTTCCGAAAACTAAAACCCAACTTTATTAAGAAATCAAATAGACAGCTGACCCCCAACTTTATTAAAGAATCAAATATATTAATAAAGATCACATGTATTCTAAACGTGGACGTTCTTATTTCTGAAAACTAAAACCATACTGTATTAGAAAAAACATATATTATTGTTATTAATAAAATCAGATGTATTTTAAACGTGGGTGTTCTTATTTCTGAAAACTAAAACCCAACTTTATTTAAAAAACCAAATATTATTGATAAAATCAGATGTATTTTAAATGTGGATATTCGTATTTCTGAAAACTAAAACCCAACTTTATTAAAAAAAATTCAAATATTATTAATAAAAATAACAGGTATTATAAACGTAGGTGTTTTTATTTCCAAAAAATAAAACCCACCTTTATTAAAAAAATCAAATAGACAGCTAAAACCCAACTTTATTAAAGAAACAAATATTTTCAATAAAGATCACAAGTATTTATATCGCGGGCGTTCTTATTTCGGAAAACTAAAACTGAACTTTATTAAAATATCAAATATTATTATAAAATCAGGTGTACTTTAAACGTGGAAGTTCTTCTCTCTGAAAACTAAAACTTAACTTTAATTTTAAAAAATCAAATATTATTGATAAAACTAGAGGTATTTAAACGTGCATGTTCTTATTTCTGAAAACTAAACACCCACTTTATTACAAAATCAAATATTACTAATAAAATCAGATGTATTTTAAACGAGGATGTTTTTATTTCTGAAAACTATAACTCAAATTTATTCAAAAATCAAATATTATTAATAAAATCACAGAAAACCAAATATTATTAATACAATCTGATGTATTTTAAACTCGGATGTTCTTATTTCTGAAAAATAAAACCCAACTTTATTAAACAAAAGTTATTAATAAAATCAGATGTATTTTAAATGTGGATGTTCTTATTTCTGAGAACTGAAACCCAACTTTATTGGAAAATCAAATATTATTAATAAAATCAGATGTAGTTTAGACATGGATTTTCTTATTTCCAAGAACTAAAACCCAACTTTATTTTTAAAAAAGACAAGTATTATTATTAAAATCAGGTGTATTTTAAACGTGGATGTTCTTATTTGTAAAAACTAAAACCCAACTTTACTAAAATATCCAATATTATTAATAAAGTCAGGTGTACTTTAAATGTGGATGTTCTTATTTCTGAAAATTAAAACACGACTTAATTTTAAAAAAAATATTATTGATAAAATCAGATGTATTTAAACGTGGATGTTCAAATTTCTGAAAACTAAAACCCCACCTTATTAAAAACATCAAATATTATTAATAAAATCAGGTGTACTTTAAACGTGGATGTTCTTATTTCTGAAAAACCAATACCCAGCTTTATTAAAAAAAATCAAATATTATTGATAAAATCAGATGTATTTAAACGTGGATGTTCTTATTTCTGAAAACTATAGCCCAGCTTTATTCAAAAATCAAATATTATTGATAAAATTACAGAAAATCAAATATTATTAATACAATCAGATGTAATTTAAACGCGGATGTTCTTATTTCTGAAAAATTAAACCCAACTTTATTTAAAACAAAAATACTATTAAGATGTTTTTAAACGTGGATGTTCCTATTTCGGAAAACTAAAGCCCAACTTTATTTGAAAGTCAAATATTATCAGATGTATTTTAGACGTGTATGTTCTTATTTCTGAAAACTAAAACCCAACTGTAAAAAAAAAAACAAATATTGTTATTAATATCAGGTGTATTTTAAACGTGGATGTTTTTATTTCTGAGAACTAAAACCCAACTTCTTTGAAAAATCAAATATTATTGATAAAATCATATTTATTTTAAAAGTGGATGTTTTTATTTCTGAAAACTGAAACCCAACTTTATTCATAAATCAAATATTATTAATAAAATCAAATGTATTTTAAATTTGGATATTCTTATTTCTGAAAACTATCTCAAAACTTTATTTAAAAAATCAAATATTATTAATAAAATCAGATGTATTTTAATGTGAATGTCCTTATTTCTGAAAACTATAACACAACTTTTTTTATCAGATGTGTTTTTTAACGTGAATGTTCCTATTTCCAAAAACTAAAACCGAAACTTTATTAAAAAAATATATCAAATTTTAATAATAAAATCGAATGTATTTTAAACGTGGATGTTCTTATTACTGAAAACTAAAACCCAACTTTATTAAAAAAAATTAATATTATTAATAAAATCAGATGTATTTAAAACCTTGATGATCTTATTTCTGGAAACTAAAACTCCACTTTAATAAAAATCAATTATTATTAATAAAATCAGATATATTTTTAAGGCGAATGTTCTTGTTTTCAAAAACTATAACCCAACTTTACTAAAAAATTAAATATTATTATTAAAATCAAATGTATTTTAAATGTGGATGTTCTTATTTCTGAAAGATAAAATCCAACTTTATTTTAAAAAATATTATTAATAGAAGCAAATGTATTTTAAACATGGATGTTCGTATTTCTTGAAACCAAAACCCAACTTTATTAAAAAATCAAATGTTATTAATAATATCACATGTATTTTAAAAGTGGACGTTATTATTTTTTAAACCTAAAACCCAACTTTATTAAAAAAAATTAAATATTATTAATAAAATCAGATTTATTTTAAATGGGGATATTCATTTTTCTAACAGCTAAAACCCAACTTTATTAAAGAGTTAAATATTATTAATAAAGATCACATGTATTTTAAACGTGGTTGTTCTTATTTCTCAAAACTAAAACCCAACTTTATTTAAAAAAATATTATTAACAGAATCAGATGTATTTTAAACATGGATGTTCGTATTCTCTAATAAAGTTTGGGTTTTAGCTGTCAGAAATATGAATATCCCATTTAAAATACATCTGATTTAATTGATAATGTTTGATTTTTGTTAGTAAGGTTGGTTTTTATTTTAAATTTGTCAGTACATGGATTTTCCTATTTCTCAAACATATTACCCAGCTTTATTAGAAAATCAAATATTATTAATAAAAACAGATGTATTTTAAAATTGAACGTTCTTATTTCTGAAAATTAAAACCCAACTTTATTTTAAAAAATCAAACATTATTAATAAAATCAGATGAATTTTAAATGGGAATTTTCATATTTCTGACAGCTAAAACCCAACTTAATTACAGAATCAAATGGTATTAATAATGATCACACGTATTTTAAATGTGGGTGTTTCTATTTCTAAAAACTAAAACACAACTTTATGAAAAAATCTATTATTATTAACAAAATCACATGTGTTTAAAACTAGGACGTTCTTATTGCTGAAAACTAAAACCCAACTTAAAAAAATATTATTAATAAAATCAGATGTATTTTAAAAGTTTGTGTTCTTATTTCTCAGAACTAAAACCCAACTTTATTAAAGAATCAAATGTTATTAATAAAATCAGATGTAGTTTAAACATGGATGTTCGTATTTATGAAAACTAAAACCCAACTTTATTTTAAAAAAATATTATTAATAGAAGCAGATGTATTTTAAACATGGATGTTTGCATTTATTGAAACCAAAACCCAACTTTATTAAAAAATCAAATGTTATTAATAAAATCACATGTATTTTAAACGTAAACGTTATTATTTCTGAAAACTAAAACCCAACTTTATTAAAAAAACAAAATAAACATAAATTATTAATAAAATCAGTTGTAATTTAAACGCGGGTGTTCTTATTTCTGAAAACTAAAACCCTACTTTATTAAAAAAAAATATTATTAATAAAATCAGATGTATTTTAAATGTGGCTGTTCGTATTTCTGAAAACTAATACCCAACTTTATTAAAAAATATTATTGATAAAATCACATTTATTTTAAACGTTTGTGTTCCTATTACCGAAAACTAAACCCAAATTTATTAAAAAATCAAATATTATGAATAAAATCACATGTATTTTAAATGTGGCTGTTCGTATTTCTGAAAACTAATACCCAACTTTATTAAAAAAAAAATTATTAATAAAATCACATTTATTTTAAACGTGGCTGTTCCTATTACCGAAAACTAAACCTAAATTTATTTAAAAATCAAATATTATGAATAAAATCACATGTATTTTAAATGTGAACGTTCTTATTTCTGAAAACTAAAACCCAAGTTTATTAAAAAAATGAAAAATTATTAATAAAATCACACGTGATTTGAACGTGGATGTTCTTATTTCTGAAAACTAAAACCGAAATTTATTTTTTAAATATATTATTAACAAAATCACATGTATTTTAAACATGGAGGTTCTTATTTCTGAAAAATAAAATCCAACTTTATTTAAAAAAAACAAATATTATTAATAAAATCAGATGTATTTTAAAAGTGGGCGTTCTTATTTCTGAATTCTAAAACCCAACTTTATTAAAATTTCAAATATTATTAATAAAATCAGATGTATTTTAAACGTGGATGTTCTTATTTCTGGAAACTAAAACCCAGCTTTATTTTTAAAAAATCAAATATTATGAATAAAATCAGATGTATATTAAAGGTGATTGTTCTTATTTCTAAAAACTAAAAACCCATTTTTATAAAAAACATAATATTATTAAGAATATCAGATGCATTTTAAACATGGATGTTCTTATTTCTGAAAACTACAACCCAACTTTATTAAACAAAAATAAAATACTATTAATAAAATCAGATATATTTTTGACGTCGATGTTCTTATTTCCAAAAACTAAAACAGAACTCTATAAGAAAATTAAATATTATTAATAAAATCAGATGTATTTTAAACGTGGGTGTTCTTATTTCTGAAAACTAAAACCCAAATTTATTAAAAAATCTAATATTATTTATAATTTCAGATACAAATTAAACGTGGATGTTCTTAATTCCGAAAACTAAAACCTAAGTTTATTAAAAAATCAAAAATTATTAATAAAATCAGATGTATTTTAAACGCGGATTTTCATATTTCCGAAAACTAAAAACCCAACTTTATTAGATAATCAAATATTACTAATAAAATCAGATGTACTTTAAACTTGGAGGTTCCTATTTCTGAAAATTAAAACTGAACTTTATTAAGAAATCAAATATTATTAATAAAATCAGATGTATTTTAAATGTGGATGTTCTTATTTCTGAAAAATAAAACCGAACGTTATTAAAAAATCAAATATTATTAGTAAAATCAGATGTATTTTAAACTTGGACTTTCTATTTCCGAATACTAAAACTTAACTTTATTAAAAAAATCAAATATTATTAATAAAATCAGGTGTATTTTAAAAGTGGATGTTATTATTTTGAAAACTAAAACCCAATATTATTAAAAAAATAAATATTACAAATAAAAGCAGATGTATTTTAAACGTGGATGTTCTTATTTCTGAAAACTACGACCCGACTTTATTTAAAAAAATCAAATATGATTAATAAAATCAGATGTATTTAAACGTGGATGTTCTTATTTCTGAAAACTAAAACCCAACTTTATTTTTAAAAATCAAATATTATTAATAAAATCAGATGTATTTTAAACGTGGATAGTGTTACTTCTGAAAAGTAAAACCCAACTTTATTAAAAATCACATATTATTAATGAAACCAGACATGTTTTAAACGTGAATAATCTTATTTTTGAAAACTAAAACCTAACTTTATTAAAAAATAAATATTATTAATAAAATCAGATGTATTTAAACGTGGATGTTCTTATTTCTGAAAACTAAAACTCAAATTAATTAAAAATAAAATATTATTAATAAAATCAGATGTATTTTAAATGTGGATGTTCTTATTTCTGAAAATTAAAACCTAACTTTATTAAAAAAATCAAATATTATTAATAAAATAAGAGAAAATCAAATATTATTAATAAAATCAGATGTATTTTAAACGAGGATGTTCATATTTCCGAATAATAAAAACCCAACTTTATTAAAAAATCAAATATTATTACTAAAATCAGATGATTTTAAACGTGGATGTTCTTATTTCTGAAAACTACAACCCAACTTTATTAAACAAAAATAAAATATTATTAATAAAATCAGATGTATTTTTGACGTGGATGTTCTTATTTCCAAAAACTAAAACCCAACTCTATTAGAAAATCAAATATTATTAATAAAATCGGATGTATTTTAAACGTGGATTTTCTTATTTCTGAAAACTGAAACCCAAATTTATTTTGAAAATCAAATATTATTAATAAAATGATATAAATTTTAAACGTGGACGTTCTTATTTCTGAAAATTAAAACCCAACCTTATTAAAAATCAAATTTTATTAATGAAACCCGATGTATTTTAAACTTGGACTTTCTATTTCCGAATACTAAAACTTAACTTTATTAAAAAAATCAAATATTATTAATAAAATCAGGTGTATTTTAAAAGTGGATGTTATTATTTTGAAAAGTAAAACCCAATATTATTAAAAAATAAATATTACAAATAAAAGCAGATGTATTTTAAACGTGGATGTTCTTATTTCTGAAAACTACGACCCGACTTTATTTAAAAAAATCAAATATGATTAATAAAATCAGATGTATTTTAAACGTGGATGTTCTTATTTCTGAAAACTAAAACCCAACTTTATTAAAAATCAAATATTATTAATAAAATCAGATGTATTTTAAACGTGGATAGTGTTACTTCTGAAAAGTAAAACCCAACTTTATTAAAAATCACATATTATTAATGAAACCAGACGTGTTTTAAACGTGAATAATCTTATTTTTGAAAACTAAAACCTAACTTTATTAAAAAAATAAATATTATTAATAAAATCAGATGTATTTGAAACGTGGATGTTCTCATTTCCAAAAACTAAAACCCAACTTTATTAGAAAATCAAATATTATTAATAAAATCGGATGTATTTTAAACGTGGATTTTCTTATTTCTGAAAACTGAAACCCAACTTTATTTTAAAAATCAAATATTATTAATAAAATAAGAGAAAATCAAATATTATTAATAAAATCAGATGTATTTTAAACGAGGATGTTCATATTTCCGAATAATAAAAACCCAACTTTATTAAAAAATCAAATATTATTACTAAAATCAGATGATTTTAAACGTGGATGTTCTTATTTCTGAAAAATACACCTCAACTTTATTTTAAGAAAATCAAATATTTTAAATAAAATCAGATGTATTTTTGACGTGGATGTTCTTATTTCCAAAAACTAAAACCCAACTCTATTAGAAAATCAAATATTATTAATAAAATCGGATGTATTTTAAACGTGGATTTTCTTATTTCTGAAAACTGAAACCCAAATTTATTTTGAAAATCAAATATTATTAATAAAATGATATAAATTTTAAACGTGGACGTTCTTATTTCTGAAAATTAAAACCCAACCTTATTAAAAATCAAATTTTATTAATGAAACCCGATGTATTTTAAACGTGGATTTTCTTATATTCGAAAATTAAAACCTAACTTTATTGAAAAAATAAATATTATTAATAAAATCAGATTTATTTTCAAGGTGAATGTTCTTATTTCTGAAAACTAAAACCTAACTTTGTTAATAAATCAAATATTATTAGTAATATCAGATGTATTTTAAACCTGTTTAAAATACACAGGTTTAAAAGAGATAATGTTCTAATTTCTGGATACTTAAACCTAACTTTATTTTAAAAAATCAAAAATTATTAATAAAATCAGATGTTTTTTAAACGTGGATTTTCTTATTTCTGAAAACTAAAACCCAACTTTATTAAAAAATTAAATATTATTAAGAAAATCATATGTGTTTTAAACATGAATATTCTTATTCTGTTTAATTATTCTGTTTCTGAAAACTACGACCCGACTTTATTAAAGAAAAATCAAATATTATTAATAAAATCAGATGTGTTTTAAACGTGGATGTTCTTATTTCTGAAAACTAAAACCCAACTTTATTTTTTTAAATCAAATATTATTAATAAAATCAGATGTATTTTAAATGTGGATGTTCTTACTTCTGAAAAGTAAAACCCAACTTTATTAAGAATCCTATATAATTAATGAAACCAGATGTGTTTTAAACGTGAATAATCTGATTTTCGAAAACTAAAACCTAACTTTATTAAAGAAAATAAATATTATTAATAAAATCAGATTTATTTAAAACTTGGATGCTCTTATTTCTGAAAACTAAAACCCAAATTTATTAAAAAATCAAATAATATTAATAAAATCAGATGTATTTTAAACTTGGATGATCTTATTTCTGGAAACTAAAACCGAGCTTTATTAAAAAATACAAATAATATTAATAAAATCAGAGAAAATCGAATATTATTAATAAAATCAAATGTATTTTAAACGAGGATGTTCATATTTCCGAAAACTAAAAACCCAACTTTATTAGAAAATCGAAAATTATTGATAAAATCAGATATATTTTAAACTTGGATGTTCTTATTTCTGAAAACTAAAACCCAACTTCATTAAAAATCATATATTACTAATAAAATCAGATTTATTTTAAAAGTGGATGATTTTGTTTCTGAAAACTAAAATACAACTTTATTAAAAAATTAAATATGATTAACAAAATCAGATGTATTTTAAACATGAATATTCTTATTTCTGAAAACTACAACCCAACTTTATTTAAAAAAATCAAATATTTTAAACAAAATCAGATGTAATTTTGACTTGGATGTTCTTCTTTCCGAAAACTAAAACCCATTTCTATTAGAAAATTAAATATTATTAATAAATTCAGATATATTTTAAACGTGGATGTTCTTATTTCTGAAAACTAAAACCAAAATTTATTTAAAAAATCAAATATTATTAATAAAATCAGATCTATTTTAAACGTGGATGTTCTTATTTCTGAAAACTAAAACCCAACCTTATTAAAAATCACATGTTATTAATAAAACCCGATGTATTTTAAACGTTGATGTTCTTATTTTCGATAATTAAAACCTAACTTTATTGAAAAAAATAAATATTATTAATAAAATCAGATGCATTTGAAACGTGGATGTTCTTATTTCTGAAAAATAAAACCCAAATTTATTTAAAAAATCAAATATTATTAATAAAATCAGATCTATTTTAAACGTGGATGCTCTTATTTCTGAAAACTAAAACCCGACCTTATTAAAAATCAAATGTTATTAATAAAACCCGATGTATTTTAAACGTGGATGTTCTTATTTTCGATAATTAAAACCTAACTTTATTGAAAAAAATAAATATTATTAATAAAATCAGATGCATTTGAAACGTGGATGTTCTTATTTCTGAAAAATAAAACCCAAATTTATTACAAAATAAAATATTATTAATAAAATCAGATGTATTTTAAACGAAGATGTTCATATTTCCGAAAACTAAAAACCCAACTTTATTAGACAATAGAATATTATCAATAAAATCAAATGTATTTTAAACGTAGATGTTCTTATTTCTGAAAACTAAAACCCAAACATATTTAAAAAATAAATATTATTAATAAAATCAGATGTGTTTTAAACGTGGATGTTCTCATTTCTGGAAACTAAACCCAACTTTATTTCAAAAAATCAAAATTTATTATTAATAAAATCAGATGTATTTTAAAGGTGCATGTTCCTATTTCTGGAAAATAAAACCCAACTCTGTTAAAAAATCCATTATTTTTAGTAAAATCAGATGTGTTTTAAACGTGGATGTTCTTATTTCTGGAAACTAAAACCGAACTTTATTTTAAAAATCAAATATTATTAATAAATCAGATGTATTTTAAAGAAGGATGTACTTATTTCTGAAAACTAAAACCTGACTTTATTAAAAATGAAATATTATTAATAAAATGAGATGTATTTTAAACGCTGATATTCTTACTTCCGAAAACTAGAACCCAACTTTATTAGAAAATCAAATATTATTCAAAAATCAGATTTATGCTAAACGTATATGTTCTTATTTCTGAAAACTAAAACCAAACTTTATTAAAAAATTAAAATATTATGAATAAAATCAGATGTAGCTTAAATGTGGATATTCTTATTTCCGAAAACTAAAGAATAACTTTATTAAAAATTATTAAATATTGTTAATAAAATCAAATGTATTTTAAACGTGGATGTTCTTACTTCCGAAAATTAAAAGCCAACTTTATTAGTAAATCAAATATTATTCTTAAAATAGGTTGTGTTTTAAACGTGGACGTTCTTATTTCTGAATACTAAAACCCAACTTTATTAAAAAAAATCAGATATTATTAATAAAATCAGATGTATTTTAAACGTGGATGTTCTTATTTCCGAGAACTAAAACCTAACTTTATTTAAAAAATCAAATATTATTAATAAATCAGATGTGTTTTGAACGTGGATATTCATATTTCTGAAAACTAAAACCCAAGTTTATTAAAAAATCTAATATTGTTAATAATCTCAGATACAAATTAAACGTGCATGTTCTTAATTCTGAAAACTAAAACCTAAGTTTATTAAAAAATCAAAAATTATTAATAAAATCAGATGTATTTTAAACGCGGATTTTCATATTTCCGAAAACTAAAAACCCAACTTTATTATATAATCAAATATTACAAATAAAATCAGATGTGCTTTAAACGTGGATGTTCCTGTTTCTGAAAACTAAAACTGAACTTTATTAAGAAATCAAATATTATTAATAAAATTGGATATATTTTAAACCTGTATGATCTTATTTCTGAAAAATAAAACCGAACTTTATTAAAAAATCAAATATAATTAGTAAAATCAGATGTATTTTAAACTTGGACTTTCTATTTGCGAATACTAAAACTTAACTTTATTAAAAAAAATCAAATATTATTAATAAAATCAGGTGTATTTTAAAAGTGGATGTTCTTATTTTGAAAACTAAAACCCAATATTATTAAAAAAATAAATATTACAAATAAAATCAGATGTATTTTAAACGTGGATGTTCTTATTCCTGAAAACTACGACCCGACTTTATTAAAAAAAAATCAAATATGATTAATAAAATCAGATGTATTTTAAACGTGGATGTTCTTATTTCTGAAAACTAAAACCCAACTTTATTTTAAAAATCAAATATTATTAATAAAATCAGATGTATTTTAAACGTGGATGTTCTTACTTCTGAAAAGTAAAACCCAACTTTATTAAAAATCACATATTATTAATGAAACCAGATGTGTTTTAAACGTGAATAATCTTATTTTCGAAAACTAAAACCTACCTTTATTAAAACAATAAATATTATTAATAAAATCAGATGTTTTTGAAACGTGGATGCTCTTATTTCTGAAAACTAAAACCCAAATTTATTAAAAATATTATTAATAAAATCGGATGTATTTTAAATGTGGATGTTCTTATTTCTGAAAATTAAAACTTAACTTTATTAAAAAATTAAATATTATTAATAAAATCAGAGAAAATCAAATATTATTAATAAAATCAGATGTATTTTAAACGAGGATGTTCATATTTCTGAAAAATACTACCCAACTTTATTTAAAAAATCAAATATTTTAAATAAAATCAGATGTATTTTTGACGTGGATGTTCTTATTTCCAAAAACCAAAACCCAACTCTATTAGAAAATCAAATATTATTAATAAAATCAGATGTATTTTAAACGTGGATGTTCTTATTTCTGAAAACTGAAACCCAACTTTATTTTAAAAATCAAATATTATTAATAAAATCATATAAATTTTAAACGTGGATGTTCTTATTTCTGAAAATTAAAACCCAACCTTATTAAAAATCAAATATTATTAATGAAACCCGATGTATTTTAAACGTGGATGTTCTTATATTTGAAAATTAAAACCTAACTTTATTGAAAAAATTAATATTATTAATAAAATCAGATGTATTTTCAAGGTGAATGTTCTTATTTCTAAAAACTAAAACCTAACTTTGTTAATAAATCAAATATTATTAGTAATATCAGATGTATTTTAAACCTGGATGTTCTTATTTCTGGATACTTAAACCTAACTTTATTTTAAAAAATCAAAAATTATTAATAAAATCAGATGTTTTTTAAACGTGGATTTTCTTATTTCTGAAAACTAAAACCCAACTTTATTAAAAAATTAAATATTATTAAGAAAATTATATGTATTTTAAACATGAATATTCTTATTCTGTTGAATTATTCTGTTTTTGAAAACTACGACCTGACTCTATTAAAGAAAAATCAAATATTATTAATAAAGTCAGATGTGTTTTAAACGTGGATGTTCTTATTTCTGACAACTAAAACCCAACTTTATTTTTAGAAATCAAATATTATTAATAAAGTCAGATGTATTTTAAACGTGGATGTTCTTACTTCTGAAAAGTAAAACCCAACTTTATTAAAAATCGTATATAATTAATGAAACCAGATGTGTTTTAAACGTGAATAATCTGATTTTCGAAAACTAAAACCTAACTTTATTAAAAAAAATAAATATTATTAATAAAATCAGATTTATTTGAAACTTGGATGCTCTTATTTCTGAAAACTAAAACCCAAATTTATTAAAAAATCAAATAATATTAATAAAATCAGATGTATTTTAAACTTGGATGATCTTATTTCTGGAAACTAAAACCGAGCTTTATTAAAAAATCAAAATTATTAATAAAATCAGAGAAAATTGAATATTATTAATAAAATCAGATGTATTTTAAACGAGGATGTTTTTATTTCCGAAAACTAAAAACCCAACTTTATTAGAAAATCAAAAATTGTAAATAAAATCAGATATATTTTAAACTTGAATGTTCTTATTCCTGAAAACTAAAACCCAACTTCATTAAAAATCATATATTACTAATAAAATCAGATTTATTTTAAAATTGGATGATTTTGTTTCTGAAAACTAAAATACAACTTTATTAAAAAATTAAATATTATTAAGAAAACCAGATGTATTTTAAACATGAATATTCTTATTTCTGAAAACTACAACCCAACTTTATTTTAAAAAAATCAAATATTATGAATAAAATCAGAGGTATTTTAAAGGTGAATGTTCTTATTTCTGAAAACGAAAAACCCAAGTTAATAAAAAATATTATATTATTAATTATAATAACCCAACTTTATTTTTTAAACCTAACTTTATTTTTTAAAATCAAATACAATTAATAAAATCAGATGTATTTTAAGCGTGGATGTTCTTATCTCTGAAAACTAAAACCCAACCTTATTAAAAATTATATATTATTAATAAAATCAGATGTATTTTAAACGTGGATGATAATTTTCGAAAACTAAAACCTAACTTTACTAGAAACTTTAAATATTATTAATAAATTCAGATGTTTTTGAAGCGTGGATGTTCTTATTTCTGAAAACTAAAACCAAATTTTATTAAAAAATAAAATATTATTAATAAAATCAGATGTATTTTAAAGGTGAATGTTTTTATTTCTGAAAACTAAACCCAACTTTATTAAAAAATCAAATGTTAGTAATAAATCAGAGGTATTTTAAACGTGGATGTTCTTATTTCTGAAAATTTAAACCCAACTTCATTGAAAAATCATATTTTAGTAATAGAATCAGATGTATTTTAAGCGAGGATGTTCTTATTCCTGAAAATTAAAACCCAACTTTATTAAAAAATTGTATATTATTAATAAAATCAGGTGCATTTTAAACGTGGATGCTCTTACTTCTGAAAAGTAAAACCCAACTTTATTAAAAATCATATATAATTAATGAAACCAGATGTGTTTTAAACGTGAATAATCTGATTTTCGAAAACTAAAACCTAAATTTATTAAAACAAATAAATACTAGAAATAAAATCAGATTTATTTGAAACTTGGATGCTCTTATTTCTGAAAACTAAAACCCAAATTTATTAAAAAATCATATAATATTAATACAATCAGATGTATTTTAAACTTGGATGATCTTATTTCTGGAAACTAAAACCGAGCTTTATTAAAAAATCAAATATTATTAATAAAATCAGAGAAAAGTGAATATTATTAATAAAATCAGATGTATTTTAAACGAGGATGTTCATATTTCCGAAAACTAAAAACCCAACTTTATTAGAAAATCGAAAATTATTTATAAATCAGAGGTATTTTAAACGTGGATGTTCTTATTTCTGAAAACTAAAACCCAACTTCATTGAAAAATCATATTTTAGTAATAGAATCAGATTTATTTTAAAATTGGATTACTCTGTTTCTGAAAACTAAAATACAACTTTATTAAAAAATTAAATATTATTAAGAAAATCAGATGTATTTTAAACATGAATATTCTTATTTCTGAAAACTACAACCCAACTTTATTTAAGAAAAATCAAATATTATGAATAAAATCAGAGGTATTTTAAAGGTGAATGTTCTTATTTCTGAAAACGAAAAACCCAAGTTAATAAAAAAAATTATATTATTAATTATAATAACCCAACTTTATTTTTTAAACCTAACTTTATTTTTTAAAATCAAATACAATTAATAAAATCAGATGTATTTTAAACGTGGATGTTCTTATTTCTGAAAACTAAAACCCAACTTTATTAAAAATTATATATTATTAATAAAATCAGATGTATTTTAAACGTGGATGATCTTATTTTCGAAAACCAAAACCTAACTTTACTAGAAACTTTAAATATTATTAATAAATTCAGATGTTTTTGAAACGTGGATGTTCTTATTTCTGAAAACTAAAACCCAATTTTATTAAAAAATAAAATATTATTAATAAAATCAGATGTATTTTACAGGTGGATGTTTTTATTTCTGAAAACTAAACCCAACTTTATTAAAAAATCAAATGTTAGTAATAAATCAGAGGTATTTTAAACGTGGATGTTCTTATTTCTGAAAACTAAAACCCAACTTCATTGAAAAATCATGTTTTAGTAATAGAATCAGAAGTGTTTTAAACGAGGATGTTCTTATTCCTGAAAATTAAAACCCAACTTTATTAAAAAATTATATATTATCAATAAAATCAGGTGCATTTTAAACGTGGCTGTTCTTTTTTCTGAAAACCAAAACCCAACTTTATTAAAAAATCAAATATTATTAATAAAATCAGATTAAACCTGGATATTCTTGCTTCCAAAAACTAAAACCGAACTTTATTCTTATTTCTAAAAATTAAACCGAACTTTATTAAAAAATCAATATTATTAATAAAATCACAGAAAATCAAATACTATTAATAAAATCAGATGTATTTTAAACTTGGATGTTCTATTTCCGGAAACTAAAACTTAACTTTATTTAAAAAATCCAATATTATTAATAAAATCAGGTGTATTTTAAACGTGGATGTTCTGCTAATAAGGAAGCTGCTAAGTCTTGTTTAGGCTGGGAAGGTATTAATAATAGAATACTAATTGCTCATTTTATGACTAGAAAGTTCAGGGTATCAGTTATAGTAGTATACGCCCCTGTAGAACCGACTGATGGAGATACTAGTGACTCAGATGAATTTTACTTACAGTTAAAGGAGCAAATAGACAAGGTCCCAGGTAGAAATATGATGTTATTACTGGGAGATTTTAACGCCCAGGTTGGTAGAAATAAGGATAGATGGTATCCCAGCTTAGGTAAATTTGGTGTAGGAAAAGAAAACAGTAATGGATACAGACTTTTGCAATTTTGTAGGTATAACAATCTAGTTATAACCAATACGGTGTTTAGTCATAAAATGGCTCATAAGCTAACATGGTATTCACGTGATGGTAAGACAGCAAACCTTATTGATTATGTTATAGTAAACCGAAGACTGGCAGGATCAATACAAGATACTAGGGTATATAGGAGTGCTGTTATTGATGTTAAAAGTAAAGATCACCATCTAGTAGTGTCAAGGGTTAATTTAAAGCTGAAATATCGGAAGGGTAATTACCTCCCGGGAAGTTATGATGTTAGTAGACTCAAGGATGAGAATTTGAGAGAAACTATCCAGGAACAGTTGAATACTAAACTTGAGAGTTTAAAATCTGATAATGTGGAAGATGGTTGGAATAATTTTAGAAAAATAATTTGTGAAGTTGCTGAAGGTGTATTAGGGAAGAAAGCTAGAACTGCAGCTAAGAATATTAGTGAAAAAGCTTTATGTTTAATAGAAAGGAGAAAGGACTTGTACAAGAATTATCTGAGTGATAGATCGCATGAAAACAAAAGAAATGTAAAGAAAGTGGAGAAAGCATTGAAATATGAACTAAGGAGGTGTGAAGTGGAGGCCATGGATAAAATTGCCGAGGATTTAGAAGATGCAGCTAGACGGCATAATAGTAAAATATTGTACTGGCACGTTAACAAATTGAGAGGTAGTAGTCAATCCGGACTTGTCCCAGTTAAAGATAGGAATGTGGTGGCAATTAGCGATAAGGAAAAAGCTAAAGCGAGATGGGCCGAACATTTTGAGAACTTGCTTAACCGAGATAGAGTTGCAGGAAAAAATATAGAGGAAAATGAAAAAGTTTGTGATACCTTGGATGTGAAGGAAGATTTGTTTTGTAAGGAGGAATTAGCAACAGTACTAAAAGGATTAAAGAATAATAAGGCTCCAGGTGCTGATAGGGTAGTAAATGAGTTTCTTAAATATGGTGGCTCTGAGGTTAGAAATAAGTTATTGAAGATTATGAATATGATTTTTGAAAAAGGGGAAGTACCTAACGATTTTAGGAAAACCTTAATTAAGCCACTTTATAAGAAAGGTGATAAAAGTGAGTGTGGTAATTATTGAGGCATTAGTCTGGCCTCTGTAGGTAGCAAATTGCTTAGTAATATGATATTTTTTAGACTGAGAGATGCCGTAGACAAAGTTTTAAGAGAAGATCAGTGCGGTTTTAGAAAAGGTAGAGGATGTGTTGACCAAATTTTCACTCTTAGGTTAATAATTGAGAAGTGCCTAAGTTTTCAAACACCTTTGGTCCTCAGTTTTATAGATTATGAGCAAGCGTTCGATTATGTTGATAGAGGAGCTTTAGTAAAGGTTTTATCCTTGTATAGTATACCAGACAAATACATTAAAGTGATTAGTGCTATGTACGAGAATAACACTGCTGCGGTTAAGGTAGGAAATGAGGTTAGCAGCTGGTTTTGTATTAAATTAGGAGTTAAGCAGGGTGTTGTTCTATCCCCCTTTATATGGATTATTTTGATGGACTTTGTTTTAAGGAGCACAGGAAAGGCAATGGGAGACCAAGGAATCAAATGGGGAGGAAAAAGTCTCCTGGACTTGGATTATGCTGATGATTTAAGCATCCTAGATGAAAGTGTGAGCAAAATAAATGAAGTTTTAGAGGTTTTGCGAGTTCAGGGTGCTAGTATTGGTTTGAAAATTAATGTTAGGAAGACTAAGTCACTAAGGCTAGGAATAAGTGGAGATGAAAAGGTGACGTTGGGTAATGAAAAGATTGATCAAGTGGGCAGCTTCACTTACCTTGGTAGTATTATTAGTAAAGATGGTGGGAGCACTTAAGATGTTAAAAATAGAATAGCCAAGGCTCAGGGTGTTTTTTCACAGTTAAAAAAAAGTCTGGAAGAATAGGAAGATAAGTCTGCAAACCAAGATTAGAATCTTAGAAGCTACAGTGATGACAGTGGTCAAATATGGCTCTGAAGCATGGACGCTCCGAAAAGTGGATGAAGATTTGCTAGATGTTTTCCAGAGAAATTGCTTAAGGATTGTTCTTGGTACCCGGCTGACTGACCGTATTTCAAACAATAGGCTATACGAAAAATGTGGTTCAATACCGCTTTCTAGGTCTATAATGAAAGAAAGGTTGAGGTGGTTAGGGCAAGTTGTGCGGATGAAGGATGACAGATTGCCGAAGATTGTTCTTTTTGGCCAACCATCTAGGGCTAAACGGAAAGCAGGTCGTCCCCGTCTGGGGTGGGAGGACGTCATAAAGAAAGATGTAAAGGAAATGGGAACTTCGTGGGTGGGTGTAAAAAGGGAGGCTTTGAATAGATTGGGGTGGAGGAGGAGCACGCGTAGCTGTGTTGGCCTCAGGCGGCTTGGTGCTGCGATGAGTTGTTAGTAGTAGTAGTAGTAGTATGTTCTTATTTTTAAAACTAAAACCCAACATTATAAAAAAAATATTAATAATAAAATCAGATGTATTTTAAACGTGGATGTTCTTATTCCTGAAAACAAAAACCCGACTCTATTAAAGAAAAATCTAATATTATTAACAAAATTAGATGTATTTTAAACGTGGATGTTCTTATTTCTGGAAACTAAAACCCAGCTTTATTTTTTAAAAATCAAATATTATGAATAAAATCAGATGTATTTTAAAGGTGATTGTTCTTATTTCTAAAAACTTAAAACCAAACTTTATAAAAAAAAAATAATATTATTAAGAATATCAGATGTATTTTAAACATGGATGTTCTTATTTCTGAAAACTACAACCCGACTTTATTAAACAAAAATAAAATACTATTAATAAAATTAGATATATTTTTGACGTGGATGTTCCTATTTCCAAAAACTAAAACCCAACTCTATAAGAAAATTAAATATTATTAATAAAATCAGATGTATTTTAAACGTGGGTGTTCTTATTTCTGAAAACTAAAACCCAACTTTATTAAAAAATCTAATATTATTAATAATCTCAGATAAAAATTAAACGTGGATTTTCTTAATTCTGAAGACTAAAACCTAAGTTTATTAAAAAATCAAAAATTATTAATAAAATCAGATGTATTTTAAACGCGGATTTTCATATTTCCGAAAACTAAAAACCCAACTTTATTAGATAATCAAATATTACTGATAAAATCAGATGTAATTTAAACGTGGATGTTCCTATTTCTGAAAAAAACCGAACTTTATTAAGAAATCAAATATTATTCATAAAATTGGATGTATTTTAAACGCGTATGATCTTATTTCTGAAAAATAAAACCGAACTTTATTAAAAAATCAAATATTATTAGTAAAATCAGATGTATTTTAAACTTGGACTTTCTATTTCCGAATACTAAAACTTAACTTTATTAAAAAAATCCAATAATATTAATCAAATCAGGTGTACTTTAAAAGTGGATGTTCTTATTTTGAAAACTAAAACCCAATATTATTAAATAAATAAATATTACAAATAAAATCAGTTGTATTTTAAACGTGGATGTTCTTATTTCTGAAAACTACGACCCAACTTTATTAAAAAAAAATCAAATATGATTAATAAAATCAGATGTATTTAAACGTGGATGTTCTTATTTCTGAAAACTACAACCCAACTTTATTAAACAAAAATAAAATACTATTAATAAAATCAGATATATTTTTGACGTGGATGTTCTTATTTCCAAAAACTAAAACCCAACTCTATAAGAAAATTAAATATTATTAATAAAATCAGATGTATTTTAAACGTGGGTGTTCTTATTTCTGAAAACTAAAACCTAACTTTTTTTAAAATCAAATATTGTCAATAAAATCAGATGTATTTTAAACGTGGATTTTCTTATTTCTGAAAACTAAAACCCAAATTTATTAAAAAAATTAAATAATATTAATAAAATCAGATGTATTTTAAACTTGGATGATCTTATTTCTGGAAACTAAAACCGAGCTTTATTAAAAAATCAAATACTATTAATAAAATCAGAGAAAATTGAATATTATTAATAAAATCAGATGTATTTTAAACGAGGATGTTCATATTTCCGAAAACTAAAAACCCAACTTTATTAGAAAATCAAAAATTATTAATAAAATCAGATATATTTTAAAATTGGATGTTCTTATTTCTGAAAACTAAAACCCAACTTCATTAAAAATCATATATTACTAATAAAATCAGATTTACTTTAAAATTGGATGATTCTGTTTCTGAAAACTAAAATACAACTTTATTAAAAAATTAAATATTATTAAAAAAAATCAGATGTATTTTAAACATGAATATTCTTATTTCTGAAAACTACAACCCAACTTTATTTAAGAAAAATCAAATATTATGAATAAATTCAGATGTATTTTAAAGGTGAATGTTCTTATTTCTGAAAATGAAAAACCCAAGTTAATAATAAAATTATATTATTAATTTTAATAACCCAACTTTATTTTTAAAATCAAATACAATCAATAAAATCAGAAGTATTTTAAGCGTGGATGTTCTTATCTCTGAAAACTAAAACCCAACTTTATTAAAATTATATATTATTAATAAAATCAGATGTATTTTAAACGTGGATGATCTTATTTTCGAAAACCAAAACCTAACTTTACTAGAAACTTTAAATATTATTAATGAATTCAGATGTTTTTGAAACGATGATGTTCTTATTTCTGAAAACTAAAACCCAAGTTTATTAAAAAATCAAATGTTAGTAATAAATCAGAGGTATTTTAAACGTGGATGTTCTTATTTCTGAAAACTAAAACCCAACTTCATTGAAAAATCATATTTTAGTAATAGAATCAGATGTATTTTAAGCGTGGATGTTCTTATCTCTGAAAATTGAAACCCAACTTTATTAAAAAATTATATATTATCAATAAAATCAGGTGCATTTTAAACGTGGCTGTTCTTTTTTCTGAAAACCAAAACCCAACTTTATTAAAAAATCAAATATTATTAATAAAATCAGATTAAACCTGGATATTCTTGCTTCCAAAAACTTAAACCGAACTTTATTCTTATTTCTGAAAAATAAAACCGAACTTTATTAAAAAATCAATATTATTAATAAAATCACAGAAAATCAAATACCATTAATAAAATCAGATGTATTTTAAACTTGAATGTTCTATTTCCGGAAACTAAAACTTAACTTTATTTAAAAAATCAAATATTATTAATAAAATCAGGTGTATTCTAAACGTGGATGTTCTTATTTTGAAAACTAAAACCCAACATTATAAAAAAAATATTAATAATAAAATCAGATGTATTTTAAACGTGGATGTTCTTATTCCTGAAAACAAAAACCCGACTCTATTAAAGAAAAATCAAATATTATTAATAAAATCAGATGTATTTTAAAAGTGATTGTTCTTATTTCTAAAAACTAAAAACCCAACTTTATAAAAAAAAACATAATATTATTAAGAATATCAGATGTATTTTAAACATGGAGGTTCTTATTTCTGAAAAATAAAACCCAACTTTATTAAACAAAATAAAATATTATTAATAAAATCAGATATATTTTTGACGTGGATGTTCTTATTTCCAAAAACTAAAACCCAACTCTATAAGAAAATTAAATATTATTAATAAAATCAGATGTATTTTAAACGTGGGTGTTCTTATTTCTGAAAACTAAAACCCAAATTTATTAAAAAATCTAATATTATTTATAATCTCAGATACAAATTAAACGTGGATGTTCTTAATTCTGAAAACTAAAACCTAAGTTTATTAAAAAATCAAAAATTATTAATAAAATCAGATGTATTTTAAACGTGGATTTTCATATTTCCGAAAACTAAAAACCCAACTTTATTAGATAATCAAATATTACTAATAAAATCAGATGTACTTTAAACTTGGATGTTACTATTTATGAAAACTAAAACCGAACTTTATTAAGAAATCAAATATTATTAATAAAATTAGATGTATTTTAAACGTGTATGATCTTATTTCTGAAAAACAAAACCGAACTTTATTAAAAAATCAAATATTATTAGTAAAATCAGATGTATTTTAAACTTGGACTTTCTTTTTCCGAATACTAAAACTTAACTTTATTAAAAAAATCCAATATTATTAATAAAATCAGGTGTATTTTAAAAGTGGATGTTCTTATTTTGAAAAGTAAAACCCAATATTATTAAAAAAATAAATATTACAAATAAAATCAGTTGTATTTCAAACGTGGATGTTCTTATTTCTGAAAACTACGACCCGACTTTATTAAAAAAATCAAATATGATTAAAAAAATCAGATGTATTTTAAACGTGGATGTTCTTATTTCTGAAAACTACAACCCAACTTTATTAAACAAAAATAAAATACTATTAATAAAATCAGATATATTTTTGACGTGGATGTTCTTATTTCCAAAAACTAATACCCAGCTCTATAAGAAAATTAAATATTATCAATAAAATCAGACGTATTTTAAACGTGGGTGTTCTTATTTCTGAAAACTAAAACCTAACTTTATTTTTTAAAATCAAATATTGTCAATAAAATCAGATGTATTTTAAACGTGGATGTTCTTATTTCTGAAAACTAAAACCAAACTTTATTAAAAATTATATATTATTGATAAAACCAAATGTATGTTAAACGCGGATATTCTTATTTTCGAAAACTAAAACCTAAATTTATTAGAAAATCTAAATATTATTAATAAAATCAGGTGTAATTTAAACGTGGATGTTCTTATTTCTGAAAACTAAAACCCAAATTTATTACAAAATAAAATATTATTAGTAAAATCAGATATATTTTAAATGTGGAAGTTCTTATTTCTGAAAACTAAACCCAACTTTATTAAAAAATCAAATGTTATTAATAAATCAGATGTATTTTAAACGTGGATGTTCTTATTTTTGACAACTAAAACCCAACTTCATTGAAAAATCAAATATTAGCAATAGAATCAGATGTATTTTAAACGAGGATGTTTCTTTTTCTGAAAATTAAAACCCAACTTTATAAAAAAATCATATATTACTAATAAAATCAGATGCATTTTAAACGTGGATGTTCTTATTTCTGAAAACTAAAACCAGACTTTATTAGAAAATGAAATATTATTAATAAAATCAGATTAAACCTGGATGTTCTTGCTTCCGAAAACTAAAACCGAACTTTACTTTAAAAATCAAATACTATTAATAAAATCAGATGTATTTTAAAGATGGATGTGCTTATTTCTGAAAACTAAAACCAGACTTTATTAGAAAATGAAATATTATTAATAAAATGAGATGTATTTTAATCGCTGATATTCTTACTTCCGAAAACTAGAAATCAACTTTATTAGAAAATCAAATATTATTCAAAAATCAGATGTATTTTAAACGTATATGTTCTTATTTCTGAAAACTAAAACCAAACTTTATTAAAAATCAAATATTATTAATAAAACCAGAAGCATTTTAAACGTGGATGTTCTTATTTCTGAAAACTAAAGCCTAACCTTATTAAAAAATTAAAATATTATGAATAAAATCAGATGTAGCTTAAATGTGGATATTCTTATTTCCGAAAACTAAAGAATAACTTTATTAAAAATCCTTAAATATTATTAATAAAATCAAATGTATTTTAAACGTGGATGTTCTTACTTCCGAAAATTAAAAGCCAACTTTATTAGTAAATCAAATATTATTCTTAAAATAGGTTGTGTTTTAAACGTGGACGTTCTTATTTCTGAATACTAATACCCAACTTTATTAAAAAAAAATCACATATTATTAATAAAATCAGATGTATTTTAAAAGTGGATGTTCTTATTTCTGAAAACTAAAACCTAAGTCTATTAAAAAAACAAAATTATTAATAAAATCAGATGTATTTTAAACGCGGATTTTCATATTTCCGAAAACTAAAAACCCAACTTTATTAGATAATCAAATATTACTAATAAATCAGATGTACTTTAAACGTGGATGTTCCTGTTTCTGAAAACTAAAACTGAACTTTATTAAGAAATCAAATATTATTAATAAAATTGGATATATTTTAAACCTGTATGATCTTATTTCTGAAAAATAAAACTGAACGTTATTAAAAAATCAAATATTATTAATAAAATCAGATGTATTTTAAACTTGGAATTTCTATTTCCGAATACTAAAACTTAACTTTATTAAAAAAATCAAATATTATTAATAAAATCAGGTGTATTTTAAAAGTGGATGTTATTATTTTGAAAACTAAAACCCAATATTATTAAAAAAATAAATATTACAAATAAAAGCAGATGTATTTTAAACATGGATGTTCTAGTTTCTGAAAACTACGACCCGACTTTATTAAAAAAAATAAATATGATTAATAAAATCAGATGTATTTTAAACGTGGATGTTCTTATTTCTGAAAACTAAAACCTAACTTTATTAAAAAAAATCAAATATTATTAATAAAATAAGAGTATTTTAAACGTGGATGTTATTACTTCTGAAAAGTAAAACCCAACTTTATTAAAAATCACATATTATTAATGAAACCAGACGTGTATTAAACGTGAATAATCTTATTATTGAAAACTAAAACCTAACTTCATTAAAAAAATAAATATTATTAATAAAATCAGATGTATTTGAAACGTGGATGCTCTTATTTCTGAAAACTAAAACTCAAATTAATCAAAAATAAAATATTATTAATAAAATCAGATGTATTTTAAATGTGGATGTTCTTATTTCTGAAAATTAAAACCTAACTTTATTAAAAAAAATCAAATATTATTAATAAAATAAGAGAAAATCAAATATTATTAATAAAATCAGATGTATTTTAAACGAGGATGTTCATATTTCCGAAAACTAAAAACCCAACTTTATTAGAAAATCAAATATTATTAATAAAATCAGATAATTTTAAACGTGGATGTTCTTATTTCTGAAAAATACACCCCAACTTTATTTTAAGAAAATCAAATATTTTAAATAAAATCAGATGTATTTTTGACGTGGATGTTCTTATTTCCAAAAACTAAAAACCCAACTCTATTAGAAAATCAAATATTATTAATAAAATCGGATGTATTTTAAACGAGGATTTTCTTATTTCTGAAAACTGAAACCCAAATTTATTTTGAAAATCAAATATTATTAATAAAATCATATAAATTTTAAACGTGGATGTTCTTATTTCTGAAAATTAAAACCCAACCTTATTAAAAATCAAATTTTATTAATGAAACCCGATGTATTTTAAACGTGGATTTTCTTATATTCGAAAATTAAAACCTAACTTTATTGAAAAAAATAAATATTATTAATAAAATCAGAGAAAACTAAAACCTAACTTTATTAAGAAATCAAATATTATTAATAAAATTAGATGTATTTTAAACATGTATGATCTTATTTCTGAAAAATAAAACCGAACGTTATTAAAAAATCAAATATTATTAGTAAAATCAGATGTATTTTAAACTTGGACTTTCTATTTCCGAATACTAAAACTTAACTTTATTAAAAAAATCAAATATTATTCATAAAATCAGGTGTATTTTAAAAGTGGATGTTATTATTTTGAAAACTAAAACCCAATATTATTAAAAAAATAAATATTACAAATAAAAGCAGATGTATTTTAGACGTGGATGTTCTTATTTCTGAAAACTACGACCCGACTTTATTAAAAAAAATCAAATATGATTGATAAAATCAGATGTATTTTAAACGTGGATGTTCTTATTTCTGAAGACTAAAACCCAACTTTATTATGAAAAATCAAATATTATTAATAAAATCAGATGTATTTTAAACGTGGATGTTGTTACTTCTGAAAAGTAAAACCCAACTTTATTAAAAATCACATATCATTAATGAAACCAGACGTGTTTTAAACGTGAATAATCTTATTTTTGAAAACTAAAACCTAACTTTATTAAAAAAATAAATATTATTAATAAAATCAGATGTATTTGAAACGTGGATGCTCTTATTTCTGAAAACTAAAACTCAAATTAATTAAAAATAAAATATTATTAATAAAATCAGATGTATTTTAAATGTGGATGTTCTTATTTCTGAAAATTAAAACCTAACTTTATTAAAAAAAATCAAATATTATTAATAAAATAAGAGAAAATCAAATATTATTAATAAAATTAGATGTATTTTAAACGAGGATGTTCATATTTCCGAAAAATAAAAACCCAACTTTATTAGAAAATCAAATATTGTTACTAAAATCAGATGATTTTAAACGTGGATGTTCTTATTTCTGAAAAATACACCCCAACTTTATTTTAAGAAAATCAAATATTTTAAATAAAATCAGATGTATTTTTGACGTGGATGTTCTTATTCCCAAAAACTAAAACCCAACTCTATTAGAAAATCAAATATTATTAATAAAATCGGATGTATTTTAAACGTGGATTTTCTTGTTTCTGAAAACTGAAACCCAAATTCATTTTGAAAATCAAATATTATTAATAAAATCATATAAATTTTAAACGTGGATGTTCTTATTTCTGAAAATTAAAACCCAACCTTATTAAAAATCAAATTTTATTAATGAAACCCGATGTATTTTAAACGTGGATTTTCTTATATTCGAAAATTAAAACCTTTATTGAAAAAAATAAATATTATTAATAAAATCAGATGTATTTTCAAGGTGAATGTTCTTATTTCTGAAAACTAAAACCTAACTTTGTTAATAAATCAAATATTATTAGTAATATCAGATGTATTTTAAACCTGTTTAAAATACACAGGTTTTTTTTAAGAAATAATGTTCTAATTTCTGGATACTTAAACCTAACTTTATTTTAAAAAATCAAAAATTATTAATAAATCAGATGTTTTTTAAACGTGGATTTTCTTATTTCTGAAAACTAAAACCCAACTTTATTAAAAAATTAAATATTATTAAGAAAATCATATGTATTTTAAACATGAATATTCTTATTCTGTTTAATTATTCTGTTTCTGAAAACTACGACCCAACTTTATTAAAGAAAAATCAAATATTATTAATAAAATCAGATGTGTTTTAAACGTGGATTTTCTTATTTCTGAAAACTAAAACCCAACTTTATTTTTTAAATCCAATATTATTAATAAAATCAGATGTATTTTAAACGTGGATGGTCTTACTTCTGAAAAGTAAAACCCAACTTTATTAAGAATCCTATATAATTAATGAAACCAGATGTGTTTTAAACGTGAATAATCTGATTTTCGAAAACTAAAACCTAACTTTATTAAAAAAATAAATATTATTAATAAATTCAGATTTATTTGAATCTTGGATGCTCTTATTTCTGAAAACTAAATCCCAAATTTATTAAGAAATCAAATAATATTAATAAAATCAGATGTATTTTAAACTTGGATGATCTTATTTCTGGAAACTAAAACCGAGCTTTATTAAAAAATACAATATTATTAATAAAATCAGAGAAAATCGAATATTATTAATAAAATCAAATGTATTTTAAACGAGGATGTTCATATTTCCGAAAACTAAAAACCCAACTTTATTAGAAAATCGAAAATTATTGATAAAATCAGATATATTTTAAACTTGAATGTTCTTATTTCTGAAAACTAAAACCCAACTTCATTAAAAATCATATATTACTAATAAAATCAGATTTATTTTAAAAGTGGATGATTCTGTTTCTGAAAACTAAAATACAACTTTATTAAAAAATTAAATATGATTAACAAAATCAGATGTATTTTAAACATGAACATTCTTATTTCTGAAAACTACAACCCAACTTTATTTAAAAAAGCAAATATTTTAAATAAAATCAGATGTATTTTTGACTTGGATGTTCTTCTTTCCGAAAACTAAAACCCAATTCTATTAGAAAATTAAATATTATTAATAAAATCAGATATATTTTTAACGTGGATGTTCTTATTTCTGAAAACTAAAACCAAAATTTATTTAAAAAATCAAATATTATTAATAAAATCAGATGTATTTTAAACGTGGATGTTCTTATTTCTGAAAACTAAAACCCAACCTTATTAAAAATCACATGTCATTAATAAAACCCGATGTATTTTAAACGTTGATGTTCTTATTTTCGATAATTAAAACCTAACTTTATTGAAAAAAAATTAATATTATTAATAAAATCAGATGTATTTGAAACGTGGATGTTCTTATTTCTGAAAAATAAAACCAAAAATTATTACAAAATAAAATATTATTAATAAAATCAGATGTATTTTAAACGTGGATGTTCTTATTTCTGAAAACTAAAACCCAACCTTATTAAAAATCACATGTTATTAATAAAACCCGATGTATTTTAAACGTTGATTTTCTTATATTCGAAAATTAAAACCTTTATTGAAAAAAATAAATATTATTAATAAAATCAGATGCATTTGAAACGTGGATGTTCTTATTTCTGAAAAATAAAACCCAAATTTATTACAAAATAAAATATTATTAATGAAATCAGATGTATTTTAAACGAAGATGTTCATATTTCCGAAAACTAAAAACCCAACTTTATTAGACAATAGAATATTATCAATAAAATCAAATGTATTTTAAACGTGGATGTTCTTATTTCTGAAAACTAAAATTCAACTTCATTAAAAATCATAAATTACTAATAAAATCAGATTTATTTTAAAAGTGGATGATTCTGTTTCTGAAAACTACGACCCGACTTTATTAAAAAAAAAATCATATATTATTAATAATATCAGATGTGTTTTAAACGTGGATGTTCTTATTTCTGAAAAATAAAACCCAACTTTATTTTTAAAAATCAAATATTATTAATGAAATCAGATGTATTTTAAACGTGGATGTTCTTACTTCTAAAAAGTAAAACCCAACTTTATGAAAAATCATGTATAATTAATGAAACCAGATGTGTTTTAAACGTAAATAATCTTATTTCCGAAAACTAAAACCTAACTTTATTTAAAAAAAATAATATTAATAAATCAGATGTATTTGAAACTTGGATGCTCTTATTCCTGAAAACTAAAACCCAAATTTATTAAAAAATCAAATAATATTAATAAAATCAGATGTATTTTAAACTTGGATGATCTTATTTCTGGAGACTAAAACCGAGCTTTATTAAAAAATCAAATATTATTAATAAAATCAGAGAAAATCGAATATTATTAATAAAATCAGATGTATTTTAAACGAGGATGTTCATATTTCTGAAAACATAAAACCCAACTTTATTCGAAAATCGAAAATTATTAATAAAATCAGATATATTTTAAAATTGGATATTCTTATTTCTGAAAACTAAAACCCAACTTCATTAAAAATCATATATTACTAATAAATCAGATTTATTTTAAAAGTCGATGATTCTGTTTCTGAAAACTAAAATCCAACTTTATTAAGAAATCATATATTTTTAATAAAATTTTATAATTTTTACTAAATCATATAAAATAAAACGTGGATAATCTTATTTCTGAAAACTAAAACAGAACTTTATTAAAAAATCAAATATTATTAATAAATCAGATGTATTTTAAGCGTGGATGTTCATATTTCTGAAAACTAGAACCGATTTTTATTAAAAAGTCTAATATTAGTAATAAAATCAGATTTGCTTTAAACGTAGATGATCTTATATTTGAAAACTAAAACCGAACGTTATTAAAAAATCAAATATTATTAATAAAATCAGAAAAAATCAAATATTATTAATAAAATTAGATTATTTTGAACGTGGATGTTCTTATTTCTGAAAAATACAACCCAACTTTATTAAAAAAATCAAATATTTTAAATAAAATCAGATGTATTTTTGACGTGGATGTTCTTATTTCCAAAAAAAAAAACCAACCTTATTAAAAATCAAATGTTATTAATGAAACTCGATATATTTTAAACGTGGATGTTCTTATTTTCGAAAATTGAAACCTAACTTTATTGAAAAAAATAAATATTATTAATACAATCAGATGTATTTGAAACGTCGATGTTCTTATTTCAAGAAACTAAAACCAAACTTTATTTTAAAAAATCAAAATTTATTATTAATATAATCAGATGTATTTTCAAGGTTAATGTTCTTATTTCTGAAAACTAAAACCTATCTTTGTTAAAAAATCAAATATTATTAGTAATATCATGCGTATTTTAAACCTGGATGTTCTTATTTCTGGAAACTAAAACCTAAATTTATTTAAAAAAAATCAAATATTATTAGTAAAATCAGATGTTTTTTAAACGTGGATTTTCTTATTTCTGAAAACTAAAACCCAACTTTATTGAAAAATCAAATATTATTAAGAAAATCAGATGTATTTTAAACATGAATATTCTTATTTCTGAAAACTACAACCAAACTTTATTTTAAAAAATCAAATATTTTAAATAAAATCAGATGTATTTTTGACTTGGATGTTCTTATTTCTGAAAACTAAAACCCAACTTTATTAAAAATCAAATATTATTAATAAAATCAGATATATTTTAAACGTGGATGTTCTTATTTCTGAAAACTAAAACCCACCTTTACTTTTAAAATCAAATGTTATTAATAAAACCCCCCGTATTTAAACGTGGATGTTCTTATTTTCGATAATTAAAACCTAACTTTATTGAAAAAAATAAATATTATTAATAAAATTAGATGTATTTGAAACGTGGATGTTCTTATTTCTGAAAACTAAAACCCAACTTTATTGAAAAATCATATACTATTAATAAAATTAGATGTATTTTAAAGGTGGATGTTTTTATTTCTGAAAAGTAAAACCCAAATTTATGAAAAAATCGAATTGTATTAATAAAATCGGATGTATTTTAAACGTGGATGTTCTTATTTCTGAAAACTAAAACCCAACTTTATTAGAAAATCAAATATTATTAACAAAATCAGATATATTTTAAACGTGGATGTTCTTATTTCTCAAAACTAAAACCGAACTTTATTAAAAAATCAAACATTATTAATAAAATCAAATGTATTTTAGACGTGGATGTTCTTATTTCCACAAACTAAAGCCCAACTCTATTAGAAAATCAAATGTTATTAATAAAATATGACGTATTAATAATCTCAGATGTGTTTTAAACGTGGATGTTCTTATTTCTGAAAACTAAAACCTAACTTTATTAAAAAATAAATATTATTAATAAAATCAGATGTATTTTAAACGTGGATGTTCTTATTTCCAAAAACTAAAACCTAACTTTATTAGAAAATCAAATATTATTAATAAAATCAGATGTATTTTAAACGTGGATGTTCTTATTTCTGAAAACTAAAACCCAAATATATTTAAAAAAACAAATATTATTAATAAAATCAGATATATTTTAAACGTGGATGTTCTCATTTCTGGAAACTAAACCCAACTTTATTTTAAAAAATCAAAATTTATTATTAATAAAATCAGATGTATTTTAAAGGTGCATGTTCCTATTTCTGGAAAATAAAACCCAACTCTGTTAAAAAATCCATTATTTTTAGTAAAATCAGATGTGTTTTAAACGTGGATGTTCTTATTTCTGGAAACTAAAACCGAACTTTATTTTAAAAATCAAATACTATTAATAAAATCAGATGTATTTTAAAGATGGATGTACTTATTTCTGAAAACTAAAACCTGACTTTATTAAAAAATGCAATATTATTAATAAAATGAGATGTATTTTAAACGCTGATATTCTTACTTCCGAAAACTAGAACCCAACTTTATTAGAAAATCAAATATTATTCAAAAATCAGATTTATGTTAAACGTATATGTTCTTATTTGTGAAAAAACTAAAACCAAACTTTATTAGAAAATCAAATGTTATTAATAAAATCAGAAGCATTTTAAACGTGGATGTTCTTATTTCTGAAAACTAAAGCCTAACCTTATTAAAAAATTAAAATATTATGAATAAAATCAGATGTAGCTTAAATGTGGATATTCTTATTTCCGAAAACTAAAGAATAACTTTATTAAAAATCATTAAATATTGTTAATAAAATCAAATGTATTTTAAACGTGGATGTTCTTACTTCCGAAAATTAAAAGCCAACTTTATTAGTAAATCAAATATTATTCTTAAAATGGGTTGTGTTTTAAACGTGGAGGTTCTTATTTCTGAAAAATAAAATCCAACTTTATTTAAAAAAAACAAATATTATTAATAAAATCAGATGTATTTTAAAAGTGGATGTTCTTTTTTCCGAGAACTAAAACCTAACTTTATTTAAAAAATCTAATATTATTAATAAATCAGATGTATTTTGAACGTGGATATTCATATTTCTGAAAACTAAAACCCAAGTTTATTAAAAAATCTAATATTGTTAATAATCTCAGATACAAATTAAACGTGGATGTTCTTAATTCTGAAAACTAAAACCTAAGTTTATTAAAAAATCAAAAATTATTAATAAAATCAGATGTATTTTAAACGCGGATTTTCATATTTCCGAAAACTAAAAACCCAACTTTATTAGATAATCAAATATTACTAATAAAATCAGATGTACTTTAAACGTGGATGTTCCTATTTCTGAAAATTAAAACTGAACTTTATTAAGAAATCAAATATTATTAATAAAATTGGATGTATTTTAAACCTGTATGGTCTTATTTCTGAAAAATAAAACCGAACTTTATTAAAAAATCAAATATTATTAGTAAAATCAGATGTATTTTAAACTTGGACTTTATTAAAAAAATCAAATATGATTAATAAAATCAGATGTATTTTAAACGTGGATGTTCTTACTTCTTAAAAGTAAAACCCAACTTTATTAAAAATCACATATTATTAATGAAACCAGATGTGTTTTAAACGTGAATAATCTGATTTTCGAAAACTAAAACCTAACTTTATTAAAAAAATAAATATTATTAATAAAATCAGATGTATTTGAAACGTGGATGCTCTTATTTCTGAAAACTAAAACCCAAATTTATTAAAAATATTATTAATAAAATCAGATGTATTTTAAATGTGGATGTTCTTATTTCTGAAAATTAAAACCTAACTTTATTAAAAAATCAAATATTATTAATAAAATCAGAGAAAATCAAATATTATTAATAAAATCAGATGTATTTTAAACGAGGATGTTCTTATTTCTGAAAAATACAACCCAACTTCATTAAAAATAATATATTACTAATAAAATCAGATTTATTTTAAAAGTGGATGATTTTATTTCTGAAAACTAAACCCAACTTTATTAAAAAATCAAATGTTAGTAATAAATCAGAGGTATTTTAAACGTGGATGTTCTTATTTCTGAAAACTAAAACCCAACTTCATTGAAAAATCATATTTTAGTAATAGAATCAGATGTATTTTAAACGAGGATGTTCTTATTCCTGAAAATTAAAACCCAACTTTATTAAAAAATTAAATATTATTAATAAAATCAGGTGCATTTTAAACGTGGATGTTCTTACTTCTGAAAAGTAAAACCCAACTTTATTAAAAATCATATATAATTAATGAAACCAGATGTGTTTTAAACGTGAATAATCTGATTTTCGAAAACTAAAACCTAAATTTATTAAAAAAAATAAATACTATTAATAAAATCAGATTTATTTGAAACTTGGATGCTCTTATTTCTGAAAACTAAAACCCAAATTTATTAAAAAATCATATAATATTAATACAATCAGATGTATTTTAAACTTGGATGATCTTATTTCTGGAAACTAAAACCGAGCTTTATTAAAAAATCAAATATTATTAATAAAATCAGAGAAAAGTGAATATTATTAATAAAATCAGATGTATTTTAAACGAGGATGTTCATATTTCCGAAAACTAAAAACCCAACTTTATTAGAAAATCGAAAATTATTAATAAAATCAGATATATTTTAAACTTGGATGTTCTTATTTCTGAAAACGAAAAACCCAAGTTAATAAAAAAAATTATATTATTAATTATAATAACCCAACTTTATTTTTTAAACCTAACTTTATTTTTTAAAATCAAATACAATTAATAAAATCAGATGTATTTTAAGCGTGGATGTTCTTATCTCTGAAAACTAAAACCTAACTTTATTAAAAATTATATATTATTAATAAAATCAGATGTATTTTAAACGTGGATGATCTTATTTTCGAAAACCAAAACCTAACTTTACTAGAAACTTTAAATATTATTAATAAATTCAAATATTTTTGAAACGTGGATGTTCTTATTTCTGAAAACTAAAACCCAATTTTATTAAAAAATAAAATATTATTAATAAAATCAGATGTATTTTACAGGTGGATGTTTTTATTTCTGAAAACTAAACCCAACTTTATTAAAAAATTTAATGTTAGTAATAAATCAGAGGTATTTTAAACGTGGATGTTCTTATTTCTGAAAACTAAAACCCAACTTCATTGAAAAATCATATTTTAGTAATAGAATCAGATGTATTTTAAACGAGGATGTTCTTATTCCTGAAAATTAAAACCCAACTTAATTAAAAAATTATATATTATTAATAAAATCAGGTGCATTTTAAACGTGGCTGTTCTTTTTTCTGAAAACCAAAACCCAACTTTATTAAAAAATCAAATATTATTAATAAAATCAGATTAAACCTGGATATTCTTGCTTCAAAAACTAAAACCGAACTTTATTCTTATTTCTAAAAAATAAAACCGAACTTTATTAAAAAATCAATATTATTAATAAAATCAGGTGTATTTTAAACGTGGATGTTCTGCTAATAAGGAAGCTGCTAAGTCTTGTTTAGGCTGGGAAGGTATTAATAATAGAATACTAATTGCTCATTTTATGACTAGAAAGTTCAGGGTATCAGTTATAGTAGTATACGCCCCTGTAGAACCGACTGATGGAGATACTAGTGACTCAGATGAATTTTACTTACAGTTACAGGAGCAAATAGACAAGGTCCCAGGTAGAAATATGATGTTATTACTGGGAGATTTTAACGCCCAGGTTGGTAGAAATAAGGATAGATGGTATCCCAGCTTAGGTAAATTTGGTGTAGGAAAAGAAAACAGTAATGGATACAGGCTTTTGCAATTTTGTAGGTATAACAATCTAGTTATAACCAATACGGTGTTTGGTCATAAAATGGCTCATAAGCTAACTTGGTATTCACGTGATGGTAAGACAGCCAACCCTATTGATTAAGTTATAGTAAACCGAAGACTGGCAGGATCAATACAAGATACTAGGGTATATAGGAGTGCTGTTATTGATGTTAAAAGTAAAGATCACCATCTAGTAGTGTCAAGGGTTAATTTAAAGCTGAAATATCGGAAGGGTAATTACCTCCGGGAAGTTATGATGTTAGTAGACTCCAGGATGAGAATTTGAGAGAAACTTTCCAGGAACAGTTGAATACTAAACTTGAGAGTTTAAAATTTGATAATGTGGAAGATGGTTGGAATAATTTTAGAAAAATAATTTGTGAAGTTGCTGAAGGTGTATTAGGGAAGAAAGCTAGAACTGCAGCTAAGAATATTAGTGAAAAAGCCTTATGTTTAATAGAAAGGAGAAAGGACTTGTACAAGAATTATCTGAGTGATAGATCGCATGAAAACAAAAGAAATGTAAAGAAAGTGGAGAAAGCATTGAAATATGAACTAAGGAGGTGTGAAGTGGAGGCCATGGATAAAATTGCCGAGGATTTAGAAGATGCAGCTAGACGGCATAATAGTAAAATATTGTACTGGCACGTTAACAAATTGAGAGGTAGTAGTCAATCCGGACTTGTCCAAGTTAAAGATAGGAATGGGGTGGCAATTAGCGATAAGGAAAAAGCTAAAGCGAGGTGGGCCGAAAATTTTGAGAACTTGCTTAATCGAGATAGAGTTGCAGGAAAAAATATAGAGGAAAATGAAAAAGTTTGTGATACCTTGGATGTGAAGGAAGATTTGTTTTGTGAGGAGGAATTACCAACAGTACTAAAAGGATTAAAGAATAATAAGGCTCCAGGTGCTGATAGGGTAGTAAATGAGTTTCTTAAATATGGTGGCTCTGAGGTTAGAAATAAGTTATTGAAGATTATGAATATGATTTTTGAAAAAGGGGAAGTACCTAACGATTTTAGGAAAACCTTAATTAAGCCACTTTATAAGAAAGGTGATAAAAGTGAGTGTGGTAATTATTGAGGCATTAGTCTGGCCTCTGTAGGTAGCAAATTGCTTAGTAATATGATATTTTTTAGACTGAGAGATGCCGTAGACAAAGTTTTAAGAGAAGAGCAGTGCGGTTTTAGAAAAGGTAGAGGATGTGTTGACCAAATTTTCACTCTTAGGTTAATAATTGAGAAGTGCCTAAGTTTTCAAACACCTTTGGTCCTCAGTTTTATAGATTATGAGCAAGCGTTCGATTATGTTGATAGAGGAGCTTTAGTAAAGGTTTTATCCTTGTATAGTATACCAGACAAATACATTAAAGTGATTAGTGCTATGTACGAGAATAACACTGCTGCGGTTAAGGTAGGAAATGAGGTTAGCAGCTGGTTTTGTATTAAATTAGGAGTTAAGCAGGGTGTTGTTCTATCCCCCTTTATATGGATTATTTTGATGGACTTTGTTTTAAGGAGCACAGGAAAGGCAATGGGAGACCACGGAATCAAATGGGGAGGAAAAAGTCTCCTGGACTTGGATTATGCTGATGATTTAAGCATCCTAGATGAAAGTGTGAGCAAAATGAATGAAGTTTTAGAGGTTTTGCGAGTTCAGGGTGCTAGTATTGGTTTGAAAATTAATGTTAGGAAGACTAAGTCACTAAGGCTAGGAATAAGTGGAGATGAAAAGGTGACGTCGGGTAATGAAATAATTGATCAGGTGAACAGCTTCACTTACCTTTGTAGTAATATTAGTAAAGATGGTGGGAGCAGTGAAGATGTTAAAAGTAGAATAGCCAAGGCTCAGTGTATTTTTTCACAGTTAAAAAAAGTTTGGAAGAAATAGCAAATAAGTCTGCTAACCAAGGTTATAATATTAGAAGCTACAGTGATGACAGTGGTCAAATATGGCTCTGAAGCATGGGCATTCCAAAAAGCGGATGAAGATTTGCTATATTTTTCCAGAAAAATTGCTTAAGGATTTTTCAGGTACCCGGCTGACAGACCTGGCTGACTTACTAAAGCCTAACCTTATTAAAAAATTAAAATATTATGAATAAAATCAGATGTAGCTTAAATGTGGATATTCTTATTTCCGAAAACTAAAGAATAACTTTATTAAAAATCCTCAAATATTATTAATAAAATCAAATGTATTTTAAACGTGGATGTTCTTACTTCCGAAAATTAAAAGCCAACTGTAATAGTAAATCAAATATTATTCTTAAAATAGGTTGTGTTTTAAACGTGGACGTTCTTTTTTCTGAATACTAAAACCCAACTTTATTAAAAAAAATCACATATTATTAATAAAATCAGATGTATTTTAAACATGGATGTTCTTATTTCCGAAAACTAAAACCTAACTTTAATTAAAAATTCAAATATTATTATTAAATCAGATGTATTTTAAACGTGGATATTCATATTTCTGAAAACTAAAACCCAACTTTATTAAAAAATCTAATATTATTGATAATCTCAGATACAAATTAAACGTGAATGTTCTTAATTCTGAAAACTAAAACCTAAGTCTATTAAAAAAACAAAATTATTAATAAAATCAGATGTATTTTAAACGCGGATTTTCATATTTCCGAAAACTAAAAACCCAACTTTATTAGATAATCAAATATTACTAATAAATCAGATGTACTTTAAACGTGGATGTTCCTATTTCTGAAAACTAAAACCGAACTTCATTAAGAAATCAAATATTATTAATAAAATTAGATGTATTTTAAACGTGTATGATCTTATTTCTGAAAAATAAAACTGAACGTTATTAAAAAATCAAATATTATTAGTACAATCAGATGTATTTTAAACTTGGACTTTCTATTTCCGAATACTAAAACTTAACTTTATTAAAAAAATCAAATATTATTAATAAAATCAGGCGTATTTTAAAAGTGGATGTTATTATTTTGAAAACTAAAACCCAATACTATTAAAAAAATAAATATTACAAATAAAAGCAGATGTATTTTAAACGTGGATGTTCTTATTTCTGAAAACTACGACCCAAATTTATTAAAAAAAAATCAAATATGATTAATAAAATCAGATGTATTTTAAACGTGGATGTTCTTATTTCTGAAAACTAAAACCCAACTTTATTAGAAAAAATCAAATATTATTAATAAAATCAGATGTATTTTAAACGTGGATGTTATTACTTCTGAAAAGTAAAACTCAACTTTATTAAAAATCACATATTATTAATGAAACCAGACGTTTTTTAAACGTGAATAATCTTATTTTTGAAAACTAAAACCTAACTTTATTAAAAAAATAAATATTATTAATAAAATCAGATGTATTTGAAACGTGGATGCTCTTATTTCTGAAAACTAAAACTCAAATTAATTAAAAATAAAATATTATTAATAAAATCAGATGTATTTTAAATGTGGATGTTCTTATTTCTGAAAATTAAAACCTAACTTTATTAGAAAATCAAATATTATTAATAAAATCAGATGATTTTAAACGTGGATGTTCTTATTTCTGAAAAATACACCCCAACTTTATTTTAAGAAAATCAAATATTTTAAATAAAATCACATGTATTTTTGACGTGGATGTTCTTATTTCCAAAAACTAAAACCCAACTCTATTAGAAAATCAAATATTATTAATAAAATCAGATGATTTTAAACGTGGATGTTCTTATTTCTGAAAACTAAAACCCAAATTTATTTTGAAAATCAAATATTATTAATAAAATCATATAAATTTTAAACGTGGATGTTCTTAGTACTGAAAATTAAAACCCAACCTTATTAAAAATCAAATTTTATTAATGAAACCCGATGTATTTTAAGCGTGGATTTTCTTATATTCGAAAATTAAAACCTAACTTTATTGAAAAAAATAAATATTATTAATAAAATCAGATGTATTTTCAAGGTGAATGTTCTTATTTCTGAAAACTAAAACCTAACTTTGTTAATAAATCAAATATTATTAGTAATATCAGATGTATTTTAAACCTGTTTAAAATACTCAAGTTTAAAAGAAATAATGTTCTTATTTCTGGATACTTAAACCTAACTTTATTTTAAAAAATCAAATATTATTAATAAAATCAGATGTGTTTTAAACGTGGATTTTCTTATTTCTGAAAACTAAAACCCAACTTTATTAAAAAATTAAATATTATTAAGAAAATCATATGTATTTTAAACATGAATATTCTTATTCTGTTTAATTATTCTGTTTCTGAAAACTACGACCCGATTTTATTAAAGAAAAATCAAATATTATTAATAAAATCAGATGTGTTTTAAACGTGGATGTTCTTATTTCTGAAAACTAAAACCCAACTTTATTTTTTTAAATCAAATATTATTAATAAAATCAGATGTGTTTTAAACGTGGATGTTCTTATTTCTGAAAAGTAAAACCCAACTTTATTAAGAATCCTATATAATTAATGAAACCAGATGTGTTTTAAACGTGAATAATCTGATTTTCGAAAACTAAAACCTAACTTTATTAAAAAAAAATAAATATTATTAATAAAATCAGATTTATTTGAAACTTAGATGCTCTTAATTCTGAAAACTAAGACCCAAATTTATTAAAAAATCAAATAATATTAATAAAATCAGATGTATTTTAAACTTGGATGATCTTATTTCTGGAAACTAAAACCGAGCTTTATTAAAAAATACAATATTATTAATAAAATCAGAGAAAATCGAATATTATTAATAAAATCAAATGTATTTTAAACGAGGATGTTCATATTTCCGAAAACTAAAAACCCAACTTTATTAGAAAATCGAAAATTATTAATAAAATCAGATATATTTTAAACGTGGATGTTCTTATTTCTGAAAACTAAAACCCAACTTTATTAAAAATCATATATTACTAATAAAATCAGATTTATTTTAAAAGTGGATGGTTCTGTTTCTGAAAACTAAAATACAACTTTAGTAAAAAATTAAATATGATTAACAAAATCAGATGTATTTTAAACATGAATATTCTTATTTCTGAAAACTACAACCCAACTTTATTTTAAAAAATCAAATATTTTAAATAAAATCAGATGTATTTTTGACTTGGATGTTCTTCTTTCCGAAAACTAAAACCCAACTCTATTAGAAAATTAAATATTATTAATAAAATCAGATATATTTTAAACGTGGATGTTCTTATTTCTGAAAACTAAAACCAAAATTTATTTAAAAAATCAAATATTATTAATAAAATCAGATCTATTTTAAACGTGGATGTTCTTATTTCTGAAAACTAAAACCCAACCTTATTAAAAATCAAATGTTATTAATAAAACCCGATGTATTTTAAACGTTGATGTTCTTATTTTCGATAATTAAAACCTAACTTTATTGAAAACAATTAATATTATTAATAAAATCAGATGTATTTGAAACGTGTATGTTCTTATTTCTGAAAAATAAAACCCAAATTTATTACAAAATAAAATATTATTAATAAAATCAGATGTATTTTAAACGTGGATGTTCTTATTTCTGAAAACTAAAACCCAACCTTACTAAAAATCAAATGTTATTAATAAACCGATGTATTTTAAACGTGGATGTTCTTATTTTCGATAATTAAAACCTAACTTTATTGAAAAAAAAATATTATTAATAAAATCAGATGCATTTGAAACGTGGATGTTCTTATTTCTGAAAAATAAAACCAAAAATTATTACAAAATAAAATATTATTAATAAAATCAGATGTATTTTAAACGTGGATGTTCTTATTTTTGAAAACTAAAACCCAACTTTATTGAAAAATCAAATATTATTAATAAAATCAGATGTATTTTAAACGTGGATGATCTTATTTCTGAAAATTAAAACCGAACTTTATCAAAACATCAAATATTATTAATAAATCAGATGTGTTTTGAACGTGGATGTTCATATTTCTGAAAACTAAAACCAAACGTGGATGTTCTTTTTTCTGAAAACTAAAACCCACCTTTATTTTTAGAAAAATCAAATATTATTAATAAAATCAGATACTTTTTAAACGTGGATGTGCTTATTTTTGAAAACTAAAACCCAACTTTATTGAAAAATCATATATTATTAATAAAATTAGATGTATTTTAAAGGTGAATGTTTTTTTTTGTCTGAAAACTAAAACCCAAATTTATTAAAAAATCAAATAGTATTAATAAAATCGGATGTATTTTAAACGTGGATGATCTTATTTCTGAAAATTAAAACCGAACTTTATTGAAAAATCATATATTATTAATAAAATTAGATGTATTTTAAAGGTGAATGTTTTTTTTTGTCTGAAAACTAAAACCCAAATTTATTAAAAAATCAAATAGTATTAATAAAATCGGATGTATTTTAAACGTGGATGATCTTATTTCTGAAAATTAAAACCGAACTTTATCAAAACATACAATATTATTAATAAATCAGATGTGTTTTAATCGTGGATGTTCATATTTCTAAAAACTAAAACCGAACGTGGATGTTCTTATTTCTGAAAACTAAAACCCACCTTTATTATTAGAAAAATCAAATATTATCAATAAAATCAGATGCTTTTTAAACGTGGATATGCTTATTTTTGAAAACCAAAACCCAACTTTATTAAAAAGTCTAATATTATTGCTAAAATCAGATTACACCAGGATGTTCTAGCTTCCGAAAACTAAAACCCCACTTTATTTAAAAAATCAAAAACTATTATTAAAATCAGATGTATTTTAAAGATGGATGCTCTTATTTCTGAAAACCAAAACCTGACTTTATTAAAAAATCGAATATTATTAATAAAATGAGATGTATTTTATGCGTTGATGTTCTAATTTCCGAAAACTAGAACCCAACTTTATTAAAAAATCAAATATTATTCATAAAATCAGATGTATTTTAAACGTGGATATTCCTATTTCTGAAAACTAAAACCCAACTTTATTAATAAAATCAAAGATTAATAATAAAATCAGATATGTTCTAAACATGGATGTTCTTATTTCTGAAAATTAAAACCCAGCTTTATTAAAAATTCAAAATATTATTAATAAAATCAGATGTATTTTAAACGTGGATATTCTTATTTCCGAAACTAAAGCCTAACTTTATTAAAAAAAATTAAATATTATTCATAAAATGAAATCAGATGTGTTTTAAACGTCGACGTTCTTATTTCTGAATTCTAAAACCCAACTTTATTTTAAAAAATCAAATATTATTAATAAAATCAGATTATTTTAAATGCAATGTTCTTATCCCCAAAAACTAAAACCCAACTTTATTAAAAAATCAAATATTATTCATAAAATCAGATGTATTTTAAACGTGGATATTCCTATTTCTGAAAACTAAAACCCAACTTTATTAAAAAAATCTAATATTATTAGTAATCTCAGGTATATTTTAAACGTGGCTGTTCTTATTTCTGAAAACTAAAACCGGACTTTATGAAAAATCAAATATGATTAATAAAATCAGATGTATTTTAAACGTGGATGTTTTTATTTTCGAAAACTAAAACCTAACTTTATTTAAAAATCAGATATTATTAATAAATCAGATGTATTTTAAAAGTAGATGTTCATATTTCTGAAAACTAAAACCAAAATTTATTAAACAATCTAATATTATTAATAATCTCAGATGTATTTTAAACATGATTGCTCTTATTTCTGAAAACTAAAACATAAATTTATTAAAAAATAAAATATTATTAATAAAATCAGATGTATTTTAAAAGTGGATGATCTTATTTCTGAAAACTAAAACCGAACTTTATTGAAACCTCAAATGTTATTAATAAATCAGATGTATTTTAAACGTGGATGTTCATATTTCTGAGAACCAATCAAGAGCATTTCCTCAGGTAGTAATCCTACTGACCTCTCATGTCATTTACGTTTCGTCAAACGCTAAGGTTAAGTAATCGGGCTTGTCAGATAAGTAATCTTGGAACATTAGAACATACTACAAGAGCATAGGCTAGTCTGCCTTTCGGCATTCAAAAATTTGTTAAGACTCATCAAGTGCCCCTCCCCACGGTAATCTTTAGTAAAAGGCGAAAGATTAACTCGATATGAGGAGAGGCCAGAGCTATAAAAATTGCTAGAGCTGACTTGAGTATATAACAATAAATCCTAATAAATCCTTATCGGTTTTTTAACAAGGTTCGAAAGCTATAAGGAATTCAATGTTCAATCAAGTAAATACAGGCCAAAAAATCACATGATGAGAAAACATATTCAATGAGCAACAACTCATGGGCAACTTTAATGACATGGTACAAAACCAACATCCCCAGAAAATAACATAAATATTCAGTAATCAGGCTCAAAAATAATTGCAATGTAACTGAGTGGTGGATCAATGGCTGTAGCCAAAGGCCCCCCTATTTAAATATTCCAAGAATCTTGGCGGTAGTGAAGGAATTTTTAGTTTGATATGTTGCCAACGCAATTGACTTGATGAAATGTGTGGGGACCAAGGCCATTTCACTTTTTAAGACTAGCCTTTGTGACTTTATCTAAATTTGATTCGATTCCTAGTTCAATTTAAAAATCAGTATTTAATAATTACAGAGTATTTTCAAAAACATAATGCATCAGGAATCTATCATAGTATGCTTTTTGCTTACAATTGATAAATATGTGACATCCCTTCGGTTTCCAAAAATCAGTTTAATATTCTGGGCCCCATGTAGGGACCGTATCAGATAATAAGCTGATAAGAACAGATACTACGAGCGGAGCAAGCCCCGACATCCCTTCGGTTTCCAAAAATCAGTTTAATATTCTGGGCCCCATGTAGGGACCGTATCAGATATTAAGCTGATAAGAACAGATACTACACTTTGATCTTAGCCAAAAGGCCGAGAAGCGATAATTCAACAAGGATTGTCAAAGATTATATAAGAATACGAGTAAGAAAGTTTGTCACAAATTTAATTTCGGTTGCAATACACAAATGACATTCAATTAACTTATCACTTTGTCTTTAGATTTTTATAAAGATGCATGGGGACTTCAATCTAGGTTGGGGATTTTAATTTAATTATGGCGAGTGGTCATTGGCTTTTTCACCATTAAATTTCGTAAATTATATACATTTTTTCTTTTTTTTCAGATTAACAAATAAAAAATTATTTTCAATATATTCAAGGGCTAGGAAACTACAGGTGTGGTTTCCACAAAATTTGAGAAACGCATTATACGTCATTGATTAGGGTTCATGGACTTTGATTTCCCCTCGAAAGGGGTGCGCCGATCCCGGAAGTACTGCAATACCGGGCCAACGCGTGAAGGGAGCGGACCAAGCCCCGACATCCCTTCGGTTTCCAAAAATCAGTTTAATATTCTGGGCCCCATGTAGGGACCGTATCAGATATTAAGCTGATAAGAACAGATACTACACTTTGATCTTAGCCAAAAGGCCGAGAAGCGATAATTCAACAAGGATTGTCAAAGAGTATATAAGAATACGAGTAAGAAAGTTTGTCACAAATTTAATTTCGGTTGCAATACACAAATGACATTCAATTAACTTATCACTTTGTCTTTAGATTTTTATAAGCAGTATAAACATTTCCCATAATATCAAATTTTTTCTCAAAATTTTCATGGTAAACGGAAAATTTGCCAATCAAGACTTGGAAAAAATTGTCATTCAAAAAGCCAAAATCAGAAAAAGATAAAAAAAAAGAAGCAAATTAAATAATTTGAAAACGGTGTATTTTGATTTAGCTCAATTTCCCATTGAACATGTCGTGACAATTTCAACGCAGTACCCTTAGCCGTTCCTGAGGTATCGCCCTTTTGACAAAACTGAAAGCATGAAGTGTCTCTTGTTTAGTTTAAAATCCCCGCAAAAAATACCCTGAAGTTCTGTATTAACTTCTAATTTTAATTTTTATATTAAAAATTTCTTTAACGTTACACGTTGGCAAAGCCACGAACATCTTAAAGTAGAAAAAACATTTTCATATAAAATAAGATTGCATCGATTTGTGACATCAGCGGTAAATTTTATTTTCAAGGATTTTATATTTGTTGTAAATAAAATAAAAATAAAAAATTATTCAAGCCTCCAAACGATTTCTCCGGCATTGATTTCACCTTTACGCATAACCAACTGCACTAGGAGGCGTTGAATTTTGTTTTGCATTTTATGGTAATTAGTAAGCTACATTAAACTTGTTGATTTTAAAGTTTTATGTACCAAAGGAGATGCAACATTTAGGTGATTAGTTTTGCTTACTGTTTTTCACGGTTTAACACTATCCTACGAAATTTGTTGACTATAAGCAATGATTTGGGACAATCCAAATAAAAAAGGATTACATACTTAGTTACATCACTTGCTAAATAATGCTATTTATTTAATAAAAATTTCTGTCATTTATATAATAACCATTTCCGACAGTTTTCATTTCACATATTCTTTTTCATTGGTTAAGAAAAGATAATTTTAGGTCTTTTCCGTTTCTCTCTATAAGGATTCAAATTTTGGCTTTCTATTTATAGGCTTGACAAAATTTTGCAATAGTTTTTTAACAAAAGTTGTACTATAATGCTTTCGATTGATGGGTAGGGGGAGAAATATCCAAATGTAAATAAGTTGAGAATCTGCATAATCTTTTGGTTTCTATAGGGTTGAAGGGATTCCAGCCCCTATCATGTTACAACCTTGAGTATAGACAAATGTGACGCAACTATTACCCCCCACATACCCTGAAAGTTTCAACTTAACTTCCTTAACTTTTCCGTAAACATCACATATACACACCCTTTTGACAACATTGGATGCAAATAGTGTATTTTTGATTTAGTTCAATTTCCAACGTAAAAGCCATTTACGTTGATATATCTTACTTGATAATAATGCAAGTTATGTTGTGATATTATTAAATTTGCTCTAAATATAGACACACAAACTGGATTCAAAATGAGCCGAGCAAATATTACAAGAAAAATGTCCTCTCTTCCCCATCAACACCACAGGTGACGATCAATGGTGTCAATTCGCGAAAATTATAGAGGCTAGGTAATATTCCAGTACCCCCCCCCCCAACATTTTTGTCTGATACGTTAAAACATAACACAATAGATTTAAACAAATTTTCGATGCGTTTTTTAACCAGTTTATACCCCCCCCCCCCTCCAAAGCGAAATTCTGGAAACGGCCCTGGGAAGGGGAAGAGTATTCTTCATAATCAAGGGAGGGAAAGTTCGTTGTTTTTCAAATTTATTTAACAAAAATACAAAAAAAAAACAAAAAAAACAAGCCCCTTTTCAATAATAATGCCACAAAAAGACTTTCTTGAATCTGGAAGAACAGACTATTGCAGGAAAATACCCCCCACCCCCCATTGAAGCTACTGGTATTCACGCATGCTACTTGGTAATAATACAACTTACATTGTGACGTTATTAAATTTGCTCCAAAGATGGACACAAAAGCTGAATTTTTAATCACCCAAGCAAAATACACAGAAACAATACAGAGAGACTTCATCAGGTAAATGATTACTTACTTTATTTTTATTAGTATTAATCCTTTTTATTTGTCATTTACTTGATTAATTTTATAATTCCATCTTGTTATTAACAATGTAGCCAGAACACTGTATTGAAGAATAGATGGCCTTCAAGTATAATTCCAGTTTTATAGTAGAATTTGAGTGTAAACTTATTAAAGAACCCTAAGCTTTGAACCGTAGAAAAGCAATAGAAAATGAAACAAAAGTCCTATAAGATGGACTCGAGCTAGAAAGACTTAGTAGAAACAAAGTAGTATGAGGGAAGTTGCATTCCAAGATGGTTGGTAGTATGTTTTGATTTTTCAAGTGCAGAAGATCAATGTCTTATGGAGTAATATTCTGTATGGACTTGTGCTAGTTTTGTTCAGATTTCTTGAGCAATGCTTTGCCCTTTACTTTTTAGCCTAAATAAATTACGGGGTACTGATGCATTATGCAGGCATCGCTATATAATTTATCAAGGAAACCAGTCATGAAACCCGTCAAACTGCTATTTCATTAGCAGATATTTACTAGATAAATTGATGGCAAAGCGTGGTTTCTCAGTATTTAAACGATTGTTCTTTGGGGTCTAGGAGGGAGAAAGGTACCTAGGTTAGGCTACGTATTTAGTACATGCTATGCTTTACCCCCCAGCCTCCCTAATGTGCAAATATATAGCCCAAAATTGTTTCTAAACTAATATATATTCATCCTATTTTATTTTATTTCTTTAGCATTAACCAAACTTGACTTTTTCGCAGTGCCCGCATAATTTGCCAGTACCAATGACGCGGCTAGGTTGTAAGGATAACAAATCCAGCAATAGTTACTTTCTAAGACGAAACAAAAGAGGAGTAAATGTAGCTTGAACTTGGATCGCTTTTACACCATCTAAGGGCTTAAGAAATAAACACAAGAATTGTTTCCTTCCAATCTCGTACAGGCCCATGGGCCCCTCAAAAAGTCTACTCCCTCTGGAGAAAAACAAATTTCTTTATTATTGCACCGAGCCAAGAGTGCCTTCGAGCATTCCTTACCCGCTTAAAATTAGCTTGAGTTCAATTATCCTGCATTTTCCAGGGTTACTTGTCTGACCACTAATCAAGAGCATTTCCTCAGGTAGTAATCCTACTGACCTCTCATGTCATTTACGTTTCGTCAAACGCTAAGGTTAAGTAATCGGGCTTGTCAGATAAGTAATCTTGGAACATTAGAACATACTACAAGAGCATAGGCTAGTCTGCCTTTCGGCATTCAAAAATTTGTTAAGACTCATCAAGTGCCCCTCCCCACGGTAATCTTTAGTAAAAGGCGAAAGATTAACTCGATATGAGGAGAGGCCAGAGCTATGAAAATTGCTAGAGTTGACTTGAGTATATAACAATAAATCCTAGTAAATCCTTATCGGTTTTTTAACAAGGTTCGAAAGCTATAAGGAATTCAATGTTCAATCAAGTAAATACAGGCCAAAAAATCACATGATGAGAAAACATATTCAATGAGCAACAACTCATGGGCAACTTTAATGACATGGTACAAAACCAACATCCCCAGAAAATAACATAAATATTCAGTAATCAGGCTCAAAAATAATTGCAATGTAACTGAGTGGTGGATCAATGGCTGTAGCCAAAGGCCCCCCTATTTAAATATTCCAAGAATCTTGGCGGTAGTGAAGGAATTTTTAGTTTGATATGTTGCCAACGCAATTGACTTGATGAAATGTGTGGGGACCAAGGGCATTTCACTTTTTAAGACTAGCCTTTGTGACTTTATCTAAATTTCAGCAATTTGATTCGATTCCTAGTTCAATTTAAAAATCAGTATTTAATAATTACAGAGTATTTTCAAAAACATAATGCATCAGGAATCTATCATAGTATGCTTTTTGCTTACAATTGATAAATATGTGACATATGAAATAGGCCCAAAGGACGAAACTTTTCAGAGTGTGGACAGGGGTCCGCGCGAACGCAGTCCCCCACTACCAAAAATTACGCTGTTGAGTTACCCCCATTTGGGGTAATCACAGGGGTCAGCCAATCCCAAGTGCAATGGAAAGGCCTCACCCTGGGAGCGCCTCCTTCATGATCAAGGCAGCTCCCCAGCCAGGTAAGTATGTTTAATTAAAATCTAACATTTTACTAATATCTTTCGACATAAATCCCGTTGCTTTGAATGTCACTCAGAAGCTCCAATTTATTAGCCAGATGCAGCTTTACAAAACTTTTTCACATCAATGAATCAAGTCTCTAAATTATTTTTGAAAATAGCAATGCCCCATTTCATTTTCATATGCAAACGTCTTAATCCTTTGAATGCAAGTTTACCTTTTTGAGAAAAGAAAATCAGGGGTTTCTCACTCTGTCATCAATATGACTGAAAAGTCAAAACTTATTTCTGAGAACCCAGTGGCCGTTCTACTGATTATGCCAATTATTTTCTCGTTAACAACCAAAGGGGGCTTTAGTCATTGCTACTACTACTAACAACTCACCACAGAACCAAGCCCTCTGAGGTCAAAAACAATCACTTCAACAATACTGTTCGAATCTTGGTTCAATTTAAATTTCAGCATTTAATAGTTGCATACTGTTTTCGAAAAAGATGCATGGGGACTTCAATCTAGGTTGGGGATTTTAATTTAATTATGGCGAGTGGTCATTGGCTTTTTCACCATTAAATTTCGTAAATTATATACATTTTTTCTTTTTTTTCAGATTAATAAATAAAAAATTATTTTCAATATATTCAAGGGCTAGGAAACTACAGGTGTGGTTTCCACAAAATTTGAGAAACGCATTATACGTCATTGATTAGGGTTCATGGACTTTGATTTCCCCTCGAAAGGGGTGCGCCGATCCCGGAAGTACTGCAATACCGGGCCAACGCGTGAAGGGAGCGGAGCAAGCCCCGACATCCCTTCGGTTTCCAAAAATCAGTTTAATATTCTGGGCCCCATGTAGGGACCGTATCAGATATTAAGCTGATAAGAACAGATACTACACTTTGATCTTAGCCAAAAGGCCGAGAAGCGATAATTCAACAAGGATTGTCAAAGAGTATATAAGAATACGAGTAAGAAAGTTTGTCACAAATTTAATTTCGGTTGCAATACACAAATGACATTCAATTAACTTATCACTTTGTCTTTAGATTTTTATAAACAGTATAAACATTTCCCATAATATCAAATTTTTTCTCAAAATTTTCATGGTAAACGGAAAATTTGCCAATCAAGACTTGGAAAAAATTGTCATTCAAAAAGCCAAAATCAGAAAAAGATAAAAAAAAAAGAAGCAAATTAAATAATTTGAAAACGGTGTATTTTGATTTAGCTCAATTTCCCATTGAACATGTCGTGACAATTTCAACGCAGTACCCTTAGCCGTTCCTGAGGTATCGCCCTTTTGACAAAACTGAAAGCATGAAGTGTCTCTTGTTTAGTTTAAAATCCCCGCAAAAAATACCCTGAAGTTCTGTATTAACTTCTAATTTTAATTTTTATATTAAAAATTTCTTTAACGTTACACGTTGGCAAAGCCACGAACATCTTAAAGTAGAAAAAACATTTTCATATAAAATAAGATTGCATCGATTTGTGACATCAGCGGTAAATTTTATTTTCAAGGATTTTATATTTGTTGTAAATAAAATAAAAATAAAAAATTATTCAAGCCTCCAAACGATTTCTCCGGCATTGATTTCACCTTTACGCATAACCAACTGCACTAGGAGGCGTTGAATTTTGTTTTGCATTTTATGGTAATTAGTAAGCTACATTAAACTTGTTGATTTTAAAGTTTTATGTACCAAAGGAGATGCAACATTTAGGTGATTAGTTTTGCTTACTGTTTTTCACGGTTTAACACTATCCTACGAAATTTGTTGACTATAAGCAATGATTTGGGACAATCCAAATAAAAAAGGATTACATACTTAGTTACATCACTTGCTAAATAATGCTATTTATTTAATAAAAATTTCTGTCATTTATATAATAACCATTTCCGACAGTTTTCATTTCACATATTCTTTTTCATTGGTTAAGAAAAGATAATTTTAGGTCTTTTCCGTTTCTCTCTATAAGGATTCAAATTTTGGCTTTCTATTTATAGGCTTGACAAAATTTTGCAATAGTTTTTTAACAAAAGTTGTACTATAATGCTTTCGATTGATGGGTAGGGGGAGAAATATCCAAATGTAAATAAGTTGAGAATCTGCATAATCTTTTGGTTTCTATAGGGTTGAAGGGATTCCAGCCCCTATCATGTTACAACCTTGAGTATAGACAAATGTGACGCAACTATTACCCCCCACATACCCTGAAAGTTTCAACTTAACTTCCTTAACTTTTCCGTAAACATCACATATACACACCCTTTTGACAACATTGGATGCAAATAGTGTATTTTGATTTAGTTCAATTTCCAACGTAAAAGCCATTTACGTTGATATATCTTACTTGATAATAATGCAAGTTATGTTGTGATATTATTAAATTTGCTCTAAATATAGACACACAAACTGGATTCAAAATGAGCCGAGCAAATATTACAAGAAAAATGTCCTCTCTTCCCCATCAACACCACAGGTGACGATCAATGGTGTCAATTCGCGAAACTTATAGAGGCTAGGTAATATTCCAGTACCCCCCCCCCCACATTTTTGTCTGATACGTTAAAACATAACACAATAGATTTAAACAAATTTTCGATGCGTTTTTTAACCAGTTTATAACCCCCCCCCCCCTCCAAAGCGAAATTCTGGAAACGGCCCTGGGAAGGGGAAGAGTATTCTTCATAATCAAGGGAGGGAAAGTTCGTTGTTTTTCAAATTTATTTAACAAAAATACAAAAAAAAACAAAAAAAACAAGCCCCTTTTCAATAATAATGCCACAAAAAGACTTTCTTGAATCTGGAAGAACAGACTATTGCAGGAAAATACCCCCCACCCCCCATTGAAGCTACTGGTATTCACGCATGCTACTTGGTAATAATACAACTTACATTGTGACGTTATTAAATTTGCTCCAAAGATGGACACAAAAGCTGAATTTTTAATCACCCAAGCAAAATACACAGAAACAATACAGAGAGACTTCATCAGGTAAATGATTACTTACTTTATTTTTATTAGTATTAATCCTTTTTATTTGTCATTTACTTGATTAATTTTATAATTCCATCTTGTTATTAACAATGTAGCCAGAACACTGTATTGAAGAATAGATGGCCTTCAAGTATAATTCCAGTTTTATAGTAGAATTTGAGTGTAAACTTATTAAAGAACCCTAAGCTTTGAACCGTAGAAAAGCAATAGAAAATGAAACAAAAGTCCTATAAGATGGACTCGAGCTAGAAAGACTTAGTAGAAACAAAGTAGTATGAGGGAAGTTGCATTCCAAGATGGTTGGTAGTATGTTTTGATTTTTCAAGTGCAGAAGATCAATGTCTTATGGAGTAATATTCTGTATGGACTTGTGCTAGTTTTGTTCAGATTTCTTGAGCAATGCTTTGCCCTTTACTTTTTAGCCTAAATAAATTACGGGGTACTGATGCATTATGCAGGCATCGCTATATAATTTATCAAGGAAACCAGTCATGAAACCCGTCAAACTGCTATTTCATTAGCAGATATTTACTAGATAAATTGATGGCAAAGCGTGGTTTCTCAGTATTTAAACGATTGTTCTTTGGGGTCTAGGAGGGAGAAAGGTACCTAGGTTAGGCTACGTATTTAGTACATGCTATGCTTTACCCCCAGCCTCCCTAATGTGCAAATATATAGCCCAAAATTGTTTCTAAACTAATATATATTCATCCTATTTTATTTTATTTCTTTAGCATTAACCAAACTTGACTTTTTCGCAGTGCCCGCATAATTTGCCAGTACCAATGACGCGGCTAGGTTGTAAGGATAACAAATCCAGCAATAGTTACTTTCTAAGACGAAACAAAAGAGGAGTAAATGTAGCTTGAACTTGGATCGCTTTTACACCATCTAAGGGCTTAAGAAATAAACACAAGAATTGTTTCCTTCCAATCTCGTACAGAGAAGGGGGACAGGGGGATGAGCGCACAGGGCGCAGGCAGGGGGGGAGGAGAGGGGGGGGGGGCAGGGGGGGCAGGGGGGAGGGAGGGGAGGGGGGGAGGGAGAGAGGGGGGGGGAGAGGAGGGGGAGGGAGGGGGAGTGGAGGGGGGGAGGGGGGAGGGGAGGGAGGGGAGGGAGGGAGAGGGGGAGGGGGGGAGGAGGGGAGGGGGGGAGGGGGAGGAGGGAGGAGGGAGGGGGGAGGGGGGGGGAGGAGGGAGGGGGGGGAGGGGGGAGGAGGAGGGAGAGGGAGGGGGGGAGGAGGGGGAGGGGAGGGGGAGGGGAGGGGGGAGAGAAGGGGAGGAGGGGAGGGGAGAGGGGGGGGGGAGGGGAGGAGGGGGAGGGAGGGGGGGGGGAGAGGAGGGGGAGGGAGGGAAGGGGAGGGGGGAGGGGGAGGAGGGGAGGGGGAGAGGGGGAGGGAGGGGGGGGGGGAGGGGGGGGGGGGGAGGGAGGGGGAGGGGAGGGGGGGAGAGGGGAGGGGGGGGGGGAGAGGAGGGGGGAGGGGAGGAGGGGGGAGAGGGAGGGGAGGGGGAGGAGGGGGGGGGAGGGGGAGGAGGGGGAGGGGGAGGGGGGGGGAGGGGGGGGGAGGGAGGAGAGGGGGGGAGGGGAGGGGGGAGGGGGAGGAGGGAGGAGGGGGGGAAGAGGGGAGGGGAGGGGGGAGAGGGGAGGGGGGAGGGGGGGAGGGGAGGAGGAGGGGGGAGGGGAGGGGGGGAGGGGAGGGGGGGGGGGGAGGGGGGGAGGAGGGGGGGGGGGAGGGGGGAGGGGGAGGGGAGGAGGGGGGGGAGGGGGAGGAGGGGGAGGGGGGGAGGGGGGGAGGAGGGAGGGGGGGGAGGGAGAGGGAGGGGGGGAGGAGAGGGGGGGGGGGGGGGAGGGGGGGGGAGGGGGGGGGGGGAGGGGGGGGGGGAGGGAGGAGGGGGAGAGGAGTGCCCATGGGCCCCTCAAAAAGTCTACTCCCTCTGGAGAAAAACAAATTTCTTTATTATTGCACCGAGCCAAGAGTGCCTTCGAGCATTCCTTACCCGCTTAAAATTAGCTTGAGTTCAATTATCCTGCATTTTCCAGGGTTACTTGTCTGACCACTAATCAAGAGCATTTCCTCAGGTAGTAATCCTACTGACCTCTCATGTCATTTACGTTTCGTCAAACGCTAAGGTTAAGTAATCGGGCTTGTCAGATAAGTAATCTTGGAACATTAGAACATACTACAAGAGCATAGGCTAGTCTGCCTTTCGGCATTCAAAAATTTGTTAAGACTCATCAAGTGCCCCTCCCCACGGTAATCTTTAGTAAAAGGCGAAAGATTAACTCGATATGAGGAGAGGCCAGAGCTATGAAAATTGCTAGAGTTGACTTGAGTATATAACAATAAATCCTAGTAAATCCTTATCGGTTTTTTAACAAGGTTCGAAAGCTATAAGGAATTCAATGTTCAATCAAGTAAATACAGGCCAAAAAATCACATGATGAGAAAACATATTCAATGAGCAACAACTCATGGGCAACTTTAATGACATGGTACAAAACCAACATCCCCAGAAAATAACATAAATATTCAGTAATCAGGCTCAAAAATAATTGCAATGTAACTGAGTGGTGGATCAATGGCTGTAGCCAAAGGCCCCCCTATTTAAATATTCCAAGAATCTTGGCGGTAGTGAAGGAATTTTTAGTTTGATATGTTGCCAACGCAATTGACTTGATGAAATGTGTGGGGACCAAGGGCATTTCACTTTTTAAGACTAGCCTTTGTGACTTTATCTAAATTTCAGCAATTTGATTCGATTCCTAGTTCAATTTAAAAATCAGTATTTAATAATTACAGAGTATTTTCAAAAACATAATGCATCAGGAATCTATCATAGTATGCTTTTTGCTTACAATTGATAAATATGTGACATATGAAATAGGCCCAAAGGACGAAACTTTTCAGAGTGTGGACAGGGGTCCGCGCGAACGCAGTCCCCCACTACCAAAAATTACGCTGTTGAGTTACCCCCATTTGGGGTAATCACAGGGGTCAGCCAATCCCAAGTGCAATGGAAAGGCCTCACCCTGGGAGCGCCTCCTTCATGATCAAGGCAGCTCCCCAGCCAGGTAAGTATGTTTAATTAAAATCTAACATTTTACTAATATCTTTCGACATAAATCCCGTTGCTTTGAATGTCACTCAGAAGCTCCAATTTATTAGCCAGATGCAGCTTTACAAAACTTTTTCACATCAATGAATCAAGTCTCTAAATTATTTTTGAAAATAGCAATGCCCCATTTCATTTTCATATGCAAACGTCTTAATCCTTTGAATGCAAGTTTACCTTTTTGAGAAAAGAAAATCAGGGGTTTCTCACTCTGTCATCAATATGACTGAAAAGTCAAAACTTATTTCTGAGAACCCAGTGGCCGTTCTACTGATTATGCCAATTATTTTCTCGTTAACAACCAAAGGTGGCTTTAGTCATTGCTACTACTACTAACAACTCACCACAGAACCAAGCCCTCTGAGGTCAAAAACAATCACTTCAACAATACTGTTCGAATCTTGGTTCAATTTAAATTTCAGCATTTAATAGTTGCATACTGTTTTCGAAAAAGATGCATGGGGACTTCAATCTAGGTTGGGGATTTTAATTTAATTATGGCGAGTGGTCATTGGCTTTTTCACCATTAAATTTCGTAAATTATATACATTTTTTCTTTTTTTTCAGATTAATAAATAAAAAATTATTTTCAATATATTCAAGGGCTAGGAAACTACAGGTGTGGTTTCCACAAAATTTGAGAAACGCATTATACGTCATTGATTAGGGTTCATGGACTTTGATTTCCCCTCGAAAGGGGTGCGCCGATCCCGGAAGTACTGCAATACCGGGCCAACGCGTGAAGGGAGCGGAGCAAGCCCCGACATCCCTTCGGTTTCCAAAAATCAGTTTAATATTCTGGGCCCCATGTAGGGACCGTATCAGATATTAAGCTGATAAGAACAGATACTACACTTTGATCTTAGCCAAAAGGCCGAGAAGCGATAATTCAACAAGGATTGTCAAAGAGTATATAAGAATACGAGTAAGAAAGTTTGTCACAAATTTAATTTCGGTTGCAATACACAAATGACATTCAATTAACTTATCACTTTGTCTTTAGATTTTTATAAACAGTATAAACATTTCCCATAATATCAAATTTTTTCTCAAAATTTTCATGGTAAACGGAAAATTTGCCAATCAAGACTTGGAAAAAATTGTCATTCAAAAAGCCAAAATCAGAAAAAGATAAAAAAAAAAGAAGCAAATTAAATAATTTGAAAACGGTGTATTTTGATTTAGCTCAATTTCCCATTGAACATGTCGTGACAATTTCAACGCAGTACCCTTAGCCGTTCCTGAGGTATCGCCCTTTTGACAAAACTGAAAGCATGAAGTGTCTCTTGTTTAGTTTAAAATCCCCGCAAAAAATACCCTGAAGTTCTGTATTAACTTCTAATTTTAATTTTTATATTAAAAATTTCTTTAACGTTACACGTTGGCAAAGCCACGAACATCTTAAAGTAGAAAAAACATTTTCATATAAAATAAGATTGCATCGATTTGTGACATCAGCGGTAAATTTTATTTTCAAGGATTTTATATTTGTTGTAAATAAAATAAAAATAAAAAATTATTCAAGCCTCCAAACGATTTCTCCGGCATTGATTTCACCTTTACACATAACCAACTGCACTAGGAGGCGTTGAATTTTGTTTTGCATTTTATGGTAATTAGTAAGCTACATTAAACTTGTTGATTTTAAAGTTTTATGTACCAAAGGAGATGCAACATTTAGGTGATTAGTTTTGCTTACTGTTTTTCACGGTTTAACACTATCCTACGAAATTTGTTGACTATAAGCAATGATTTGGGACAATCCAAATAAAAAAGGATTACATACTTAGTTACATCACTTGCTAAATAATGCTATTTATTTAATAAAAATTTCTGTCATTTATATAATAACCATTTCCGACAGTTTTCATTTCACATATTCTTTTTCATTGGTTAAGAAAAGATAATTTTAGGTCTTTTCCGTTTTCTCTCTATAAGGATTCAAATTTTGGCTTTCTATTTATAGGCTTGACAAAATTTTGCAATAGTTTTTTAACAAAAGTTGTACTGTAATGCTTTCGATTGATGGGTAGGGGGAGAAATATCCAAATGTAAATAAGTTGAGAATCTGCATAATCTTTTGGTTTCTATAGGGTTGAAGGGATTCCAGCCCCTATCATGTTACAACCTTGAGTATAGACAAATGTGACGCAACTATTACCCCCCACATACCCTGAAAGTTTCAACTTAACTTCCTTAACTTTTCCGTAAACATCACATATACACACCCTTTTGACAACATTGGATGCAAATAGTGTTTTTTGATTTAGTTCAATTTCCAACGTAAAAGCCATTTACGTTGATATATCTTACTTGATAATAATGCAAGTTATGTTGTGATATTATTAAATTTGCTCTAAATATAGACACACAAACTGGATTCAAAATGAGCCGAGCAAATATTACAAGAAAAATGTCCTCTCTTCCCCATCAACACCACAGGTGACGATCAATGGTGTCAATTCGCGAAACTTATAGAGGCTAGGTAATATTCCAGTACCCCCCCCCCACATTTTTGTCTGATACGTTAAAACATAACACAATAGATTTAAACAAATTTTCGATGCGTTTTTTAACCAGTTTATACCCCCCCCCCCTCCAAAGCGAAATTCTGGAAACGGCCCTGGGAAGGGGAAGAGTATTCTTCATAATCAAGGGAGGGAAAGTTCGTTGTTTTTTCAAATTTATTTAACAAAAATACAAAAAAAAACAAAAAAAACAAGCCCCTTTTCAATAATAATGCCACAAAAAGACTTTCTTGAATCTGGAAGAACAGACTATTGCAGGAAAATACCCCCCACCCCCCATTGAAGCTACTGGTATTCACGCATGCTACTTGGTAATAATACAACTTACATTGTGACGTTATTAAATTTGCTCCAAAGATGGACACAAAAGCTGAATTTTTAATCACCCAAGCAAAATACACAGAAACAATACAGAGAGACTTCATCAGGTAAATGATTACTTACTTTATTTTTATTAGTATTAATCCTTTTTATTTGTCATTTACTTGATTAATTTAATAATTCCATCTTGTTATTAACAATGTAGCCAGAACACTGTATTGAAGAATAGATGGCCTTCAAGTATAATTCCAGTTTTATAGTAGAATTTGAGTGTAAACTTATTAAAGAACCCTAAGCTTTGAACCGTAGAAAAGCAATAGAAAATGAAACAAAAGTCCTATAAGATGGACTCGAGCTAGAAAGACTTAGTAGAAACAAAGTAGTATGAGGGAAGTTGCATTCCAAGATGGTTGGTAGTATGTTTTGATTTTTCAAGTGCAGAAGATCAATGTCTTATGGAGTAATATTCTGTATGGACTTGTGCTAGTTTTGTTCAGATTTCTTGAGCAATGCTTTGCCCTTTACTTTTTAGCCTAAATAAATTACGGGGTACTGATGCATTATGCAGGCATCGCTATATAATTTATCAAGGAAACCAGTCATGAAACCCGTCAAACTGCTATTTCATTAGCAGATATTTACTAGATAAATTGATGGCAAAGCGTGGTTTCTCAGTATTTAAACGATTGTTCTTTGGGGTCTAGGAGGGAGAAAGGTACCTAGGTTAGGCTACGTATTTAGTACATGCTATGCTTTACCCCCCAGCCTCCCTAATGTGCAAATATATAGCCCAAAATTGTTTCTAAACTAATATATATTCATCCTATTTTATTTTATTTCTTTAGCATTAACCAAACTTGACTTTTTCGCAGTGCCCGCATAATTTGCCAGTACCAATGACGCGGCTAGGTTGTAAGGATAACAAATCCAGCAATAGTTACTTTCTAAGACGAAACAAAAGAGGAGTAAATGTAGCTTGAACTTGGATCGCTTTTACACCATCTAAGGGCTTAAGAAATAAACACAAGAATTGTTTCCTTCCAATCTCGTACAGGCCCATGGGCCCCTCAAAAAGTCTACTCCCTCTGGAGAAAAACAAATTTCTTTATTATTGCACCGAGCCAAGAGTGCCTTCGAGCATTCCTTACCCGCTTAAAATTAGCTTGAGTTCAATTATCCTGCATTTTCCAGGGTTACTTGTCTGACCACTAATCAAGAGCATTTCCTCAGGTAGTAATCCTACTGACCTCTCATGTCATTTACGTTTCGTCAAACGCTAAGGTTAAGTAATCGGGCTTGTCAGATAAGTAATCTTGGAACATTAGAACATACTACAAGAGCATAGGCTAGTCTGCCTTTCGGCATTCAAAAATTTGTTAAGACTCATCAAGTGCCCCTCCCCACGGTAATCTTTAGTAAAAGGCGAAAGATTAACTCGATATGAGGAGAGGCCAGAGCTATGAAAATTGCTAGAGTTGACTTGAGTATATAACAATAAATCCTAGTAAATCCTTATCGGTTTTTTAACAAGGTTCGAAAGCTATAAGGAATTCAATGTTCAATCAAGTAAATACAGGCCAAAAAATCACATGATGAGAAAACATATTCAATGAGCAACAACTCATGGGCAACTTTAATGACATGGTACAAAACCAACATCCCCAGAAAATAACATAAATATTCAGTAATCAGGCTCAAAAATAATTGCAATGTAACTGAGTGGTGGATCAATGGCTGTAGCCAAAGGCCCCCCTATTTAAATATTCCAAGAATCTTGGCGGTAGTGAAGGAATTTTTAGTTTGATATGTTGCCAACGCAATTGACTTGATGAAATGTGTGGGGACCAAGGGCATTTCACTTTTTAAGACTAGCCTTTGTGACTTTATCTAAATTTCAGCAATTTGATTCGATTCCTAGTTCAATTTAAAAATCAGTATTTAATAATTACAGAGTATTTTCAAAAACATAATGCATCAGGAATCTATCATAGTATGCTTTTTGCTTACAATTGATAAATATGTGACATATGAAATAGGCCCAAAGGACGAAACTTTTCAGAGTGTGGACAGGGGTCCGCGCGAACGCAGTCCCCCACTACCAAAAATTACGCTGTTGAGTTACCCCCATTTGGGGTAATCACAGGGGTCAGCCAATCCCAAGTGCAATGGAAAGGCCTCACCCTGGGAGCGCCTCCTTCATGATCAAGGCAGCTCCCCAGCCAGGTAAGTATGTTTAATTAAAATCTAACATTTTACTAATATCTTTCGACATAAATCCCGTTGCTTTGAATGTCACTCAGAAGCTCCAATTTATTAGCCAGATGCAGCTTTACAAAACTTTTTCACATCAATGAATCAAGTCTCTAAATTATTTTTGAAAATAGCAATGCCCCATTTCATTTTCATATGCAAACGTCTTAATCCTTTGAATGCAAGTTTACCTTTTTGAGAAAAGAAAATCAGGGGTTTCTCACTCTGTCATCAATATGACTGAAAAGTCAAAACTTATTTCTGAGAACCCAGTGGCCGTTCTACTGATTATGCCAATTATTTTCTCGTTAACAACCAAAGGTGGCTTTAGTCATTGCTACTACTACTAACAACTCACCACAGAACCAAGCCCTCTGAGGTCAAAAACAATCACTTCAACAATACTGTTCGAATCTTGGTTCAATTTAAATTTCAGCATTTAATAGTTGCATACTGTTTTCGAAAAAGATGCATGGGGACTTCAATCTAGGTTGGGGATTTTAATTTAATTATGGCGAGTGGTCATTGGCTTTTTCACCATTAAATTTCGTAAATTATATACATTTTTTCTTTTTTTTCAGATTAATAAATAAAAAATTATTTTCAATATATTCAAGGGCTAGGAAACTACAGGTGTGGTTTCCACAAAATTTGAGAAACGCATTATACGTCATTGATTAGGGTTCATGGACTTTGATTTCCCCTCGAAAGGGGTGCGCCGATCCCGGAAGTACTGCAATACCGGGCCAACGCGTGAAGGGAGCGGAGCAAGCCCCGACATCCCTTCGGTTTCCAAAAATCAGTTTAATATTCTGGGCCCCATGTAGGGACCGTATCAGATATTAAGCTGATAAGAACAGATACTACACTTTGATCTTAGCCAAAAGGCCGAGAAGCGATAATTCAACAAGGATTGTCAAAGAGTATATAAGAATACGAGTAAGAAAGTTTGTCACAAATTTAATTTCGGTTGCAATACACAAATGACATTCAATTAACTTATCACTTTGTCTTTAGATTTTTATAAACAGTATAAACATTTCCCATAATATCAAATTTTTTCTCAAAATTTTCATGGTAAACGGAAAATTTGCCAATCAAGACTTGGAAAAAATTGTCATTCAAAAAGCCAAAATCAGAAAAAGATAAAAAAAAAGAAGCAAATTAAATAATTTGAAAACGGTGTATTTTGATTTAGCTCAATTTCCCATTGAACATGTCGTGACAATTTCAACGCAGTACCCTTAGCCGTTCCTGAGGTATCGCCCTTTTGACAAAACTGAAAGCATGAAGTGTCTCTTGTTTAGTTTAAAATCCCCGCAAAAAATACCCTGAAGTTCTGTATTAACTTCTAATTTTAATTTTTATATTAAAAATTTCTTTAACGTTACACGTTGGCAAAGCCACGAACATCTTAAAGTAGAAAAAACATTTTCATATAAAATAAGATTGCATCGATTTGTGACATCAGCGGTAAATTTTATTTTCAAGGATTTTATATTTGTTGTAAATAAAATAAAAATAAAAAATTATTCAAGCCTCCAAACGATTTCTCCGGCATTGATTTCACCTTTACACATAACCAACTGCACTAGGAGGCGTTGAATTTTGTTTTGCATTTTATGGTAATTAGTAAGCTACATTAAACTTGTTGATTTTAAAGTTTTATGTACCAAAGGAGATGCAACATTTAGGTGATTAGTTTTGCTTACTGTTTTTCACGGTTTAACACTATCCTACGAAATTTGTTGACTATAAGCAATGATTTGGGACAATCCAAATAAAAAAGGATTACATACTTAGTTACATCACTTGCTAAATAATGCTATTTATTTAATAAAAATTTCTGTCATTTATATAATAACCATTTCCGACAGTTTTCATTTCACATATTCTTTTTCATTGGTTAAGAAAAGATAATTTTAGGTCTTTTCCGTTTCTCTCTATAAGGATTCAAATTTTGGCTTTCTATTTATAGGCTTGACAAAATTTTGCAATAGTTTTTTAACAAAAGTTGTACTGTAATGCTTTCGATTGATGGGTAGGGGGAGAAATATCCAAATGTAAATAAGTTGAGAATCTGCATAATCTTTTGGTTTCTATAGGGTTGAAGGGATTCCAGCCCCTATCATGTTACAACCTTGAGTATAGACAAATGTGACGCAACTATTACCCCCCACATACCCTGAAAGTTTCAACTTAACTTCCTTAACTTTTCCGTAAACATCACATATACACACCCTTTTGACAACATTGGATGCAAATAGTGTTTTTTGATTTAGTTCAATTTCCAACGTAAAAGCCATTTACGTTGATATATCTTACTTGATAATAATGCAAGTTATGTTGTGATATTATTAAATTTGCTCTAAATATAGACACACAAACTGGATTCAAAATGAGCCGAGCAAATATTACAAGAAAAATGTCCTCTCTTCCCCATCAACACCACAGGTGACGATCAATGGTGTCAATTCGCGAAACTTATAGAGGCTAGGTAATATTCCAGTACCCCCCCCCCCACATTTTTGTCTGATACGTTAAAACATAACACAATAGATTTAAACAAATTTTCGATGCGTTTTTTAACCAGTTTATAACCCCCCCCCCCCCCTCCAAAGCGAAATTCTGGAAACGGCCCTGGGAAGGGGAAGAGTATTCTTCATAATCAAGGGAGGGAAAGTTCGTTGTTTTTCAAATTTATTTAACAAAAATACAAAAAAAAACAAAAAAAACAAGCCCCTTTTCAATAATAATGCCACAAAAAGACTTTCTTGAATCTGGAAGAACAGACTATTGCAGGAAAATACCCCCCACCCCCCATTGAAGCTACTGGTATTCACGCATGCTACTTGGTAATAATACAACTTACATTGTGACGTTATTAAATTTGCTCCAAAGATGGACACAAAAGCTGAATTTTTAATCACCCAAGCAAAATACACAGAAACAATACAGAGAGACTTCATCAGGTAAATGATTACTTACTTTATTTTTATTAGTATTAATCCTTTTTATTTGTCATTTACTTGATTAATTTAATAATTCCATCTTGTTATTAACAATGTAGCCAGAACACTGTATTGAAGAATAGATGGCCTTCAAGTATAATTCCAGTTTTATAGTAGAATTTGAGTGTAAACTTATTAAAGAACCCTAAGCTTTGAACCGTAGAAAAGCAATAGAAAATGAAACAAAAGTCCTATAAGATGGACTCGAGCTAGAAAGACTTAGTAGAAACAAAGTAGTATGAGGGAAGTTGCATTCCAAGATGGTTGGTAGTATGTTTTGATTTTTCAAGTGCAGAAGATCAATGTCTTATGGAGTAATATTCTGTATGGACTTGTGCTAGTTTTGTTCAGATTTCTTGAGCAATGCTTTGCCCTTTACTTTTTAGCCTAAATAAATTACGGGGTACTGATGCATTATGCAGGCATCGCTATATAATTTATCAAGGAAACCAGTCATGAAACCCGTCAAACTGCTATTTCATTAGCAGATATTTACTAGATAAATTGATGGCAAAGCGTGGTTTCTCAGTATTTAAACGATTGTTCTTTGGGGTCTAGGAGGGAGAAAGGTACCTAGGTTAGGCTACGTATTTAGTACATGCTATGCTTTACCCCCCAGCCTCCCTAATGTGCAAATATATAGCCCAAAATTGTTTCTAAACTAATATATATTCATCCTATTTTATTTTATTTCTTTAGCATTAACCAAACTTGACTTTTTCGCAGTGCCCGCATAATTTGCCAGTACCAATGACGCGGCTAGGTTGTAAGGATAACAAATCCAGCAATAGTTACTTTCTAAGACGAAACAAAAGAGGAGTAAATGTAGCTTGAACTTGGATCGCTTTTACACCATCTAAGGGCTTAAGAAATAAACACAAGAATTGTTTCCTTCCAATCTCGTACAGGCCCATGGGCCCCTCAAAAAGTCTACTCCCTCTGGAGAAAAACAAATTTCTTTATTATTGCACCGAGCCAAGAGTGCCTTCGAGCATTCCTTACCCGCTTAAAATTAGCTTGAGTTCAATTATCCTGCATTTTCCAGGGTTACTTGTCTGACCACTAATCAAGAGCATTTCCTCAGGTAGTAATCCTACTGACCTCTCATGTCATTTACGTTTCGTCAAACGCTAAGGTTAAGTAATCGGGCTTGTCAGATAAGTAATCTTGGAACATTAGAACATACTACAAGAGCATAGGCTAGTCTGCCTTTCGGCATTCAAAAATTTGTTAAGACTCATCAAGTGCCCCTCCCCACGGTAATCTTTAGTAAAAGGCGAAAGATTAACTCGATATGAGGAGAGGCCAGAGCTATGAAAATTGCTAGAGTTGACTTGAGTATATAACAATAAATCCTAGTAAATCCTTATCGGTTTTTTAACAAGGTTCGAAAGCTATAAGGAATTCAATGTTCAATCAAGTAAATACAGGCCAAAAAATCACATGATGAGAAAACATATTCAATGAGCAACAACTCATGGGCAACTTTAATGACATGGTACAAAACCAACATCCCCAGAAAATAACATAAATATTCAGTAATCAGGCTCAAAAATAATTGCAATGTAACTGAGTGGTGGATCAATGGCTGTAGCCAAAGGCCCCCCTATTTAAATATTCCAAGAATCTTGGCGGTAGTGAAGGAATTTTTAGTTTGATATGTTGCCAACGCAATTGACTTGATGAAATGTGTGGGGACCAAGGGCATTTCACTTTTTAAGACTAGCCTTTGTGACTTTATCTAAATTTCAGCAATTTGATTCGATTCCTAGTTCAATTTAAAAATCAGTATTTAATAATTACAGAGTATTTTCAAAAACATAATGCATCAGGAATCTATCATAGTATGCTTTTTGCTTACAATTGATAAATATGTGACATATGAAATAGGCCCAAAGGACGAAACTTTTCAGAGTGTGGACAGGGGTCCGCGCGAACGCAGTCCCCCACTACCAAAAATTACGCTGTTGAGTTACCCCCATTTGGGGTAATCACAGGGGTCAGCCAATCCCAAGTGCAATGGAAAGGCCTCACCCTGGGAGCGCCTCCTTCATGATCAAGGCAGCTCCCCAGCCAGGTAAGTATGTTTAATTAAAATCTAACATTTTACTAATATCTTTCGACATAAATCCCGTTGCTTTGAATGTCACTCAGAAGCTCCAATTTATTAGCCAGATGCAGCTTTACAAAACTTTTTCACATCAATGAATCAAGTCTCTAAATTATTTTTGAAAATAGCAATGCCCCATTTCATTTTCATATGCAAACGTCTTAATCCTTTGAATGCAAGTTTACCTTTTTGAGAAAAGAAAATCAGGGGTTTCTCACTCTGTCATCAATATGACTGAAAAGTCAAAACTTATTTCTGAGAACCCAGTGGCCGTTCTACTGATTATGCCAATTATTTTCTCGTTAACAACCAAAGGTGGCTTTAGTCATTGCTACTACTACTAACAACTCACCACAGAACCAAGCCCTCTGAGGTCAAAAACAATCACTTCAACAATACTGTTCGAATCTTGGTTCAATTTAAATTTCAGCATTTAATAGTTGCATACTGTTTTCGAAAAAGATGCATGGGGACTTCAATCTAGGTTGGGGATTTTAATTTAATTATGGCGAGTGGTCATTGGCTTTTTCACCATTAAATTTCGTAAATTATATACATTTTTTCTTTTTTTTCAGATTAATAAATAAAAAATTATTTTCAATATATTCAAGGGCTAGGAAACTACAGGTGTGGTTTCCACAAAATTTGAGAAACGCATTATACGTCATTGATTAGGGTTCATGGACTTTGATTTCCCCTCGAAAGGGGTGCGCCGATCCCGGAAGTACTGCAATACCGGGCCAACGCGTGAAGGGAGCGGAGCAAGCCCCGACATCCCTTCGGTTTCCAAAAATCAGTTTAATATTCTGGGCCCCATGTAGGGACCGTATCAGATATTAAGCTGATAAGAACAGATACTACACTTTGATCTTAGCCAAAAGGCCGAGAAGCGATAATTCAACAAGGATTGTCAAAGAGTATATAAGAATACGAGTAAGAAAGTTTGTCACAAATTTAATTTCGGTTGCAATACACAAATGACATTCAATTAACTTATCACTTTGTCTTTAGATTTTTATAAACAGTATAAACATTTCCCATAATATCAAATTTTTTCTCAAAATTTTCATGGTAAACGGAAAATTTGCCAATCAAGACTTGGAAAAAATTGTCATTCAAAAAGCCAAAATCAGAAAAAGATAAAAAAAAAAGAAGCAAATTAAATAATTTGAAAACGGTGTATTTTGATTTAGCTCAATTTCCCATTGAACATGTCGTGACAATTTCAACGCAGTACCCTTAGCCGTTCCTGAGGTATCGCCCTTTTGACAAAACTGAAAGCATGAAGTGTCTCTTGTTTAGTTTAAAATCCCCGCAAAAAATACCCTGAAGTTCTGTATTAACTTCTAATTTTAATTTTTATATTAAAAATTTCTTTAACGTTACACGTTGGCAAAGCCACGAACATCTTAAAGTAGAAAAAACATTTTCATATAAAATAAGATTGCATCGATTTGTGACATCAGCGGTAAATTTTATTTTCAAGGATTTTATATTTGTTGTAAATAAAATAAAAATAAAAAATTATTCAAGCCTCCAAACGATTTCTCCGGCATTGATTTCACCTTTACGCATAACCAACTGCACTAGGAGGCGTTGAATTTTGTTTTGCATTTTATGGTAATTAGTAAGCTACATTAAACTTGTTGATTTTAAAGTTTTATGTACCAAAGGAGATGCAACATTTAGGTGATTAGTTTTGCTTACTGTTTTTCACGGTTTAACACTATCCTACGAAATTTGTTGACTATAAGCAATGATTTGGGACAATCCAAATAAAAAAGGATTACATACTTAGTTACATCACTTGCTAAATAATGCTATTTATTTAATAAAAATTTCTGTCATTTATATAATAACCATTTCCGACAGTTTTCATTTCACATATTCTTTTTCATTGGTTAAGAAAAGATAATTTTAGGTCTTTTCCGTTTCTCTCTATAAGGATTCAAATTTTGGCTTTCTATTTATAGGCTTGACAAAATTTTGCAATAGTTTTTTAACAAAAGTTGTACTGTAATGCTTTCGATTGATGGGTAGGGGGAGAAATATCCAAATGTAAATAAGTTGAGAATCTGCATAATCTTTTGGTTTCTATAGGGTTGAAGGGATTCCAGCCCCTATCATGTTACAACCTTGAGTATAGACAAATGTGACGCAACTATTACCCCCCACATACCCTGAAAGTTTCAACTTAACTTCCTTAACTTTTCCGTAAACATCACATATACACACCCTTTTGACAACATTGGATGCAAATAGTGTTTTTTGATTTAGTTCAATTTCCAACGTAAAAGCCATTTACGTTGATATATCTTACTTGATAATAATGCAAGTTATGTTGTGATATTATTAAATTTGCTCTAAATATAGACACACAAACTGGATTCAAAATGAGCCGAGCAAATATTACAAGAAAAATGTCCTCTCTTCCCCATCAACACCACAGGTGACGATCAATGGTGTCAATTCGCGAAACTTATAGAGGCTAGGTAATATTCCAGTACCCCCCCCCCCCACATTTTTGTCTGATACGTTAAAACATAACACAATAGATTTAAACAAATTTTCGATGCGTTTTTTAACCAGTTTATAACCCCCCCCCCCCCCTCCAAAGCGAAATTCTGGAAACGGCCCTGGGAAGGGGAAGAGTATTCTTCATAATCAAGGGAGGGAAAGTTCGTTGTTTTTCAAATTTATTTAACAAAAATACAAAAAAAAACAAAAAAAACAAGCCCCTTTTCAATAATAATGCCACAAAAAGACTTTCTTGAATCTGGAAGAACAGACTATTGCAGGAAAATACCCCCCACCCCCCATTGAAGCTACTGGTATTCACGCATGCTACTTGGTAATAATACAACTTACATTGTGACGTTATTAAATTTGCTCCAAAGATGGACACAAAAGCTGAATTTTTAATCACCCAAGCAAAATACACAGAAACAATACAGAGAGACTTCATCAGGTAAATGATTACTTACTTTATTTTTATTAGTATTAATCCTTTTTATTTGTCATTTACTTGATTAATTTTATAATTCCATCTTGTTATTAACAATGTAGCCAGAACACTGTATTGAAGAATAGATGGCCTTCAAGTATAATTCCAGTTTTATAGTAGAATTTGAGTGTAAACTTATTAAAGAACCCTAAGCTTTGAACCGTAGAAAAGCAATAGAAAATGAAACAAAAGTCCTATAAGATGGACTCGAGCTAGAAAGACTTAGTAGAAACAAAGTAGTATGAGGGAAGTTGCATTCCAAGATGGTTGGTAGTATGTTTTGATTTTTCAAGTGCAGAAGATCAATGTCTTATGGAGTAATATTCTGTATGGACTTGTGCTAGTTTTGTTCAGATTTCTTGAGCAATGCTTTGCCCTTTACTTTTTAGCCTAAATAAATTACGGGGTACTGATGCATTATGCAGGCATCGCTATATAATTTATCAAGGAAACCAGTCATGAAACCCGTCAAACTGCTATTTCATTAGCAGATATTTACTAGATAAATTGATGGCAAAGCGTGGTTTCTCAGTATTTAAACGATTGTTCTTTGGGGTCTAGGAGGGAGAAAGGTACCTAGGTTAGGCTACGTATTTAGTACATGCTATGCTTTACCCCCCAGCCTCCCTAATGTGCAAATATATAGCCCAAAATTGTTTCTAAACTAATATATATTCATCCTATTTTATTTTATTTCTTTAGCATTAACCAAACTTGACTTTTTCGCAGTGCCCGCATAATTTGCCAGTACCAATGACGCGGCTAGGTTGTAAGGATAACAAATCCAGCAATAGTTACTTTCTAAGACGAAACAAAAGAGGAGTAAATGTAGCTTGAACTTGGATCGCTTTTACACCATCTAAGGGCTTAAGAAATAAACACAAGAATTGTTTCCTTCCAATCTCGTACAGGCCCATGGGCCCCTCAAAAAGTCTACTCCCTCTGGAGAAAAACAAATTTCTTTATTATTGCACCGAGCCAAGAGTGCCTTCGAGCATTCCTTACCCGCTTAAAATTAGCTTGAGTTCAATTATCCTGCATTTTCCAGGGTTACTTGTCTGACCACTAATCAAGAGCATTTCCTCAGGTAGTAATCCTACTGACCTCTCATGTCATTTACGTTTCGTCAAACGCTAAGGTTAAGTAATCGGGCTTGTCAGATAAGTAATCTTGGAACATTAGAACATACTACAAGAGCATAGGCTAGTCTGCCTTTCGGCATTCAAAAATTTGTTAAGACTCATCAAGTGCCCCTCCCCACGGTAATCTTTAGTAAAAGGCGAAAGATTAACTCGATATGAGGAGAGGCCAGAGCTATGAAAATTGCTAGAGTTGACTTGAGTATATAACAATAAATCCTAGTAAATCCTTATCGGTTTTTTAACAAGGTTCGAAAGCTATAAGGAATTCAATGTTCAATCAAGTAAATACAGGCCAAAAAATCACATGATGAGAAAACATATTCAATGAGCAACAACTCATGGGCAACTTTAATGACATGGTACAAAACCAACATCCCCAGAAAATAACATAAATATTCAGTAATCAGGCTCAAAAATAATTGCAATGTAACTGAGTGGTGGATCAATGGCTGTAGCCAAAGGCCCCCCTATTTAAATATTCCAAGAATCTTGGCGGTAGTGAAGGAATTTTTAGTTTGATATGTTGCCAACGCAATTGACTTGATGAAATGTGTGGGGACCAAGGGCATTTCACTTTTTAAGACTAGCCTTTGTGACTTTATCTAAATTTCAGCAATTTGATTCGATTCCTAGTTCAATTTAAAAATCAGTATTTAATAATTACAGAGTATTTTCAAAAACATAATGCATCAGGAATCTATCATAGTATGCTTTTTGCTTACAATTGATAAATATGTGACATATGAAATAGGCCCAAAGGACGAAACTTTTCAGAGTGTGGACAGGGGTCCGCGCGAACGCAGTCCCCCACTACCAAAAATTACGCTGTTGAGTTACCCCCATTTGAGGTAATCACAGGGGTCAGCCAATCCCAAGTGCAATGGAAAGGCCTCACCCTGGGAGCGCCTCCTTCATGATCAAGGCAGCTCCCCAGCCAGGTAAGTATGTTTAATTAAAATCTAACATTTTACTAATATCTTTCGACATAAATCCCGTTGCTTTGAATGTCACTCAGAAGCTCCAATTTATTAGCCAGATGCAGCTTTACAAAACTTTTTCACATCAATGAATCAAGTCTCTAAATTATTTTTGAAAATAGCAATGCCCCATTTCATTTTCATATGCAAACGTCTTAATCCTTTGAATGCAAGTTTACCTTTTTGAGAAAAGAAAATCAGGGGTTTCTCACTCTGTCATCAATATGACTGAAAAGTCAAAACTTATTTCTGAGAACCCAGTGGCCGTTCTACTGATTATGCCAATTATTTTCTCGTTAACAACCAAAGGTGGCTTTAGTCATTGCTACTACTACTAACAACTCACCACAGAACCAAGCCCTCTGAGGTCAAAAACAATCACTTCAACAATACTGTTCGAATCTTGGTTCAATTTAAATTTCAGCATTTAATAGTTGCATACTGTTTTCGAAAAAGATGCATGGGGACTTCAATCTAGGTTGGGGATTTTAATTTAATTATGGCGAGTGGTCATTGGCTTTTTCACCATTAAATTTCGTAAATTATATACATTTTTTCTTTTTTTTCAGATTAATAAATAAAAAATTATTTTCAATATATTCAAGGGCTAGGAAACTACAGGTGTGGTTTCCACAAAATTTGAGAAACGCATTATACGTCATTGATTAGGGTTCATGGACTTTGATTTCCCCTCGAAAGGGGTGCGCCGATCCCGGAAGTACTGCAATACCGGGCCAACGCGTGAAGGGAGCGGAGCAAGCCCCGACATCCCTTCGGTTTCCAAAAATCAGTTTAATATTCTGGGCCCCATGTAGGGACCGTATCAGATATTAAGCTGATAAGAACAGATACTACACTTTGATCTTAGCCAAAAGGCCGAGAAGCGATAATTCAACAAGGATTGTCAAAGAGTATATAAGAATACGAGTAAGAAAGTTTGTCACAAATTTAATTTCGGTTGCAATACACAAATGACATTCAATTAACTTATCACTTTGTCTTTAGATTTTTATAAACAGTATAAACATTTCCCATAATATCAAATTTTTTCTCAAAATTTTCATGGTAAACGGAAAATTTGCCAATCAAGACTTGGAAAAAATTGTCATTCAAAAAGCCAAAATCAGAAAAAGATAAAAAAAAAAGAAGCAAATTAAATAATTTGAAAACGGTGTATTTTGATTTAGCTCAATTTCCCATTGAACATGTCGTGACAATTTCAACGCAGTACCCTTAGCCGTTCCTGAGGTATCGCCCTTTTGACAAAACTGAAAGCATGAAGTGTCTCTTGTTTAGTTTAAAATCCCCGCAAAAAATACCCTGAAGTTCTGTATTAACTTCTAATTTTAATTTTTATATTAAAAATTTCTTTAACGTTACACGTTGGCAAAGCCACGAACATCTTAAAGTAGAAAAAACATTTTCATATAAAATAAGATTGCATCGATTTGTGACATCAGCGGTAAATTTTATTTTCAAGGATTTTATATTTGTTGTAAATAAAATAAAAATAAAAAATTATTCAAGCCTCCAAACGATTTCTCCGGCATTGATTTCACCTTTACGCATAACCAACTGCACTAGGAGGCGTTGAATTTTGTTTTGCATTTTATGGTAATTAGTAAGCTACATTAAACTTGTTGATTTTAAAGTTTTATGTACCAAAGGAGATGCAACATTTAGGTGATTAGTTTTGCTTACTGTTTTTCACGGTTTAACACTATCCTACGAAATTTGTTGACTATAAGCAATGATTTGGGACAATCCAAATAAAAAAGGATTACATACTTAGTTACATCACTTGCTAAATAATGCTATTTATTTAATAAAAATTTCTGTCATTTATATAATAACCATTTCCGACAGTTTTCATTTCACATATTCTTTTTCATTGGTTAAGAAAAGATAATTTTAGGTCTTTTCCGTTTCTCTCTATAAGGATTCAAATTTTGGCTTTCTATTTATAGGCTTGACAAAATTTTGCAATAGTTTTTTAACAAAAGTTGTACTGTAATGCTTTCGATTGATGGGTAGGGGGAGAAATATCCAAATGTAAATAAGTTGAGAATCTGCATAATCTTTTGGTTTCTATAGGGTTGAAGGGATTCCAGCCCCTATCATGTTACAACCTTGAGTATAGACAAATGTGACGCAACTATTACCCCCCACATACCCTGAAAGTTTCAACTTAACTTCCTTAACTTTTCCGTAAACATCACATATACACACCCTTTTGACAACATTGGATGCAAATAGTGTTTTTGATTTAGTTCAATTTCCAACGTAAAAGCCATTTACGTTGATATATCTTACTTGATAATAATGCAAGTTATGTTGTGATATTATTAAATTTGCTCTAAATATAGACACACAAACTGGATTCAAAATGAGCCGAGCAAATATTACAAGAAAAATGTCCTCTCTTCCCCATCAACACCACAGGTGACGATCAATGGTGTCAATTCGCGAAACTTATAGAGGCTAGGTAATATTCCAGTACCCCCCCCCCCCACATTTTTGTCTGATACGTTAAAACATAACACAATAGATTTAAACAAATTTTCGATGCGTTTTTTAACCAGTTTATACCCCCCCCCCCTCCAAAGCGAAATTCTGGAAACGGCCCTGGGAAGGGGAAGAGTATTCTTCATAATCAAGGGAGGGAAAGTTCGTTGTTTTTCAAATTTATTTAACAAAAATACAAAAAAAAACAAAAAAAACAAGCCCCTTTTCAATAATAATGCCACAAAAAGACTTTCTTGAATCTGGAAGAACAGACTATTGCAGGAAAATACCCCCCACCCCCCATTGAAGCTACTGGTATTCACGCATGCTACTTGGTAATAATACAACTTACATTGTGACGTTATTAAATTTGCTCCAAAGATGGACACAAAAGCTGAATTTTTAATCACCCAAGCAAAATACACAGAAACAATACAGAGAGACTTCATCAGGTAAATGATTACTTACTTTATTTTTATTAGTATTAATCCTTTTTATTTGTCATTTACTTGATTAATTTTATAATTCCATCTTGTTATTAACAATGTAGCCAGAACACTGTATTGAAGAATAGATGGCCTTCAAGTATAATTCCAGTTTTATAGTAGAATTTGAGTGTAAACTTATTAAAGAACCCTAAGCTTTGAACCGTAGAAAAGCAATAGAAAATGAAACAAAAGTCCTATAAGATGGACTCGAGCTAGAAAGACTTAGTAGAAACAAAGTAGTATGAGGGAAGTTGCATTCCAAGATGGTTGGTAGTATGTTTTGATTTTTCAAGTGCAGAAGATCAATGTCTTATGGAGTAATATTCTGTATGGACTTGTGCTAGTTTTGTTCAGATTTCTTGAGCAATGCTTTGCCCTTTACTTTTTAGCCTAAATAAATTACGGGGTACTGATGCATTATGCAGGCATCGCTATATAATTTATCAAGGAAACCAGTCATGAAACCCGTCAAACTGCTATTTCATTAGCAGATATTTACTAGATAAATTGATGGCAAAGCGTGGTTTCTCAGTATTTAAACGATTGTTCTTTGGGGTCTAGGAGGGAGAAAGGTACCTAGGTTAGGCTACGTATTTAGTACATGCTATGCTTTACCCCCCAGCCTCCCTAATGTGCAAATATATAGCCCAAAATTGTTTCTAAACTAATATATATTCATCCTATTTTATTTTATTTCTTTAGCATTAACCAAACTTGACTTTTTCGCAGTGCCCGCATAATTTGCCAGTACCAATGACGCGGCTAGGTTGTAAGGATAACAAATCCAGCAATAGTTACTTTCTAAGACGAAACAAAAGAGGAGTAAATGTAGCTTGAACTTGGATCGCTTTTACACCATCTAAGGGCTTAAGAAATAAACACAAGAATTGTTTCCTTCCAATCTCGTACAGGCCCATGGGCCCCTCAAAAAGTCTACTCCCTCTGGAGAAAAACAAATTTCTTTATTATTGCACCGAGCCAAGAGTGCCTTCGAGCATTCCTTACCCGCTTAAAATTAGCTTGAGTTCAATTATCCTGCATTTTCCAGGGTTACTTGTCTGACCACTAATCAAGAGCATTTCCTCAGGTAGTAATCCTACTGACCTCTCATGTCATTTACGTTTCGTCAAACGCTAAGGTTAAGTAATCGGGCTTGTCAGATAAGTAATCTTGGAACATTAGAACATACTACAAGAGCATAGGCTAGTCTGCCTTTCGGCATTCAAAAATTTGTTAAGACTCATCAAGTGCCCCTCCCCACGGTAATCTTTAGTAAAAGGCGAAAGATTAACTCGATATGAGGAGAGGCCAGAGCTATGAAAATTGCTAGAGTTGACTTGAGTATATAACAATAAATCCTAGTAAATCCTTATCGGTTTTTTAACAAGGTTCGAAAGCTATAAGGAATTCAATGTTCAATCAAGTAAATACAGGCCAAAAAATCACATGATGAGAAAACATATTCAATGAGCAACAACTCATGGGCAACTTTAATGACATGGTACAAAACCAACATCCCCAGAAAATAACATAAATATTCAGTAATCAGGCTCAAAAATAATTGCAATGTAACTGAGTGGTGGATCAATGGCTGTAGCCAAAGGCCCCCCTATTTAAATATTCCAAGAATCTTGGCGGTAGTGAAGGAATTTTTAGTTTGATATGTTGCCAACGCAATTGACTTGATGAAATGTGTGGGGACCAAGGGCATTTCACTTTTTAAGACTAGCCTTTGTGACTTTATCTAAATTTCAGCAATTTGATTCGATTCCTAGTTCAATTTAAAAATCAGTATTTAATAATTACAGAGTATTTTCAAAAACATAATGCATCAGGAATCTATCATAGTATGCTTTTTATAAAATAACATAAATATTCAGTAATCGGTCAATATATACGAAATCATATTATTGAGTTAGGACTAAAGTGAATACACCATTCGATGCATTTTTTTATGCTGATTACGAATATCAGCACCCGCTTAAAAAAGTCTTGACTTCAATTATCCTGCATTTTCCAGGGTTACTTGTCTGACCACTAATCAAGAGCATTTCCTCAGGTAGTAATCCTACTGACCTCTCATGTCATTAGTAGAATGTATCTATGGAATTCTAGGAGCTTATGTTCCCTCCATGCTATTCTAGGAGCTTATGTTCCCTCCCATGCTATTCTAGGAGCTTACGTTCCTTCCGGTGTTATTTGCCCACTTTACGTTCCATGGCAGCTTTCCAGGGCAGATTACCAGACTGGTTATTTGGCAGTCTATAATGTGGTCAAACATATTTTGAGAGTATGTTCATAATTATATAATTTAAGCAGACAGGTTTTTTTTTTTTCTGTTATTAATAAGAATTTCATAAGAATATACGTCGTGAGTTCACGTGCACAATTTTTTTTTTCTTAAAAAATTGGTATGATATAAAGTAGTCAAACATGTTTTTGGGGCATGCACGAAATTGGGAAATGCACGAATGGGGCTAGCTCAACCAGTGTTTTTCGAGTCAACATCCGTTTCTTTCGTCCTTGAAATTCCGTATAAGATGTTCATGCATTAGAATTTAATTTTCATTATGTTTTAACATATCGAGCATAGTACACTGAATATTATTAACTTTGAAACAATGGATATTTCTATTTTCAACGTGGGTATAGTTTACTGAATTTCTTAATGTATTTCCAGATAAGAAGCATTTTACCAGTAAATTCAAATTTCAGGGGGACTTAGCCCCCCTCCTCCTCCCTCCAACAACACAAACCTTAAAATATTATGGAGTATACTCGATAGAAAAGGCAAAGCACGCTTTTTTCTATTATGTAAAACAAAAACCCCCTTTTCCATTGCTTTGTTACGAGCATAATTCTGTAGTTTTACATATCCCGTTCAAAAATATCCTTTTCCAATCGTCCATCTAAAATGTGCTGTCTTTTTCCGGGCTAAATAAAGGCATCTGTGTCTTATCATGTTAGCAAGAGTGACAATTTCAAAACAACATTGGCATGCATCTTATCGAGATTAAGAAAACAAAGGAATGGAAACTTGTAATTCTAAACGCTTTGAAGAAAGAGAGATTGTTTTTTCGGCCAAATTAGACAGATATTTTTCAATTGTATTCCATAATTAAGAGACTTTTATAAAAATGTAAGATGGGGAAGTAATTCTAACACCATCGTTGCGAGGTGAAAAAACAAAACTATTTCGTCACATGGAAAGTAAGGGGGAGGGAGGGAGAGGGGAATTCTTTATGCAGACTAATTTTTTCTTCTGTAAAAAAAGGGAATCGTTTTTTCCATGCTAAATTTTGTCTTATTTTTAAGGAAGAGGATTCCTACAATTACTCTCCCCCAGAAAAGAGAACTAAGACTAACGGCGTTAGTCCAATACAACAAGTGGAGATAGGCGGTCCATTGGGGGCCACTCGCATCCATTCCAGACCGCGCTGCCTGCCCAAAACCCACCAGTGCCAACCCCTATGCATCCCGGTAGAAAGCTGAAAAGAGAATGGATGGTTGCTCTTATGATGGGGAGCCGCACTGGCTCATCTGTACAAGCCAGTGACATCGCCACCTCATCTATGCAAGAAACGGATGGCACTCAACAGCAGTCTGAATTTGGAAATATGAGTATTTTCACCTCTAGTTTCTACCTATTTCTATCCAACTTTTTGTTTTTTTTAAGTATTTTCTTTTCGCCATTTTCAACACCGTAAAAGTGTATGTCAGAGATATTAAAATGTTAATCCCCCCGCCCCAACCATTGTTTTAAATTTTTCTTCTCCCTCAGAGATAGCTGAATATAATGCATTTTTTTTTTATTAGCAAAGAAAGCACTCTTTTGCGTCTTTCTGAAATTTCTGTGGGAGGGGGGTGGAGGCAAGTATTTAGTTTAAATAATTCAAGGAGAAATTGAGTTTTGAGGATGGGATGTAAAAATGAACATGTTTTTTTTTTAACTTTATAAAATAATCGTTATTTCACATAGAAAATAAAAACCTTTTTTCTATAGGTTAATGAATTAGCCTTTTTCGCCATTTTTTCAACACTGTAAAAGTGTGTGTGTGTGTGTGTGTGTGTGTGTGTGTATGTGTGTGTGTGTGTGTGTGTGAGCGCTGCATGCGCCGTGTCTACGCGATAATTCATTGAGATTAGTATAATGAATAGTGCAAATTCAATAACGACGTAATGATGGAATGGCGTATATTTATTTCCATATCATTATTTCTTATGTTTGATCCGGATGCTGTAATTCTTTCAATATACATATCAACTGAATAGTATTTTGATCCTGATTTTGAATATCTTTAAATTATTCGTTTAACTTAATCCATAAAAAGCTATGAGAAAATTAAGAATTTTTGAAGTAGAAATTCTGACGCGGCATAATTTGTTTCCGCAGCGCGTTTCTATCTGACTTCAGAGACATAATTACTTATAGGCTAATGGAATATATATATAGGGGTTAGAAACGTAATTTCAACCTCTAAGAATATTTCAGCGTGTGTGCGCATGTTTGTGTGTGTGTGTGTGTGTGTGAACGTGTGTGCGTGTGTGTGTGTGTGTGTGTGTGCGTGTGTGTGTGTATGTGTGTGTGTGTGTGTGTGTGAGCGGCGCATGCGCCGCTTATTTTTCTGTCTACCCGTTAATTCATGGAGATAGTATAATGAATATTGCAAATTCAATAACAACGTAATGATTTTCACTATTTTATTGTGTGTTTGTGTCTATTTTTTACTAACAAAATTTGTAATTTATTATGCATTTGTTCTGTAAATAATGCTTTAAGCAAAAAAGTATTTAGTTTAAATAATTCTAGGAGGAATTGAGTTTTATGGGTGGTATGGAAAAAAAATGAACATGATTTTTCAACTTTATGAAATAATGCTTATTTCACATAGAAAATAAAACCTTTTTTCTATAGATTAATGATATAGCAGCGCCACTGGGTGATGAGACATCAGCATTTACTGGACCAATTCTATCACCGCCAATGGAGTTCAGAGACGAACTTCATTAGTTCTAGAGAATATGGAGTGGCATAGAGGTTTTCTTAATGATGTTTTTTGGGACATGGCTAGCCTAGACGATTTAACTTGTGATATTGACATGCTTGAGGATCTGGAGTGGGCAGATAGTTTTATGCGTGACCATTTAGGAGATGTTACTAGTGCATCTGAACCGGGTCCTCATAACGAAATTCCAACACAGGACAATACAGGCTGGCTCGATTAATTGTCCCCAAACACCTTGGAATATGTACTAGCAGGCTAGGGGGCTGTACTAGGGGACTTCCTGCCACCTCCAACCAATGTAATTGGACAGACTGGGGTGGTGTTATTGACAATTCTATGTCACCCCCCACCATTCCGCTTAATGATACAGCAACAAACAATGCAATTGTTGGATCTAATGTTCCCGGGGATATTTTTGACGATAGTTTTATAATTAGTGAATTGGGTCCTGTGCAAATAGGTGCAGGACATGAAAAATAGTGTCATATCCTCGGAACTACGTGAATTTTATTTGTTAGCGTCTGCTCTAGGTCACTTACAAACATATAGGGTAGATTTTAACCCTCCCGAGGAAAACGTGATTGACGGTGGGGTCATTTTAACAGACCCTGTAAATGTTCTCCATAGCTACATCGACCAAATTCGAGCACAAATTGAGATTCAGATTCAGAAATGGGGGGGGGGAGTCAAGGGGGGATTAAAGCATCAGTAAATTAAAAAGTTTATTTACAAAAGGGGACATCTGGGGATATTTTTTATTTTCATTTTTCAACTGGCAATCAAACTTTTTACCCTGGTCTAAATGAATTTGAGGGTAACTTTTTCAACTGGGTAAATAAATTAATTTCGATTTTGGACACGTTTAACGAGAGGGGAAGTGGGTCCACAATTTTATACATTGAACACATGGATCTGAATCTCAGTAGATTTAAAAAGAACTTTAATTTGAGGGGAGCGGGTAGAAAAATAAAATGTCACCCAGATTTGTCAGCTACCAAAGGAGTTCAGAGTTTCTATTTTGACACGGGGCTGCAATGCTTTAAATATGCATTTTTAGCAGCAGCCCATAAAACATTAAAAGATGATTCAAGAATGAAAAATCTTGACAGCCTTGCTCGTAACGGTGGAGAAAATTTCCCTAAAGTAAATTTTGATTGTTTAGAGGGGAAGTATCCGGTGTCCTTGAAAGAAATAGCCATATTCGAAAAAGCAAATGAAAATCTTGGGTTGGGGTGTGGTTGTTCTCCAGTATGACACGGAATTTGTAAATGGGGGAAAGAAACCAAATAAAAAAAGGGTTTTATATTCAGTGAGGACACCGTCGGTAGATAATGTTAAAAATTGGGTTTGGGTTATTTACGAGCCCCCCAAAGATGTAAATTCCTATGGTCATTTTTTTCCCCGTTACAGCAATAAGTCGACTCCTATCCCAAAGCACGAAGAAAGGAGAATGTCACTATTGCCCCATGTGCCTTTTCCTCATTTAGATCTGAGCAAACATTCACGGATCACATGAGACATTGCAAAATTCATGGCAATCAAGAATTGAAATGCCGGCAGAAGGCAAAGATACTTTACAATTTAAAAATTTTCCAAAATTCCCTGTTACAAGTTGATAAAAATATGCTTAGATTGTGAATCAAGGCTGGTGGAGGTATCAGACCCATCAAGGCCAAATATAGTCAAGGAACACAAACAAGTTGCGTGTTCCTATGCGCATGCCCGTCGTGATTCCAATAATAAAATGCAGTTGGAACAGTTTTTTTTTTTTTGGCTATGGATGAGGATGGTAGCATGGAAAAGTTATTGGTGTCTTTAATAAAAACAGCAAACAGCGCAATTTCACGATTGCGTCACACCAACTACCCAATGTCATTATCAGATAAGGAGCAACTGGCACTAGAAAAGGGGACAATTTGTTGGGTTTGTAGGAGTGCTCTTGCCCCAAAAGACGCGGTCCAGGATCATAATCACCTTATTGACCCCAATTCAACGGGAAAAAGTAACTTTCGGGGTGGGCTCACAATTCATGTAATTTAAAAATTAAACAGCAACTCTTTCTTCCGGTTTTTTATACATAACTCTAACTACGATCTGAAGTATGTGCTACCAGCAATGGCACATCTTCAAAGAAATGGAAACAGTGGATGATGCATGGGTGATAGACAGCTTTTCCTACAAAATCATTGCTAAATCATCGGAAAAGTTGCTTGTTTTGGAATTTATGTGGAAATTTGTTGAAGACGACGTTGAGTACACGAATAAAATTCGCTTTTTAGATTCCTACAGTTTTTTTCCCCAAATCATTGAGCGAATTATTCAAGTGCAGAAAAACGATGAAGGCTGCAACGCTTTCCCCCTTCTCAAGCAACAATTTCCAAATGATTTATATGATTTTGTTGACGGTCAAGGGCATATATCCTAATGATTATTATTGTTCCATGTCGAGATTCGCCGAGGAAACTATTCCATCGATTGAATCGTTTTACGACAGTCTACACGATCGTAGGTGCACCCCCGATGAATACAGTTTTGCTAAAAAAGTGTGGGCAGAGGGAGGGTGTAAAAATGGGTTTGACTACTGCAAGCTGTATTTGTCGAGTGATGTGTTAACTTTGTTAGACATTATGTGTAAAAATACGGACAAAATCTATGGGGAATTTAATCTTGATTTGGGCTATTATTTTTCATCTCCTCATCTAGTGATGGACCTCATCCTAAAAATTAGCGGGGAAAAAAATTGGGCTAATCACTGACATCGATCAGCACCTGTTCATCGAAAGGTCAATGAGGGGTGGATATGTTTTTCACGGGGATCGTATCTTGGAAACTGATCCAACTGGCGAGAAGACGGGGACAAAATCGGATGCAGTTTTTCCTTGATATGAATTCTCTCTACCCCTCGGCCATGTCCCATTATGCGCTACCTTGCGGTGACTATAAATGGCTCAATGACCCTCAAGCTCCCCATTTCCCCAACATTGACAGTGTTGAGGAGAATGGACCGGTTGGATGGTTTTTTTTGAAATTGATGGGGAGATATCAGTTGAGCTTCACGATGCAGTAAAGGATTTTGTTTTCCCGTGCATCAATAGACCTGTGGACTATAGGACTCTTTGAGCCCCCCGCAATAGGCGTTTAGTCGAGGTGGACGGATTGCATTGGTCACCTTCAAAACAAAAACTTATTGCTGACCTTCTGCCGAAAAAAAAATATTGTTGTATATCATGTGACTTTAAATGGATGTGCAACAACGGTTTCAACGTCACAAAGGTTCACAGAGCGCTCCAGTTTAGTCAAAAACCCTATCTGAAAACGTTTGTTGACACCTTTGTCAAGAAACGTTCTGAAGCACAAACGAAAGCCGAAAAAGAAATTTATAAGCTCATTTTGAATTCGGCTTTCGGTAAAATGTGTGAGAGTGTTCGCAATAGGAATCGTTGTGACGTCGTGACCGATCCCAAACAATGTGCTCGAATTATTGCCGATCCAAATTACACTTCCTTCACGATCATTTGCCCGGACATGGTACTATTGAATAGAAAAAAAGAAGCATTGTCCTGAATAAAAATATTGCTGCAGGCAGTGCTATCTTGGAGATCTCTAAAAAGCTCATGTTGGAATTCTACTACAATGTGGCTAGGGTACAGTGGCCGGAAAAGGGGCAAGTAGAGGTCTGCTACGGGAACGCAGATTCTCTACTGTTAAAAGTAAAAACCCCAAATCTAATTGATGATTTGGCGCACGGTGAAATTATCAGCCCACGGATGGACTACACCAATTGGAGTGGGCTTTAACCAAAGCTAGTGAAACGTCGGGCGCCAAATCAGCTTTTATTTTTTAAATCAGAAACGGGAAGCGACATGATTTCCCGTGGTATGTTTGTAAGTCCGAAGGTGTACTTTATACAGACACACGACGAGGAAATCAAGAAACGTTGCAAAGGAGTACCCACGCACTATGTGGGAATAAGAATTTCGACATGGACATCTATAGGAATTGTATTGTTCAAAATACAATTCCACGAGCCAAATTGCTGGCAATTCGTTCCCTCAACTACAGGAACTTTACTGTAAATGTAGAAAAAAAATTGCCATGAGTACCATTTCCGACAAGGTCTATGTTTGTCAAGACGGTGTGACTACCCTCTCCCTTGGGCATATATTTAACTTCAGACCGGGCCGAATGTGTTATCCATAGGGAAAGTCTCGGTTTGAATAAATTCCAATAAAATTGTCCCAAAACCTTGGGGGGGGGGCGGGGGGCTCGCGGCCTTGGGGGGGGGGGGGGGAGGCCGCCAGCGGGGGGCACACCGCCACTATCAAAGTTATCTTTTTTGACTTAGAGCAGATTTTTTTTTTGTAAATATATATGTTTCATTGAAATTAAAAAGTGATATTATTTTAAGTGCTTTACTCTAATAAATGTTGTATTTTTTCTATAAATAAATAAACAAACAAAAGTGTATTTATTTAAGTGTTTTTTCTCTGTGCCTATGTAAATGTTGTATTTTTATTATAAATAAATTAAAAAAAAGTGTATTTTTTTCATGTTTAATGTGATTTTTTTCAATGTAGTATTTTTTAAGTATTGTTACTTTTTTATGCACATAATAAAAGAAAATATGATTATTTTATTCGTCTTCTTCTTCTCATTATTATTATTCTTGAACGGAGTAGTAGAAGAAGTAGTAGTAGTAGTAGTAGTAGTAGTAGTAGTAGTAGTAGTAGTAGTAGTAGGGAAATTATTTAGTCATTAGACAGCTATAGTCTACAGTTAGTTGTCTAGGTGAACTGTTGAAGGGAACATGTATCAATTTAAAACACCATTCAGATCGTTTCTGTGTGGGCCGTCAATGTCAGGTGAAACAACACTCTTAACTAAAATAATTAAAAATTGCGATAAAATGTTTGTGGAAAAGCCGAAAAAAAATCTACTATTGTTACAGTATTTGGCAGGAGTCATACGATAAAATAAAAGCAATTGCCACCACGGGATTGGTGCAGATACAATTCATACAGGGACGTGATGTTTTCAGCATTATTGAAGCAAACTCTTGGCTGATCATTGACGATCTGGCTGAATCTATTGAACAATGGTCCCAGGAAATGCTACAACTGTTCACTGTTCGCTCTCATCATGAACAGATTTCCGTTACTCTGGTTCTACACAATCTCTTTCATCAGAGCAAATGTGTGCGAACACTTGCATTGAACTGCACCTACTATATCATCTACAGAGTTGTTTGTGATTCCAGCTCTCTAATAACCCTCAATAAACAAATCTATCCAGGCGACACCTAAATTTCTGCTCTCAGCATACAATCAGGCAACTAATAAACCCTACGGCTATATCCTATTAGATCTTAAGCAAAATAAACCCGAGGATCTGCGTGTAGTCACAGATATTTTCGACAATGAAATTACAGTATATCTCCCCGTGAACACTAAAAAGACCTATTAGTTGCTATCATGACACTGAAGAAACTACATGAAAATAGACATCTATTTTCAGTTCTAAGCACTTCAAAACCCTCGCTTAGGAAAGCCATACTCAAACATGGTATTGACAATGATTTCATTAATCTAATATCAGAACTTTGTTTAAATTTGACCAAGGGTAATGTTCAACTGCCAGAAGTAGTTAAGCAACAGGCAAAGCAACATCGTTCCATTGTACGTACATTGGCCTCTAAAAACAAAGGAAAGAATTTTAAAAAGAAACGACTTCTTCAGGCGGGCGGTAGCTTTTTCACACTTTTACTGCCAATAATTGCAGGACTTGTAAACAGTTTTCTCTAGTAGAGAATGGCAAAACCCTATAAATTGACTCCAATAGAACTCGCTCTCTCACCCGTGGGAACACTTTGAGAACAATCTGAGTAAATTCCTTGACAACGAGAATATTGAGGATGATAAAAAACTGCTTTTACTTCAAGATGCACTTCGCCGAGTGGACAAACATAAGCCCTATCGGTCGATGGCCACTGCTACTATTGATCACAATAAAGAATCATCTCCTCAGGATTCTGCTGGAACACAATTAAAGAAGGAAGAATTGGATTCAATTGTATTGAAGATTGGAAATTTAATTCCCCACTCATATCGTGAACAAAGTAAACGACTCCTAACCTATCTCATGGAAAGTGGTCAAGATCATATTCAAGTTGAGAGCAATGGGAAAGGGATTATAATTCAGGGCAAGAGCTATAATCTACTTGATTTAATCTATGATATGGTTACAAAGTCGTAAAGGACTATTATCATTGACGCTCATCTATACAACTTTCTAAATACATTAAACTTCCCCGAAAGTCTTATTAGCAATAGACAAATTCTAAAAAAATTAAATGAACATGCATCATTGTCAACACCATTAAAATATGAACAAGAAGAAGAAGAAGAAGATTTTAAATCAATTTTGGAAAATACTAGCACACTACTGATAGCTAGACAAAAGCGAAGACGTATCAAGTCAACGTCACCACCACCACCACCACCACCAACCGCCAGTATACAAAGGGGGTAGCGGACGTTACACAACGTGTTTTTACGTTCAAAATGGTTGAAGTTCTGAAAGGTGTTTATGAAAATATTGGTGAAGTGGGGAGTTTAAGTTCACCCACCACTCTTTCCAAAGCCACTGGTGTTCACGCTAAAAGTGTACAAGACTATCTACAAAATGAATCAAGTTACACTCTGCATAGAAATCATAGACTTCGTGCTAATCATTATCGAAAAACTAAAGCCTTTTTCCCATTGCATATAATGCAAGCAGATCTCCTGACTCTAGATGAGATTCAAAGACGTCACAATACACCGTACAAGTACATTCTACTTGCAATCAGTGTTTTTAGTCGCTATGCATATGCAATTCCATTGCGAACAAAGAGAGGCGTTGAAGTTGCTCAGGCCATTGAAAGTATTCTCGAACAGGATTCGTATAGAAAAAATTCAAACGGATCGCGGTAGTGAATTTGCTAATCCCCATGTTGCAAAAGTACTAGTGAAATATAGTACACTGCTCTATCATAGTCATAGCCCTATAAAGGCTGCATTGGCCAAACGATTGATAAGAACTATTCGACTTTTAATTTCAAGATATTGTACATTGAAAAATACACCGGCTTTTATTCATGATTTAGATAAAATCATGTTGATCTATAATCAACGGACCTCATCGATCATTGTCCAACTTTACGCCAACGGAAGTTCATCATTCTGATCATGATACAATTGACACCTTTCTTAAACAATATTCCAATGAATCGATTGTCAAGAAGGAAAATAAATTCAATGTTGGTGATACTGTTCGAATTAATAGAACAACTAATGTTTTTGAAAAGGGGAATTACTTGTGGTCCACAGAACTTTTTAAAGTGGCAAAAATCCTAGACACTAAACCCATAACTTATCGTTTGCGCGATACCAAAGATGAAGAGATTCTCGGCGGCTTTTATGACTATGAACTACAAAAAGTTAAAAATAATAGTGAAATCTATCAAATTGAAAAGATATTAAAGACTCGTAATCGCAGGGGTAGGAAACAGTTACTTATTCGGTGGCTAGGATACAACTCTGATTTTGATTTTTGGATCGGTGTTGAAGATATTGACAATGCCCAATGATTTCTATGTAACTTTCATGTCTAACGTTTCCGATCCTCTCTACAACGACTTGAATACGACAAGTGATTTTGGACAAAACTCTCCCCCGCCATCAAATTTGACGGTGCGTATGAAGTGGCTCTTGTCAACTGTATTCTCAAAAATACCTATGACATCCTGAGAAAGGATCGTGTGTATGATATAAAAGTTATACCATTCGATTGGACACTCTTTGTCGACTATGAATGGGTTGAAGCACTTAAATCTAGCGAATATCCACATGCCAAATTGAAATATATTGAATACGATAATATGACAGATTTTGTGTCGTACAATCAATAGAAAAATCTCATATCGTAGGAATGGTTAATTCCATTTTAATTATTCATTGGAACACGATAGGATTTACATTACCTCACCTGTTGACACCGAAATAATTATTCTCAATGATAATCTGAGTGACGTTCTTGGCTTTAAACAGAATATGATCAATGGGAAAAATGCTGTCACCGTTTACGGGATGAATCAAGTTATTTTTGCTGATTATCCACCTGGTTTTTACCTCGGACTCTTGCATATTTCTCTATGCATCCTTTTGTGGAAACATCGAGAGTTGGTAATTCAAATGTCCCCCTCCTACGTGTTCTTGAACGAAAAACAACTCATGAACTTGTTCATCACTATAATATAAAGCATCTTCAGTATGTTCCTGTAAACACTTCGCATTTGGAACTCTGTCAGTTAACACTAAGAAGTGAATGGTGTGATCCTCTAGCAATAACAAAAGGCTTAGCAGTGATTACATGTCATTTTCAACCCATTGTTGGCGACAGCATAATTACCTAAAATGAACAATAGAAGAATTCCATTTGTCTGTCCCGATATCGATTGTTATGTTGATGCTTTGAGTCCACGTCAAATAGGCAATGGATTGGACTACTACAAGGGTCGTACTACGATGTCTGGCTATGGTCTTGGTAGCTGGTTTGCTAGGCTATTTCGCTCTGCACTAGTACCCCTTGCCAGAAAATATCTTGTGCCTGCTGCATCAAATTTTGCTGCCTCAACACTACAGGACTAGGGGTCTGGCAAGAATTTCAAGGAGAGTGTTAAGGAAAATATTAGATCTTCAGCAAGAGCCATTGGTGAGCAACTAAAATCTCGACAAAATGGGGAGGGATTGAAAAGGATGCGTGCGCGTCATTCACTCATCAGTCTCCACCAGGCGGGAAGCGAAGGACATCAACAAGGACTTTGAGGAATAAAACAAGGAAGACCGATAAGCAGAAGAAGAAAAAGAAAAAGATTGTTAGATCAAAGAAGGATTTCTTCTCTTAAGATGACTTATCTCCCCCACAAGGAAGCATATCCATCAATTAGTTCCTCATTGAATCTATTCAATGCTGAAAATGTTGATGTCAGTGTCAAGTATGGCTACTATGAACAATTTCACCCCCAACAACCCCTCTTGGAAAATATACACTTTCAATATATTTCCAATGAAGCCTACTTCATTGATTTGTCATCAACATTTATTGATTTAAATGTTGTGGTGAAGAAAAAGTCAGATAATACAACTCCAACTGCTGCCGATGGTCTCTCCTATGAAAACTGTATTCTACACAACCTATTCAAACAAATTAATGTATTTATTAATGGAACATTGGTGAGCACTAGCAAATAATTTATCAAACTATGCAAGCTACATACAATTTATGATGATGACATCAAAGGCGTACAAGGAGTTGAGAGGACAATCATTGGGCTATGAATATCGATCAGGGTGTTGATACTGACGCTGAGTTGACTACTGCAGTGACCCAGGAGTATCATCTGGTTGGAAAATTAAATCATGAGATATTTAATATATCCAATGGCTACTCCCCAATGTCAAGATTGACATAAAGTTACAGATGGCCCCATCGAATTTCATTTTGAGAGAAAAACACTTCCTGCAGCACCTGATGCAAAATGTCATTATCACATCGGCAATTCTCCACGTCCGAAAACAACAGGTTATGAGCTCTGTTGCATTGGCAGCGGAAAAGCTAAGAGCCAATGGTAACAACATTTAAACTTCTTGTCCCCCATACGATCACCCAATCAACGTCACATTGCCACCGGTTTCTCGTAGCTATAGCGATTCATCATTTATCAATGGAGAAATCCCATCAAAATTGGCTTTGGCCTTTGTGAAGAGTGGCAGTGTCGTTGGATCCTGGACTGAATCCCCCCATGATTTTAATTTTTTTGGTCTATCTAGCCTTGTGTGCAAAGTGAATGGTATTCCATTGTACACTCTATCATTTGACAAAAAATCCTATAGAACTTTGTACGAGTTGACCATGCAATCCCTAGATCATGACTCTCAACTATTTGAAAATGGAATAACCGATTCAATGTTTTCAAAAAATCATGGAGTAATTGTTTTGGACTTGTCGGGGACTCAGGATATGAGCATAGTACGAACAGGGAATGTACGTTTAGAGTGTACATTTGCCGATGCTCTGACTGAGAGTATCACGCTAATATCACTGAGTCAATTTGAAACCTATTGGGAAATCACACCCGACGGCAGTGTTCTACTAGACCTAGCACCATGAACACAAAAACCAAATAATCAACGTATTTCGTATGGATCCATACATGTCCCAGTACAACTCCTATTGCATACCTTCGGACTTCATTGAACAAATTCCAAGTGTTAACAATACCCTAATCATTGTTAATAGCAGTCCATCGACTTTGAAGACCGGTCATGGCTATGCATCTTTCAAACAACGAAGAATATTGAATTTTTTGATCCTCTTGGCCTATCGTGTAAATTCTACACTCCATAAATCAGCAACTTTATTGAAAGCTGTGTGAAAAACCATTATTCAAAATCAGCAGAAGAGTACAGGATTTAACGACTAAGACATGTGGCTTTCATGCACTACTCTTTTTCATGTTCAGATGTCGTGGCTACACCTACAAACAGTTTCTCGACATCTACGTTTGACTTACCTCGATTGAATGACTTTCTAGTGGAAAATATACTTACAAGAGTATTTAATATTGATTTTAGTGCCCTACGAATAAAATGTTCTAAAAATGTATGTGAAATTGTTTATTAATAAATGATAAAAATTCATATATATGATTAAAACGACTTTTCTACTCTTTAGATTTCATCTTCTACTGGGTATAGTATTATTTGTCGACAACAACTAGCGCAGGTAGATTATCTGAATTCACAGTGTACTGATCCTGATGTACTGCAATGTCAGGGTCACATTTTCTACAGTAGAGTGTAATTTCACTCTTGTCATATCTCTTTGTATAGTCAATGATACTATTCTCATTCATTCTATAGAATTCACATGTTTCAATTTGCTTATTTGAAGCAATTTCACCAAAACAGTGTCCTCAAGTGTCGAATCACATTCCGTCACAGCCAAATAAAAATCAGTGGACTTATAATCATAACACCCATTGTCTTCACAACGATGACGTAGAAACCATATTCTTTTGATGTTCCAACAGTTGAATCGCTGACTCGGCCTCCTCCTCCCAGAACAATCTAAAAACACGACGATACCAATCTCGTAGCAATAAACTAAAATCACGGTTAGGATTCTTTCCAATCATACCGGGATATGTATTCTCCCACTGATTACATTTATCATAATGGCAATTGGAGCATAGGTGGCCTCTAGGATGAGAGTCACACACCTCTTCAAAACAGGAATTACAACCTTTAATTTGTACAGCATATCCTCTATGCAATTTACAATGGGTTGCATAATCTACACTTTTCATCATACTCATCAATCATTGTGCAATTCTCACATGATGACCAGCTGCCCATGTGTGTACATACATAGGGGACATGTATGGAACATTTTTTTCATGTGTTGACACTCTCACTGCCACAATGAAACTGAGCTAGCAACAACAAAAATTGTCTGAGATAGTGAGAGAGGAGTAAATCATCCTTGAGCACCATCTTTCTCATGAAAAAAGTCCTAAATTTCTAAACTAATGTTTAAAAGCATATCCACAATATCATTTTGCTGTGTCGTGATCAATATATCAATAAATTGTGTAAATGCATTTGGACCACGACGTAGAAGCTTCATACAATAGTCTAATGATGGAGAATCACTTTTCATTATATCGACAAGCATTCCCCGAGAAAATATCTTTCTTTGAATAGACAGTTCTAGAAAATCGTCATCTAGAATCAAACGTTTTTTCCATAAGCACTAGATTCCCCATGATTCGCTCTTTCTCAAATCTATCCATTTTTTAGTAGTCCTAACTCTCTCACAACCAACTTACAGACTAACCAGAATTTTTCTACTCTAAAAATATACGCTAGTCTACTATAGAAAGAAAAATACCTTTGATTTAGAAACAATTTTATTGAACATAATTACAAACAATAATATTCACTGATGCATTTTGTTCTCATCAATATATTTCGATAGGACATCTAATGCTGACCGAAGTTTATTTATATGAGAATATTCACTTTTCCAGCAAAACATAGTTGCTCTTCCTGCTTAAATATGCTTAATGATATCACGTATCTAGCATACATATTGTTCCATTCAAGGCATAGTCTACAGCCTCCGGCTATTTCCACAGCCACATTGGGTACTCGTATATCGTTGCTGCTGCTGCGGCTCAATCATTAATCTCCAATAATGTAAATGCACCACTCATTTTTTCTCTACTAATATCCTCTCAAATAAACTATTCTCTCTGAATTCAATTCTCTTACTAATATGAATTTGCAATGAAAAACCATTTCCCTTTTATTTGAATCCAATCACCAATCAATTTTATCGTATATTGAGCAACCTCCGCTGTCTCTGATTGCTCCTAAAAAAACGCTTTAGAGTTTTATTTAGAGTTCTAGTTTAGGTTAGTTTAGTTACAGCTAAGAATTTAGAGTTTTAGCTTAGAGTCATAGCTTCGAAATTTTACATAAAGTGTGTAGTTTGGTTAAGTTTTAGTGTAAGAGTTTAGAGTTTTTAGCTTCAGAGTCTTAGCTTAGAGTTTTTGTTAGAGTTCTAGTGTTAGTTTAGTTTTTAGTTTCAAGAGTTTAGAGTTCTTTACCTTAGGATGTCTTAGCTTAGAGTTTTTAGTTAGAGTTGATGTTTAGTGGAGTTTACAG